>JADHKL010000119.1:0-46433 GCA_019925545.1 Ophiostoma angusticollis
CTTCTGGCTACGTTGGAGTTCTGCATAAATTTAGCGTCGTTTTGTCTTGGCGCCCTTAATCCTTAATCCTTAATCGTAATCCTTAATCCTGAGTCGTGAATCAGGGCCTTACTCCGAGCTCTGCAGGTGGGGCAACAGTGGGACGCGGGTATTCTTCACGTGCTAACAAACAAGTCGTCAGCAGCTGCAGGTGCGCTTATTACGGAGTGCTCCGTACGGAGTACACGAACTCCGTACCTTCTTATTGCCCCCCTCCAAAGCCCCCAAGAGTCGCCTACCTGCCATTAATTCGTCGCCAGTTATGCCGAACGTCTGAAGCTGAGCCTTCCCGCTGCGTTCATCGGCATACACCTCTTTCGCTCATCCCTGTCGACCGTCTGTTGTAGACAAAATCGCCGACTGCCCATCCGGGTCTGTCAGATATCATTAGCCGACGCCTTTCCAGCCCTTCGGTGTGCCGCATCGGCCATCGCATCCCACTGCTGGGACACGGCCGCCGACAAGATGTCTGGCTTGGCGCTCAACTTTGTCACGTTCAATCAGGACCATAGCTGCCTGGCCGTGGGCACGTCCAGGGGCTTCCGCATCTACCACACCGACCCCTTCTCTAAGATCTTCAGCAGCGATGACGGCAGTGTGTCCATCATTGAGATGCTTTTCTCGACATCGCTTGTGGCTATGGTCCTGTCGCCACGGCATCTTGTAATCCAAAACACCAAGGTGCGGATTCATCACAATGCGGCTCGCGTAGCCAACGTCCCAGGCCGGTGGCATTCGCTGACTTTCTTTTCCCTCCCTTCCTATAGCGCGCCTCTGTCATATGCGAGCTCACATTTCCATCCGCCGTCCTCGCCGTGCGCCTGAACCGCAAGCGCCTTGCCGTCGTCCTCGAAGACGAGATCTACCTCTACGACATTGCCAACATGAGCCTGCTCTACACGATCACGACGTCGCCGAATCCCAACGCCATATGTGCCCTTTCACCTTCCTCGGAGAATTGTTACATTGCATACCCACTTCCTAAGCCTCGCGAGGACCGCGACGAGAAGCGCCCGTCACACGCTCCGCCTCTGTCGACCTACGTACCGCCGACGTCCGGCGAGGTACTCATCTTCGACACTCTCACGCTCAAGGCCGTCAACGTAATCGAGGCTCACCGCTCGCCGCTATCTTGCATTGCGCTCAACGGCGAGGGCTCCCTGCTGGCAACAGCGTCTGAGACCGGCACAATCATCCGCGTCTTCAGCGTGCCCAAGGGCCAGAAGCTTTACCAGTTTCGCCGCGGCACCTACCCGTCAACAATATACAGCATGTCATTTAACCAGGACTCGTCGTTACTGTGCGTCTCATCAACATCAGATACGGTACATATTTTCCGTCTCGGTGGGCCGCAGGGCGCGCCGAGTTCTGATAGCCAAAGCGCAACTGTTGGCACATCATCGCCAGCAGTCAGTGGCCCCGACACTAGCTCGCTGCGGCAGGATCGTTGGACACGGTCCCGCAGCCATGACAGCTTAACAGAGTCACCTGGAAGCGCAACTGGTTCACCGCACAAGGATGTAGGCGAGGCTACGGCTGGCAACAGTCGAAATGACGGTTCTGCAGCTGGCCAACGAAGACAGAGTGGTTCATTCGGCAGCATGCTGCGGCGATCCTCACAGATCATGGGGCGAAGCGTCGCTGGCGTCGTGGGCTCCTACCTGCCGCAGACGGTGACGGAGATCTGGGAGCCCCAGCGCGACTTTGCCTACATCAAGATCCCCCGCGCTGGAACCATAGCAACGCCGAACAAACCAGGCGGAGCTACGGCACCATCCAGCCATCCTACCGGGAGCAGCTTGTCTAAATACTCTGGTGGACCCTTACGGAGCGTGGTGGCGATGAGCGGTAACAGCCCGCAGGTGATAGTCGTCACGAATGACGGCGGCTTCAATGTCTTCACCATCAACATGGAGACAGGCGGCGAAGGCTTTCTAGCCGAGCACTTTTCGTAAGTCAAATTGTTGCCAGGTGTGGGTTGAGACGAGAGGCTAATACAACCTTTGATTTCTCCAGGATATTGGACAGTGACGACAAATTGGATGCCTCGGCGTACGGCTCCTAACAATTGTGAAAGCGGCCCGCGCCGTGGAGGGAAGGCTGAGCGAGCGGGCCCTGGCTTTTGTGGCTTATGCTTTCCAGACAAGGCTGCGTCTCGATCCGTCAACTGGCTGCTCTGTAGGCAATAGTGCGAGTGGCGGACAGATAGACACTTTGTGCTTGCATTCCAAAAGGCGTTATATCTCTGCCTGGGTCTGCGTTTTCCTTCCCTTAGCCTGGTTCGGTTTTCCGTCTAATGCCATGCGTTCTTCCTACGCGATTGTGGTTGTGGCTGTGGAGTGACGAGGATGTTTATTATGTTAAAGGAGCACATCATAGCCCGCGAGGAGATGGCCAAAACAAGAACTTGTACATGTAACATAGTAAATCTAGGTATCTCTTAACTGTTCGAAATGTAAGATATCTAGCACTTCCTAGGATACAGCATCGAGACAGAAGTTCCACAATAAACCCCCAAAGATTGTGACAACCCTTCCCTTCCTTGCAGGTCGAGTCCCCATGAGCAACGAAAGACGGTGGGTATTATGCGATAGGCAAACGCATGGGAGACCAAACGAAGAGGCATAAAAAAACCGGTGGCGAAAAGGCAGAAAACGATTGAAAGCAGTGAAAAATAGCGAAATAATAGCAGTGCTAAAATCAGACTCAACAATTCGTCGCTTGTCGTAACACATAACCCATAATAACATTACCAACAGGGTAGAACGCTGCTGCCCTATCACCGCACATATGGCTGGTTCAACAGGGCCACCTCTCGGGCCATTTCGCCCCATTCCATTTCTCTCTTGATGCCCATCTCATCAGAAAGCTGCAGCTCTTCCCACTTGAGAAGCTCATACGTAAAACGGAGATGCGGCTGGATGATAACGTTAAGGCGTCGTGCACGCACAAAGCAATAGGCTCGCGGGAGAGAGAGCTTTAGAGACCGCATCACCTCGGCGATGCAGATAGTGGCGCTCCGCGATACGCCGACTCGGCAGTGGACGAGGGTGGCTGTTTTTTTCTTACGTCCACGCTCTGCGGCGACATGGTTAGCCTCCAGATTATAAGGTAATTAAGCAAGTTTTTCGAGCACCCACCGATAAAGTCGAGGCACCGCTCAAACTCGTCTGTCAAGGGGTCGATCCCATTGTCTTGGACTCCCTGAATAACGCACACATTCTCTTCGTCCCAGCCTTCTGACTCAAGGTCCCACCAATTAGCCATTTCACCGACACTCAGAATCTGCGTGATACCGAGAGCCTTGAGCAGCTCTGGGTTATTGGCGTGGCTGAGGTTCCCAAGGTACATATAGTCGAGAATGCGACTCGGGAGGGAGCCATCCATTGCTGCAAACCACTTTGGCTGGTCCTCGGTCATGTCCACGATGGTGTCAAGGTCCTTGCCCGCACACTTTGGCGACTCCCGTAAGAGTCGGGGAGATAGAGCGGTCAGCAAAGCCACGTCGGTTGGATAAGCGAAGAAGTTTCGGCGCTTGGTTGTGTGGAGAGCGAGCCATGCGCTGGGAATCGGAGTGCCAGTACTGTAGCTGTAATAAGCGAGCGCCAGCATGGTCGATTCGGTATATCCATCAGTGCAATGGATGAGGATTTTTCTTGGCCGGGCCATGGTGGGCCCAGAGAGTTCGTCCACAGCATCAAATATGTCTGCATCTCCCGCATACTCATCATAGTTCGTCAGCGAGTCTAGCGGCGTCGGAGCCGTGCCGTGGGCTAAGTGGTAGATATATTCGCATGACTCTAAGATGGCATCGGCTTCGATCTGGGACCACGTTGGCGGGAGAATAGTGCCCGATGAGGGAAAGTTGAGACGCATCTTGCAGCCTGGTGTGATGTCGTAATCCAGTAACGCACGCAATGCCTGCGGGTTCAGGCGGCCCATGTCGCTACACTCGATGAGGATATCATATTGTTTCTCGTCTTTAGAATTGGGTACTGGCGAGGGCCCCAGGAACACGTTCTGCGAGATTTCTGAGGCCATAGTCATGGAGTGCATTTCCTTGCGTTCCTGACGGAAGAGGTCGATGATGTTTCCTGTCAGGCAACCATCTGTGTCGACAGCCACAAACTGCGGATACGATTCTTCAAAGACAGAGAAGTCGGCTGAGCAGGCAAAGGTATTGTAGGTCGGGAGAGGGTGGCCATCCAGATCGTGCTTATCACGCCAAGCCTGCTGAGCAGCAGCAATGCGCCAAGCCAGCTGCTCAACCTCCGCTTTTTCGTCACCGTAGACAATAATGTCAGATGTCATGGCTGTTTTAGCGGCCTGGATCTGGAAGTTTCGGACGGAAATCCCCTCGCGGGGGTCGGCATCAATGAACGCGGCCTCCGGACCAGGGTGCAGGAATTCACCGGGCGCTATGGCGCCTTTGAGGCGAGCCCTGTGTAATTGACCATCGGCTTTGACAACAGTGACACCCCGCAGGCAGTAAGGCGTGCAGCGTACGACGCGGCGACGCTGGGAAAAAAAGGCCTGCTGCATGTGGTTGCTGGGGTGCAGGCCGTGGAACCAAGGAAATACAAATGATGGATCCGGCAGTGGTTGGCGGGCAATGTAGTCCAGGGCAGCAGCCACGCCGGCCGGGTCGATGTTGTATATGGTCAAGTCGCCGCTGTTGTATCGAGGATACTGGTCAGGCGGGTATAGGAGTGACTGGTGCAAGTTGTCATCATCGGCGGGAGGCGGGGACGGCGACGGCGTGGTCGAAGCGACGGGAGGGCCGGGCGGACAAACGGGAATGTGCTTGTTGGGCATGGGTAGTGGTGGCTGACTGTGTGACTGTGCGGCCTGCGCACTCATCGTATCCATGTCGAGGTTGATGGCCGAACCCAGCATGGCCATGCCGGGAGCGGTCCGGTGGGGGGGGAGTGGCCGGGTCAAGGCAATTGTCGCCATAGCATGGTGCTTTAGGAATCAAGAGGAAAAAAAGGTAGAAGGGGGGTCGCAAGACGACGAATAACGAGATATCGAAGCGGCTGGTCGTTGACGCGGTGGTGATGGAACAGGCGCGCGATATGGAGAGATGCTGCACTCTGTGTTGCGCTGTTGCTCAATTGCAACGCAGGCAGTGCAGACCATCAATAAGGAAGGGACAAAGGGAAAACAAGGCGAAAGAATGGAGGTGGTGAGGAAGGATGTCTAACCGAACTGAAAAGGAAAGAGCAACCGACCGGGTTTGATTCTAGCTGTGGAATGAGTACGAGCAATCAGCCAACTGCGCGTTTTCGGACAAGGCCAGTTATGATAGACAGGGCATTTGTAAGAAAATGCAGAGACGACGACAAAAGGTGTGTTGATCAGGAAGAAGCAAAAGGGCCAGAGTGAGGCGGTGCAACAATGGACGAAACGATAAGAGACAGAGAGACGCCCGGACGGACAGTACAGATGGGCCCTAATGAAGTTGCGAGTATTCGAAGACGGAAGGGCAGAACAACAAAGGCAAGCCCAGGAATCAAACCTACTCAGCCTGGGTTCTGCTGGCAGGGAGAGGATGTCTTATCGCACATCCCTGGTCTAAAGAGGCAGAAGCTGCGACGGACAGGAAGGCGAGAGATGACGGGACGGGATCGAAACACGACAGATGAATAACGATGGTGAGCCAGAGGGCGTGCTTTGGATGGTACGAGACTGGAGGGTGGTGAAACAACACCAGAGAGGAGAGAAGAGGAGGCGAGAGAGAAGCGGGTCGACGGAGTTTGGGTGCTACAAGACGAGGTAGTGTAGACGGCGCTGGAGACAGCAGAGACAGCGAAAAACGAGTTGGCTGGCGAATGGGAGGCGTGCCCGCATGGTCATTGGAGTACTACATGTACTCCGTACCTGGTAGGTAGGTACCTAGGTAGGTAGGGACGAAAGGGGGGACGGGTGCGTATGAAGGGAGAAATGAAGATGTCTCTGTCTGGGACGGACAGAATGAGGAGCGTACGTGAAGAATGGAATGATGAAGACGGTGATGATTACTTTCAGTAGTTTAGGTGGGATAGCTAGGGAGAGGGACAGCTCAGGCTCGAGGTGATAAGGCTGAGTGAGGGCAAGGGCTCTCACCTCATGGGTGGTTGTGTTGAGCGTATGATAAAGATAACGTTCCAGCACCCGCCAATCATGCAAAAGCTCGCCCTGTGGTTGGTTGCGCCAGCGCCAGGAGCGGGGGATGTGCAAGCCGACGTGGCCAATGAGGCGCCAGTTCCGGGCACCGTCTCAGCGGCCCCGCTTCCTAGCAACAGGTTTTTAGGGGAGAGAAACACTGAAGCCCGGGAAGGTGCCATCTTACGAACATCTGGCGGCCAAATACGGAGTAGGCAGTTACTACACAGGTCTGGGCAAGGCTGCCACGTTGTCGCGGCGCATTTGTACATGTAGAACGGACGAAATCAGGTCATCCCTACCACTGGGTTGGATCGTTGTCGGCAGTCTAAGCTGCCGCGCTACAGCCGCCAAATCCTCCGCAGTGTCCACCTATTAGCCAACTGCCCCCGGAGCGTGGTATTGTCACCGCTAATCGCGGCTGGTCCACCCTTCCTGTGGTGTGTACATGTACTCCCTACTCAGTAGGCTGCAGGATACATGTACTCCACAGGTACTCCATAGCTACCTAGTAGCGTAGCTTACGGGTACAGAAGTACTCTCTGAGTACCGTGTACATATGTAGAGGTACTCCGTACACCTAGGGAGACTCATAGCTCTAGACCCACCTAAGCCAGAGACCTCGTACTCCGTAGGATAATTTTCAACCACGGCGCCAACGGACCGATCCCGGCTTGTCTCGAGCCTTCTCCACGGACCACAACAGCCCTATGCACCCCGGACACCATGAGCTCGTCTGTACATGTACATGTAGGCTCACAAAATGCCCCCCCGGGCGCCGGTGCCACCTCCGCCCCCAATCTGCATGGCCATCATCTTACATTGCGTGGCCTCGCAGTTGGCCTGGCTGTCGGCCTCGTCATCTGCTGTTCCAACATGTACTTTGGGCTGCAGACTGGCTTTATCAGCACGATGTCGCTGCCGTCCAGTCTTCTGGGGTTCGGCATCTTCAAGGCTCTTGCGCCGCACCTGGCGTTCCCTTTTTCGCCCGTCGAGAACGTCCTTGTCCAGACCGTCGCCGGCAGCATGGCCATTGCGCCACTGGGCTCCGGCTTCGTCGGCGTGTTGCCAGCCATGAACTACCTGTTGAGCCCGGACGAGCTAGGGCCCATCAATCTGTCGCTGGTCAAGATGGTCCTATGGTCGCTCGGCCTCTGCTACTTTGGCGTGCTCTTTGCCGTTCCTCTGTATGTCCAGCTCTTCCTTGCTTTGTCCTACTCAACTTCCTGACGCATGGCCACTCTCCAGTCGGCGCCAGGTCATCATACGCGAGAAGCTCAAGTTCCCCAGCGGCTTTGGCGCCGCTGTGTTGATTGGCATTTTACACGGCCGCAAGCCGAAACTCGGGTCGGGAAAGATCCCAGCCGATTTTGCCAGCCTGGCCGGAGAAGATACCCATCCATTGCCGTCACTCTCTGGTCCTGCTTCTGATCTTGTCGCTACCCCTGCGACTACCGAGGATCCTGTCTCTGAGTACGAGGCTCGCCGCCGCGAGGAATGGCGCTACAATCTTCGGCTCCTGCTTGTGTGCTTCTTCGCCTCCGGCCTCTTCACTTTGGCCACGTACTTTGTGCCCGCCATCCGAAGCCTTCCTATCTTTGGCCACACGGCAGCCGCCACCTGGCTCTGGACCTTCAACCCGAGCTTGGCCTACATTGGGCAGGGCGTCATCATGGGTACCGCCACCACAATGCACATGCTGCTTGGAGCCATCGTCGGCTGGGCCATCCTCTCGCCTCTGGCAAAGTATCGTGGTTGGGCTCCTGGTCCCATCGACGACTGGGAGACTGGAAGCAAGGGTTGGATCGTGTGGATTTCCATTGCCATCATGCTGGCAGACGGCATTGTCAGTCTCGGCCATGTAGCTGCACGGTCTGCTGTCCAGTACTGGCCACAAGCCCGCGCAACGCTATTCTTCTGGCTGTCACGCAGCCTTGTCGGCAAGGCCTTTGGAAAGAAGGATACGACGGGCTATACCGCTGTGCGCAACTCGGAGGACGCTACCGACGCTGTCCCTGTACCTGGTAGCCCGCTTTCCAATTTTGCGCAGCCAATAACTGGCATCGACGGCTACGAGGACCACGATGCCATCCGTTCCGAAAGCCGGCGTGCACCTGGCACAGAGGAACAGCAAGACGCGCCCCCGGAACAACAGATTGGTGCCAAAACGGTGACCATTGGCCTGGCCCTGTCCATCCTATTCTGCATTGCCTGCATTCGCGCTGCCTTTGGTGCGCTGGTCCCACTGTATGCCACCGTCATCGCCATTGGCATGGCTCTCATTCTCAGTGTTATGGGTGTCCGGGCGCTCGGGGAGGTAAGATTCACCTCGTGTACTTGCTCTCTCACCCCTCCCTTTTGTCGACCACTTTGCTTACGTACAGACGGACCTCAATCCTGTTTCTGGCATCTCCAAGCTATCGCAGCTCTTCTTTGCACTTATCATTCCCAGGTCACACAAGAGCAGCGTTCTTATCAACCTGGTGGCAGGTGCCGTCTCCGAAGCCGTAAGTTCGACCCGAAACAGGTCTTGGTGTAAGTCGTTCTTGCCATGCTTCTCGGTCCGCTGACAAGTTAGGGCGCTCTGCAAGCGGGCGAACTCATGCAAGATCTCAAGACAGGCCACCTTCTTGGAGCTGCGCCGAGCGCCCAGTTTTGGGGCCAGGTCATCGGTACAAGCGTCGGCGCGGTTGTCAGTGCCTTCTTGTACCGACTTTACACAACGTGAGTGGATGATGTCTGACACAGGGGTCGTGAGTTGGAATTGACACGGTGCTTAGGGCGTACGAGATCCCTTCGGATCTCTTCCAGATTCCCACCGGCTACGTGTGGATCTTTACTGCGCGGCTCGTTACGGGCAAGGGTCTACCTACCATGGTCGGCGAGTGCGCTATTGGCGCTGTTGTTCTATTTGCCGCTGTGACTCTGGTCAGGATTCACAATGCAGATAAGTGGTGGCATGCGTACATCCCAGGAGGAATTGCCGTTGCTGTTGGTAAGTTCTGGAATGCTTTTGTGGGGGAACGCGGAAGAGAGAGAAGAGAAAGAGAGAGAGAAAGAGAGAGAGAGAGAGAAAGAGAGAGAGAGAGAGAAAGAGAGAGAGAGAGAGAAAGAGAAAGAGAAAACGAGAGAAAAAGAGAGAAAACAAAGCTGACAACATCAGGCATGTACAACGTCCCCTCCTTCACCCTGGCACGAAGTGTGGGAGGCCTCATTGCCCTTTACTGGCGTCTCTCGGGCCGTGATGATACTACGGCTATTGTGCTCGCATCGGTGCGTACACTCCCCTGGACCCTGACCTTGGGACGCCTTGAATCCTGCGCATTGGCTGTGACGTTGACATAATACATAGGGTTTTATTCTTGGCGAGGGCTTTCTCAGCGTTGTGAATTTGTGCATGCAGACAGCCGGAGTGCCTCACTACTAGATATTCCCCCTATGGTCTCTCTTTGGTTTTCTGAGATAGCAAGCATATATAGATAAGCGACTGTACATGTATTTCCTCATCTCTAGGACTTTGGGCACGCCATTAAATGGCTGCAAATGGTCCTCTCCATCATCGCCTCACCTCAGTGCCCATGACTGCTGCTCTGTTTTGCTATCGCCCCGTGTCCACGTCACTCTCAACGTCAACGCCCGCGGGTTGTCTTCCGCCGTGACAAAGGACAGCTGTCCGTGCAATTCGCGCCCGTCGGCCTCGCCCAGAACCTGTGAGTGCGACTTGCTCAGCAGCAGGCACTGTCGCCAGTGCGTCTCCTTGCCAAATGGGCCCGTTGTAAAGCCTACCCGGTCGTGTCCCGAGTCTACCCAGGCCTGCGCGCTTGTGTCGACCGGTTCGATCTGCGCCGTCCGTGACGTGCCAAAGAAGATATCAAACCATACCAGGAACCCATCCAATGACTCAATCTCCTGACTGAGCACCGTCCGCCAGTTGGCAGTGAACACGAGGTCTTCGGTCTTGACGGTGTGCAGGTCCAGGTGCTTGAACATGCACGTCGTGCCGGCCACTGTTTTCTTGGGCATGACGAGCATGCGCGCATCGTCGTAAATACCTGCTTGCATGGCCTTCATGTCGAAGCCATATACGTCGCGCCAGAATGTGATGCTGTCACAAATGTACTCCGAATCAGAGACCGGCGCCAGGAACAGCGACGCATGGCTTGGCACCAGCAAACCGTTGGGCACCAGGTATTTGTCCCGCGCAAACAATACACTGGGAAGCATGGCCTCGTACAGCAGCGCGTACCCCATCCATTCGCTGACAATGATGTCGACCTTGTCAACCGGGAGCTTAACCTCCTCGATCAGGCCCCTGAGGCAGGTGATCCGGCCGTCAAGTCCGTTGTGAAATATGTTCTCGCGAGCTTTGTTGATGATCTCGGACCGATCCACGGCAATGACCAGTTTTGCACCGGCCTTGGCGCAAAACATGCTGAGGATGCCCGTGCCGCAGCCAATATCGAGCACCGTCTTCCCAGCAAACAGATGCTTGTTGGCGTAGATGAAGTCACGGTAGGCGTCCGTGCGGACCGTGTCTTTCAGCATGGTCTCGTGAATATCTAGGCAGAGATTGTCAGAACGCGAGTCCTCGAGAACTCCCCCAAAACTGCCCCAAACATACCACTGTGGGAATACGACTCGAAGTAATAATCAGTGCCGCCCGAAGTGGGTTCCTTTGCATCGATTTTTGCGTCTGGTGCAGCCTCGGGCAACTTGTGTATCTCCTCGTCAACGCCCCAGCGTTGGTCGAGAGTTTTCTGCACAGCCAGACGGTAGCTCTCAAACTGCTGGGTCAGGTTCTCGAGCTGAAGCAGCAAGTCGCCATTCCTTTGGTTCGGACCATCATGGTGCCCTATCCGATCGCCGAAACTGCTGCCGTTTTCCGCCCCAGCCGTGCCTTGCGGTGCCTCGGGAAGGCTGTCAAGGCTCAAGATCAGCGCATCGTCATCCAAGAATGGCTTCAAATACTCGTCGCTGGCGAAGTGATCTGCCTTGATATCGTCTAATACCAGACTGCCCTCATGCACCTTCTGCCGAACTGGAGACACGCAAATTAGAGACCGGACCAAGCCCCAAGTTTCAAGCATCCGCCTTCCAGCATGAAGACTCACTGAAATTGATTAGTTTCACCGACCCATAGAAGTCGAGACCAAGACGGTCTCGCACAGCCAGAAAGTCAAACCCATGCTCTTCGCGGCAGTAGTTTATCATAGAGAGCGCGTCTGGGAAGAGGCGGTTGTCCAGAAGCGAGATGACAACTTGTGGCTCCTCGTCGTCCTCGGGGTTGGCGTCCTGCCATCCCTCTTCATCCGACGACCTCTCGGAACTGCTTCCAGAATCGTGCTCAGACATCGCCCCTATTTGAGAAACCAACGACGTGGATAGTCCGGTGCGATGGCTGCTACCGTGTTTGTCGATCTTTTCCTAACCTTCTCACTAACCTTCTCATACCAGGGAGGTTTAAACGTGTGGTGATCTGAGTTTTCATCAGGGTACCTAGGTAAAGGTATCTTTGTAGGCAAGCCCTTGATTACGTGATTGGATCACGTGGTCTCTGGGGTGCATGAAAGTTGAAATGACTTGCCGTCGCACGTCGCTGCAATGTTTTGTACTTGGAACTGGAAGAAGCAAGCACCACCGATAGATTATTGTTGTCTATACCCGCCTCAAGGAAGAGGAGGACATACAGAATCTAGAGTGTGCGAAAGCAATCACAGTTCATCTATCATCTTGATTTAACTAGTCACCTGATACAACAACTTGGGATCTTTAGGATACCGACACTAATCAGTTTCACTCCCTGATGCTGAAAACCATTTTCACTCCTTGAAGCTGGACAACTCTTTACTTCCCGAAGCTGAACAGCAAGGTTTTAGGCTGCACGAGCGAAGGCACACGCGCTGACCATGGAGGAAGGCGCACAAGCGCCGTCTCCTAGCAGAGCTATGCCAGGAAGCGGCTTCTAGCCATCTGGCGGACGGGGACCTGTTTGAAGCCGTCAAAGACACCGTCGGCAACTGGACGGTCGCGGACTCCCAGCGGCAGGTGTCTTGCGTGGGCGCCTTCCGCGATCTCGTCAAGCTGCGCGGCATCTACGTCGAGGACCACCATGCCGCCGGGCACAAACAGTACCTGGCTACGGTGAACACTCTCGGCAAGGACGCACCGCTGGCATGGCCCGAGCAGGCTGTCACCGCAGTGGCTAGGACTAAAGGCTAGGGACACGGCATGCAGACGTATAACCCTCGTTTCCATAGGCTGCTGTGATGGGACCTGGTGCATCCGGCCTACAGACCCACTGACGCCGCTTTTGGCAAGTATTCTCAGCAGGCGGCATACAGCACCCAGGACGCATACGCGCAGGGTAACTATATCGGGCGTAATCTGGAGCTGTAGATCTGGAGCTGACAACCTCCACTCCACTCAAATTCGACGGTGGAGTGCTCACCATGGCTGGCGACGGTAAGCGTGTGGGAAGTTCTTCTGGATGGTCTGCAGCAGCTTCTTCTGCTCCTTGCCGGATGGGCTGCCCATGGACATGTCGTTGAACTGCATGTGAGGCGGAGAAAGCGTGGAGGGCTCGGGGGAAGTCATGGACGGGGCAGGGAGCGTCGGGGTAAGGGGTGTCGGGGCGGGGGGTGCTGGGGCAGAGGGCATCGGCGCGGCAACGGGGACGGGAGCGTGGGCTGTCTGCTTGCCGTAGTTGCCCAGCGCGCGTGCATCCTGAGTGCTGTAAGTTGCCTGCGGAGGATGCTAGAGGCGGGCCAACAGCAGCGTCAGTGGGTCTGTAGGCCGGATGCACCAGGTCCCATCACATCAGCCTATGGAGACGAGGGTTATACGTCTGCATGCCGTGTCCCTAGCCTTTAGTCCTAGCCACTGCGGTGACAGCCTGCTCGGGCCATGCCAGCGGTGCGTCCTTGCCGAGAGTGTTCACCGTAGCCAGGTACTGTTTGTGCCCGGCGGCATGGTGGTCCTCGACGTAGATGCCGCGCAGCTTGACGAGATCGCGGAAGCCTGAAGGCGCCCACGCAAGACACCTGCCGCTGGGAATCCGCGACCGTCCAGTTGCCGACGGTGTCTTTGACGGTTTCGAACAGGTCCCCGTCTGCCAGATGGCTAGAAGCCGCTTCTTTTTTTTCGCAACTATAACCATCAATATCTATCATTTTTGTAAAGATTTCTTGTGCAAGACTGATGAATTCCAAATGCTCAAATGACCGATATTTCACTCACACAGGCACCCCGTACCGTAGGTACCTAGGTGTTGTAGTAGGTACGGAGTACGAAGCATCTTGTCAACGACACAAAGTACCACACTGGTCGCGACAACCATTGCATTCATTGGGTTTGACAGAACTCTTTGTCGCTCGTACCTAGGTAGGTACCTAGGTTCCATCAAGGCACACACAACTGCGTCTAGGTACCTACCTAGGTACTCAGGAAGTGTACGTAGGTAGCGCGAGTACATGTAGACCGCAAAACGGCAACGCCGCTGCCCGCATCATCTGCTCTAGTCAATCTCGTCGTCCTCGTCCGTGTCGCCGTTGCCAGCCCCATCCCCGTCCTCATCGTCCGATATTTGTTCACCGAGGTTCCGCAAGCGAGTCTGTTTCGGAGCAAGGTGGGTGGTGTCAGCAGCTCGATCATCTGCGAAGCTGTTATATGGCCCGAGATCCTGCCACAGAAAGGCGGGATACTCACCTTGTAGCCAGCCACCTTCTCCTCGAGGTCGGCAAACACCATCAGAAGGTCATCGAGCTCGGTCTGTGTCGAGGCTTTATCCTCGAGTGCCTCTTTCAGCTTCTCTTCCGTCTAAGATTCACGTTAGTAAAAGAAGTCTGACGAGAACTCGGACGAGAAAGAGAAACTGCGCCGTCCTACCTCTCTGGCTCTCTTCTCGGCGACTTGTAGCTTCTCACGTAGCATGCGGCCGTCCTCTTCGGTGGCTTCAAGAGTTTCACAAAGTTCGGACACATGGATTTCTGACGCAGCCAGCTTGCCCTCAAGGTCTGTGACCATCCGCTTAGTCTCAGCTACCTCAGCCTCGACCTCAATCAGTCGTGTCCTAAAACCGTCACGGGCAGCCTGAAGCTCTTGAGTCTTGTCCTTGTTCGCCTAAGGTGGTTTGCGTTAGCTTGCACGATGCAATGCTCGAAACAGAACTGCCCCAGGAGCCGCGAAAACTTGCCTTTAGCAAGTCGACCTCAAGCCGACTGTTCGTTGCCCGCAAGTCTGCCATTTGCGCCTCCAGCCGGCGCTGAACACGCGCCGTTTCTGCCTCGGCCGCCCGCTTAGCCTGGTCTATTTGTTGTTGCATGTCGCTTCTGTTTTTCTGGTGTTCTAGACGGAGTTGGCTGGACGAGTGTGCAAATTCGAACGTTGGTCAGTTTCGGCAAATCTACCACCCAGAGGCCCACGATGGCGTAGCGCTTTGATACCGAGCTTACCGGAGTTCTTCGTCGTGCTTCTGGATAAGAGAGTTCTGTCCTGCTTTTGCCATTGCAAGGTCAGATGCCGCGCCTTCTTTAGACTTCCGGTGCTCGGCACGTTCCTGGCCGAGCGCGTTTTCCAGAGTCGAGACCCTTTCATAGGCCTCGCCCAAAGCGCGCTCCCTTTCGTTGAGCTCGGCGCGGAGTGAGTCCACAAGCTCCCGAGAGATGCCTTGCTGGACGCCGTTTGTGACAACCGATATCTCCAAGCCCGGGTCACGATCAATGCCACGGAGGAGCCGGCTGTAATTTTCCTTAAAAAAATCGACGAAAGCACCGTCGAAATAAACGCTTGGCAACTTTTCGCCTGCCAAGGGGTCCAGCTTCTGCGGTATGACCTCAAAGTCTCGCAGTGGTGGGTACGTTCTCAGCGTATTGAGTTTGTTGATGTATCGATCACGACCCATCCTTCCCATTAGGATCTCGTGCAGCTTCTTTCGGGAAATGGCCGAGTCCTTGGTGGAGAACTCATAGAGTACGCCCAGCAACAGGGCCGCAAGTCCCTGAACCACAACCTCGCTGCTCGTGTTTTTTACCACGACCTGTATCAGGCCCTGCACATTGCTCGCCTCTCCTAGAAAGTCGTTTACGCCTTCCAGGTCCTCGAACAGCCAACACAGCAAGAGCATGAGATAACCAATTATCACGCGCTCGTCATCTCCTCGGTGAACACTACCAAGGAGGTGTGCTGCAATGGTTTGTATGCTTGTTACAACCTCTTCGCCCTTCTCTTCGTCGCCCTCGGTCACTGTCATAACAAGGGCCTTGGCTCTTGGATTTTCGTGAACCAAGTGGAAAAGGATGACCGAGGCAAACCAAAGTCGATAGGGGTCGCTAGATGAAGACGCTATGGGTGACCGCAGGAGTGTTGTCAGGGCGTTGGCAGTCTCCTCCGCACCTGAATTGTGTCCGTCAATGGCCCTCTGCAGAAAATGCAGCTGCACAACCTCGTGCTTGAAGAGATACGCCTTGAGGCATTCGCATGCAGCCATACGCAGGTCGAAAAACTGCGGTGCGTGCACACTCAGCGTGAGATCAAGCAGTCCGTCAATGGCGTACACCATATCATGAGTGCCATTGCTTTCCGCCTTCGCACTCGCGGCCTCCTTCGCCATGACCGCTGCACCACAATCACCCACCGAAGGAACCCGGAGCTGCGCAAAGTTTTCCTGCAGAGCTGCGTTGCCCCGTATAATCGCCGCACAGGTTGCCAGAGCCTAGATCGCCGCGTTCCCACCACTAATCAGCCGTGCACATGGACGCGAGACGCGGTGTCATTAGGCCAGCCTACCTCAGCACGAATTTGGATCTCCAGGCTGTCGTTGAATGAAAGTTGCAGAGCGTGGTACAAGACACCATGTCGCCAGAATTCGGCCTGGTTCTGCGTCGTGCCCGACGCGCCGGGGACGAGGAATAGCCGGATCACGGCGAGAAGCGCGTATATATTCCTGTTGCGTTGTGCCTCTGCCCAGGCTGCCACCTCGTCGTCTTGTCCCTGACCAGTGTCGATATCTTTGAGAAGGCGTGCCATTTGCGCCGTGCAGAGCGATTCGCGAAAAAGTGTCTGGTTGTGGGCATTGAGCCGGAGAAGATTGGCAAGTAAGATGAGGCAGTCTTCGACGACTCGGTCGCCGTCTACAACAGAGCCCTCCTGTTCTATGATCCTGAAAAGACGCTCAAAAGCACTCTCAAAGGCTACCAGTTTTTGTATCTCGGTCGACGTTGGCGTCAGATAAGTGAGCAGTGTGATGGCCTCGTTGCGTATAACGTCACGCGAGTCATCGAGAATGGCAACAAGCCGGGAAATACCCAACGGCGCCGTGAAGATGCACTCCTCCGTCCGGTCCGTTCGTGCCGCAAGGATAGCTGAGAGAAGCTGCAGGGAGTATAGTCGTGAGTAAAAGTCGTTCGTCTCGAGAAAATCAAGAAGAAGAGTGATGTTTTCGAGCCGCTGCGTAAACTCGTCGGCCAGCCATAGCGCAATTTCCTCCGAGGCCTCCGGGCTGCCCTCATTTGGATTGAACAGCATCAAAAGGGTTTCGAGGACAACCTTGACTGTGTCGACGTCCTCACCATCCTTGGACAAGCTTCCAATCAAGCTCCGCAGTGCTCCAGAAGCCACCGAAGCTGGGTAGTCTTTCGCGAAGCTTCGAAGGCCGAGAATGGCGGCGCGGCGGTCCTCCAGCAAGGTGGCAGAGCTTAGGCGACCGCTCAAAACGGAGATCGTATCCCCCACCGACTGCTTGGCCGGCGCAGAGGCAATGGAAAACATTGCGGAGACAGAAACGTCGAGCGCGATGTGTTCGTTTTCAAGCTGCAACCGAGTCAAGCTTGAGTTGTAACGCGGTCAGCTAGATCGCAGTCGCTCTTCCATTCCAGAGGCTCGGTTTGTTCGTTCTGTTGCAGGGTCCTGTTGATGCCATAGCATACGGTTTGTTGTATCAGCCTCGTCGGTCGTATGTTTCTTATTTACACCGCAAGTACTCTGTAATATCGTAGCCTCAATTGATGATGTGTTCCCTTTTTCTTCCTTTTTTAATTAGGCCAGGGACACAATGGCACGTTATTCCGCACTGGTACGGGAGTACTAACGAGGTACCTAAATAGGCTAGCGCGGCCGTGCTCCGCGAGTTTATCGGATTATTGGTCAGCAGCACGACTAAGCCACAATGTGGCGGTTCTAAAATTAGCGTACCTGTGAATTATTTCGAGTTTTGCTCTGTCCCTCAGTAACGACGTTGTCTCTAACTTGCACTCTCTCGACAGACCGTGACTTCTCCTCTCAGCAGGTACTCTCAGCAGGGACGCTATAAGTACGGCTTACAGTTACCAGAAAGTGCCCTTCTTGAAGGTGCGCGTGACCCTTCTCCTCCTATACGAAGCAAGCTCGAAAGGCGGAAGCGTAAACCGCATCAGGAAAGAAAAACAAAGCGAATCCCCGACTCCGTGGCTCTCCTTTGCCACAACGACCCGCGTTTATCCAGAGCAGCGGACGATTCGCAAACAACACTCGACATATATCAATTCACATCTAAAGAGTCCATCTAAAGAGGCAGCACAGTTATTTAAGAGTTGCTGGACCAGAGCGCGACACACCGAACTTGAGGTTGTTCCAACCTTCGCGGTAAAAACCAGAATTTAAAAAAAGGAGGTTAGACGTCAAGACCCCAACACATCACTTGCCAATAATGGGTATCCCTGCTGCCTTTCGATGGCTTTCGAGCAAATACCCAAAGATCATCTCGCCAGTGATCGAGCAGAAGCCTCAGAAAATGGAGGACGGTACAGTCATCCCTGTGGATACTACAGGCCCGAATCCGAATGGCGAGGAGTTCGACAACCTCTATTTGGATATGAATGGCATTGTTCACCCATGCTTTCATCCAGAGGACCGCCCCCCGCCGGCAGACGAAGAAGAGATGATGCTGGAAATCTTTAAGTACACCGACCGAGTCGTCAACATGGTGCGGCCCCGGAAACTACTCATGATTGCCGTTGGTACGTCGTACTCCCTGTCACGTTCTTTCGCTTCTCACATACTGACTTTGGTTTGACCAGATGGCGTTGCACCCCGTGCCAAGATGAATCAGCAGCGTTCGCGCCGTTTTCGATCCGCCCAGGAGGCAAAAGAAAAGGAAGAAGATAAGCAGGAGCTTTTGAAGCTTCTCAAGAAGCAGAATGGCGGAACGCTACCACAGGAATCCATTGAGACCTTGGCCAAAAAGGTGTTCGACTCGAACTCCATCACACCGGGAACACCATTCATGGATATCCTGGCTGCAAGCCTGCGATACTGGTGTGCCTACAAGCTGAACACGGACCCAGCATGGGCAAACATGAAAATCATCATCTCCGATGCCAGCGTCCCCGGGGAGGGCGAGCACAAAATCATGGATTTTGTTCGATCGCAGCGCGCCTCCCCCGACCACGACCCAAATACCCGCCATGTTATCTACGGCTTGGATGCCGACCTGATCATGCTCAGTCTTGCCACGCATGAGCCACATTTTCGGGTGCTGCGTGAAGACGTGTTCTTCCAAGACAGCAAGGCACGCATGTGCAAACTCTGCGGGCAGAAAGGCCACGAAGCGAGTGCATGCCGAGGTGAAGCGAAGTCGAAAGACGGCGATTTTGACGAAAAAGACTCAGAGCATGCGCAGAAGCCGTTCATTTGGCTCCACGTTTCGGTATTGCGTGAATATCTTGCTGTCGAGCTCGATGTTCCTAATCTTCCGTTTCGTTGGGACCTGGAGCGTGCCATCGATGACTGGATTTTCCTATGCTGCTTTGTGGGCAATGATTTTCTTCCGCACCTCCCCGCTCTCGAAATCCGCGAGAACGGCATCAACACGCTCACAGCATTGTGGAAGGATAATCTACCGCTTATGAATGGGTACGTCACCAAAGACGGCCATGTCGACCTCGAGCGTGCACAGTATATCTTGGATGGTCTTGCAAAGCAGGAGGACAACATTTTCAGGCGCAGAAAGCAGCAAGAAGATCGGAGAGAAGAAAACAACAAGCGGCGTAGGCTACAGCAGGAGCAAGGCCAGGCACGCGGCGCATCACGAAATGCGGGTGGCGACAACGTTTTTGCGGGAAGCACGGCCGGACTGAACCTTCATCCGATTGCTTCTTTTTCGGCTGAAGCACCAAAAGCTTTCACTCACGATTCGGTGGTGAATCGGGGTGCGCCGGCCGATGCAAATGTGGCGAATAAAAGTGCAGCCAGCGTCTTGAAGAACCGGATGCAAAATCGCGCCTCTCAGGCTGCAGCAAACACCGAGGCTGTCGCAGCAAAAGACGGCACTATTGCCTCAACGACTGGCACTGCTCAGGACGACAATGCAACACCCCCGTCTGCGCTGGGAAAGCGGAAAGCAGATCTCATTGAAGACGACGATATCAGCACCCAGGACGCAAGTGGCACTACCACGCCCAAGACAGCAGAGGAAACCCCCGTGGACACTGTCCGCCTGTGGGACGAGGGATACGCGGACCGGTACTACGAGCAGAAGTTCCACGTTGACCCGAAGGACATTGACTTTCGCCACGGAGTTGCTCGTGCATATGTCGAGGGCCTGGCGTGGGTCTTGCTGTACTATTTTCAGGGCTGTCCGTCTTGGGAGTGGTATTACCCTTACCACTACGCGCCGTTTGCCGCCGACTTTGTCGGTTTGTCCAAGATTGAGCTGCACTTTGAAAAGGGTCAAATTTCGCGTCCTTTTGAGCAGCTCATGAGCGTGCTACCAGCTGCGTCTCGGCATGCCATTCCCGAGATTTTCCACGAGCTCATGATAAACGAGGATTCCGAAATCATCGACTTCTATCCCGAGGATTTCGCGCTCGACCTCAACGGAAAGAAGTTTGCATGGCAGGGCGTTGTGCTGCTGCCATTCATCGACATGAAGCGGCTGCTCGCAGCCGTGCAACAGAAGTACCCACTTCTAAGTCCGGAAGATCAGTTGCGCAATAGTGTCGGCAAAGTAGCGATGCTTGTGTCCGACGCGAATACCGAGTTGTACAGCGAGATCACTGCGAACTTCTATTCAAAGCGGCAGGGCTCAACCAAGCTCAAGCTGGACCCACGGTCGAGCGGCGGCATTGCCGGTAAGGTTGAGAAAATTGAGGACTACATCCCTCATGGTTCCTTGACCTACCCCCTGGAGCGCAAGTCTCTGCCAAACATCGAGTACGACCGGTCCTTGAGGTACGTAATCATCCCCCCCTGGTTCTTGATCGCCCACGCAGAATGACGAGGCTAACCTGCCAGTGTTCATTACGAACTACCATTGTCGACCCACGATCACAAATCAATGCTCCTGCGTGGTGTCAAGTTGCCAGCTCCCGTCCTCGATCGCAATGATAAGGAAACGCTGCTCGGGAAGTCGTCTCGAAATGGGCGTAGCTACGGTGGCGCTCCGCTCAACAACTATAACAATAACCGGCCGCGCGACTATGGTGGCGGACGTGGCCAACCAAACAACTTTGGACCTGGAGGTCCATATCCTCGCCAGGGTGGTGGTCGTTACGATCGCGATGACCGTGGCAACAGGGACAGTCGGGGCCGACCTCCGCCATACTATTCTCAGAACGGCCAGAATAATCGGGGGCCCTACCATGTGCCACCGCCGCAGTCATGGGTCCCACCAGCGCCTGGCCAAGCAGGGTTTGGATCAGGCCAGCCGCCACCACCGCCGCCACCTCCGGCACACCTGAATGGTAGTCGGTACGGCAACGACGGCGGACACAGTGGTTACGGTGCAGATTACAGCCAAGGCTACAACCGAAACTATCAATCCCGCCCTGATTATATTCCGCCACCTGGCTCGTACGGCCAGCAGCCTTACCGACCACCCCCTGGGTATGGCGGCCAAGGCTACAGACAAGGCAACAACCGTGCAGGAGGATATAACAGTTCTAGGGGGTACCACGGATAGGTCGACTTGCGACGTTGAAACTACACCGTTTACTACCTTTCCCTTTCTTGCTCTTGGTTTTCATATCTGTTCTTCCTGCTTTATCTTGTTCTCGTCATTGGAGAGGTCAACGTGAGAGGCTGGCAATGTTTTTTTATGTGTAAAGTCAAATAGGTGCTGGTTACTGAGGCATAAATGGCCATGGGAGAGAAAAAACAGCTGGCCAATTTCCACTGTAGCGACCAAAGAGCTTTACGACAAACTAAATGCACATTTTTGCACTTTTTGGCCCTCATCAATCGGCCATCCTTACCAAACCAGTCGATTTTACACGTGACTCGGCAAGATAGCGTCCGTTACCCCTTTTCCGGGTTGAGCGGGGCGGCTCGCGCTTCTTTCCGTGTTACGGGAGTAAAAACAGTGGGAAAGCCAGCCGTTGCCACAGGCTTCCAGAAACCGCCGCTATCCAGGCACAACACAACGGCGCAATACCGGCCCCAACGTCAGCTCCGAACTCTGAAAACCCTATTGTGGTTCTCAGCGTCAACAAATTGTCTGTCGACTACTCCGTACCCCGGACAATAGCTGATTGGCCCGCGGCCGGCTGCAATTTTGAGAGCGTCACAACCTCGGTGAGTGGCTTCTGGGAGCTCACCCTCTTTTCACATACTGTTACCACGACTGGGTACGAGCTAAAAGGCCCCAGTCTCGCCAATTGAAGTTGTCTTGGCTCATGGCAGCCCATCGAACAATGCCTGCTGTCATCTTCACGCTTTCTGAGGCTTCTCTTCACAGCCCATCCTCCATGCTCCTCCTTATATGCTAACGGTCTATTCTTTGCTGCCCAGCTATGCCCAACGACTCTGGTACCAGTTCGCAGTCTCTTCGCGAAATATGAACGGTGACATTGGCTTGGTCGGCTGCCTTGTCGAGCGGCTGACGACTCGACTTCCTCACCGCACTGGCACCCAGGCCGAGAGCCTTAGCCACGACGAGATCGTCAGCATCACGCGCACGACCCTCGTCAAGGTCAGCGGCTCGTCGATCGTCATTGTACTCGACACCCTCGTCACGCTTCTCGAAGAGCTACGGCGCCCCTATGGCAAAAGCGTCGCGTCCCATCCGCTGCATGTGCTGTTGTCCGAGCTGTATGTGTTGGCTCTGGTAGCTGACTGCTGCTCGGGCCATTGGAAAGTGGCCTCGCTGAGCGGGGAAAAGTTTATGAAACCGCCGCCGGTCGTGCTTGAGGCACCACTTGTCTGTCGCGTTTTAGAGGCCGTCAAAATTTTCCTGAACCCCACGCCAGACGGGCAGGTGCTGTCGGCGAAGACTATACTCGACGACTATTCTCCTGAGAGCTTGACCGCATCCAGCTCCTCATCGGGAGAGTTGCCAAAGACACCGGTGTCTGCACTGTCTGAAGATACAGCCGGTGCGCCTCAACTGCTTGACGAGCGCTCAGCTGAAATCGAGGTTCATGTCAAGACCATTGTGGGATATGTGACAGCCGTCGCATGGAGGCCTTCGTTGGAGTATCTCAAAGCCACTATCCACAGGATACGAACAGTCCTGTCGCCGCAAGCACCACCACCCCAGAGCCTGGCCAATACAGAGGAGGATAGGCATTGCCTGGTCGTGTTACGCTTCGTTGCTTATTTCTGGGTGGATCTGAAGCGGCTGGGACAAGTGGTGCAGGAGGTCTGCTCAAGCTTCCTCCACTTTCGCAAGCCATTCCAGAATGCCATTGCCATTGCAATACCATTGCTGATCATTCGGTGGATTGAGCGTTTTCACCAAGAGTTTGTCCAGCTGCACGAGAGGCACCTCCGCGTCGAGGGCAACCCTGAGACGCTATTCGACATGGCGCAGACGGTCGGCGACAACGCGCGACGCAAGACACTCCTATACCCCCTACAGACGACACTTCTGTTTCTCCTCCCGGACGTGTTTGAGGTTGCGAGCAACATGCGCGATGCAAAAGGTAGCAGCGTCGCCAAGAAGGTAGCTTTTTTGGAGAGCTTGCGGAAGATGCTGCGCAACAAAAACGATCAGGCAGCTTATTGTCTTGTATCGCTTCTCCGTGTGGCGAGGCACTTCGATGCCGAGGGCGACTCGGCACTAATGAGCTATGCCATGGACTTCCAAGACGAGGTTCGCGACTCCATATTTCGCCGGGCACCGACCAGCTCCGAGGCCAACTCTTTCGATCAAGATCTCCTTACAGCGGCTTTTGTTAGCTTGACGCACCTCAACCTCGACATCTGCGTCGACTCGCTGGCAAAAACTTGCCTGTCCCCCTCGGCGCCACAGCCGTTCAGGATTGCTTTGATTCAAGCCTGCTCGCACTTTGCCAGGCTTAAAAGTGCTGAGGACTACAAGCCACTGTTCAAGTCTGCGTCAGCCTTTGTGCAGTTTGAGATGAGGGCAAGTGCAATTTGCCAATCCGTCCACCTATTTGCCATCTCCCCCAGCTAACAGACATCAAACTGCCAGACCATCGCGTCGCAGTTGACAAGCACATCTGTCACCACATCGACTGCCCACCAGAGATCTGCTGATCACGGTGCTAATCTCCCAATGATCTGCAGTGTTCTTGGGTTTCTACACGCGTCCCCTATGACACTTTTCGAAGGCGAACCTAGCGACCCAGACGAAGGAGACAGCTTCTTCCAGGTCAATTTAGAATCCTTCATGGCCTGCATGATAGTCGCCGACGAGTCGGTACGGCACCTGGCCGTTGACGCTGCACCGCGTTTATTTACAGGAGCCACAGTTTCACGATATCGGCGGATGTCGAGACCTTCAACGCAGAAATTCAGGACACACTTTTGGAAACTGACGTACGTTAATCCTCAGCTCTCCCCGCACACTATCGTTCTCTATTATATGTCGCCCGCCCGATGTCTCGGCAGCTGCGTCACATAATTCATGTGCATGCTCTTTACTAACAGAAGGGCTTCCCAGGTCACTCGTGCTGGCGTCAATGTGCGACAAGATCAGCCCTCATAAGCTGGAAGCCGGAATCAAATCTATACGCAACTACCTAGAGGCGCGTCTTCTTCTCCTCAGATCTTTTCGTGTAAGTCCGGTTCCAGCTCCCGTTCGGCCATAACTTGTATTTTCTCGAAGACTACCGCTAATGTCACCAAGGAGCTCTTTGGACTGTCTGGCGAAGTTGCGGAACGGACAGCCAGCAGTACAAAACTGGAGACGCTGCTCCTTGTGTCCCTCTGCTCCTCAGAAATTGAGACGTGCCAGCTGGTAACGTCGTGCATAGCCCTTTTCATAGAAGAATGCCTCATAGTTGAGGCAGCCTCAAAAGGAACAAAGACGCCGTGCCCCCTGTTGCGAAATGAGAGCACCTACCGCGAGATAGGGTCCAAAGAGTTCCGCTTTACTGGCCTCGTTGCCTTCCAGCGGCGAGTGGACGGGCTCCTGAAGAAAATGCAGTTCCCGAGTAGCGGCATCTTGGACGCGTGGGAAATAGCGTTTGACAAATGGCTGCATCTATCCCAGGACGTCTCGACTATTCTGCCAGATGCACTTCCCGAAAAAACACTACTCGAGTGGCGAAACTACTCGGGCTTTCTGGCATCTCTCGGCGGCATCTGCACCGCTGAACAAGCCTCCGTACTCGAAGAGCCAGCCGTCAGCGGCCTGCGATGGATCGACCGAGTGTCGTCCGAAAACTCCGACGAAGCTCTCCTGAACCAGTTTTTGAGACTCAGCATCCGCCTTTTGGCGTCAGGCAATGTGCGAGTCCGGGAGATGATGCGAGAAGCGCTGTCGTCTGAAATATCTCCGGTTCTTTACCAGTCTCTCTTCAAAACGCTAGAGTCGGAGCTTGATGTCCTCTTTACCCGTGCCCTGGAACAGCCTGGGCATGGTCTCGACAGCGAGATTGTTTTTGCAGAGCAGTCTGTCTCGCTTCTGAGATCTCTGATTGAACGGCTCGACTCTCCGTCCGATCTCGGGGCAGCTTCGACAGTTCACCTAGGGGCATTGACGCTCAATTTTGCGAAGCTACTAGACACCACCTCGGAGTCACCAAACAACTTGCGGGTGAAGATCAAGATTTGCCAACTCTCCGAAGCTGTGACGAAAAGAAAAGAGCACCTCAACCTGCGCGACGACGTCCGCATCCGAAATCAGCTGCTCGAGATGATTTTCAGCTGGATTGCCCGCCCTCATTCTCCCTCTGGCCATTTCTATGCTGCCGGCACTGGTCGACAAGAAGATGGAGCTCGTGTTCAGAAAGATCTGGACAGGGCCTGCCTCAGGTGCCTCGCAGAACTAACCTACCGCCTGCCCTTACAACCCGGCGAGGGTCAGTCCGACGCTGGCACGAGCGAGCTGAAGTCACACATGTTCCACACATACTTCAACCGATTCCTCTCCTTGCTCAACATGGAGCAGGCCGAGCTTGCTAGGACCGACTATATTGCCAGTGCGTCCCGAGATGAGGCCCCTTCATCAGAGCTGTCCATCACAATATTGTCGAATCTCCTCAGTGCCAATTTGGACGTCGGACTGAAGCGCTCGCTGAGTATTGGCTACCACGAGAATGTCGAAATCCGAACCGCGTTTGTACGCGTCTTATGCAACATCCTGACGCAAGGCACAGAGTTCAGTAACCTTTCAGACACGGCAGTCAGCGACAAATACGATGAGCTCGTTGCGATTCTTACGGGTGACAAGTCCCTAGCCACGGCCATAGCAGCAGTGTGCCCGAGCTCGGAGGTTGATGAAGTAACGATATCGCTCCTAAACGTTTTTGAAAGTCAAGGACGTGGCCTTGAACTGCTCGAAGCAGTCATCAAATCCGAGGTGGAGGAGACCGAAAATGAGTCTGAGCTTTTGCGACGAACGTGCGTTGCGACAAAAATGCTCTCGGTCTATGCTAAATGGAAAGGTCCCGCGTACCTCAAGGCGACGCTTCAAAAGGTTGTCGAGCGGCTGATGATGACGGCAAATGACCTCGACTTTGAGCTCGATCCCGCGCGGGGGAAATCACCAGACGCGCTGCATAAGAACGCGCTGCAGCTTCAGGTCGTGGCCAAGGTCTTCATCGACGACATTTGCGCCTCGTCGTCCAAGATTCCAACGGAGTTTCGGAAAATATGCAGCATCATCTTGTCTGCCGTCACTGTGCGGTTTCCAGAGTCAAAATACACCGCAGTTGGCGCATTCATTTTTCTTCGCTTTTTCTGTCCAGCCATCGTTGCTCCTGAAGTGGAAGGCCTTGTCTCCTCGACACCTTCGAAGGAGATGCGAAGAGGCCTTTTGCTCATAGCCAAGATCGTCCAGAATCTTGCCAACAATGTCCTGTTTGGCGCGAAAGAGCCCTACATGTTCCCGCTGAACGAGTTTCTCTCGAAGAATATCTTCGATGTGACAGCGTTTTTGAGGGAAATATCAGTGGCTCCGGAAGTTGCCGAGAGCCGCTTTTTGAACGACGCAGGCGACTTCGGAGCCTCAATATCTCTTCATCGATTCTTGTACGACCATTGGGATCACATCAGGCAGCGGCTGGCCACCCAGGAGCGACGAGACCACGTCCGTTCCCCTGGAGATCCCTCCCGGACGCGGTCGCCTGTTCTGGAACCGTTGCGAAATCTCATCACAAACCTTGGGCCTCCGCCTCTAGCTGTCACTTGGAACAGACCACAGATCACGCTCAACAGTCCACCAGCGTATTCACGATTTCAAAACTTTATGTTGCAGAATGCCTTCCGTAGCAGCGAGTCATTTGTCACGGCAAGGGCAGTCTACGATGGAGGTGAAAGCAAAGTCAGTCTTCGTCGTGGCACCAGATGCAGCCGTGCACCCAGACTAACTGCTAGAACAGGACGGCATTTCAATCATCTGTGTCATTCTGCGCAATATCGATGCGGACTCTATCGACTATGATACGCTTATATATTGCTATCTAAAGGTAGTCAAGTTACAGCTCGAATGCAGACGACGGAAACTGACCATACCCCTTAGATTGCAAGTCGACTTTGGCACAGACCATTTGGTCTATTCATCGACGCAACTTGCTACAACGGCCAGAACGAGCCGCAGGACGAGCTCTTCCAGAAGCTCGAGGCGCTCACGCCCACCGATCTGTCCCGCCAGTTGTCGCGTGTGTATATTTACAACATGAACAGTGCATTCCGGTAGGCAGCTGGCACCCTCCCACATATATCAAAGTCGGGACTAACATAAAGTAGGAAATGCTTCAGGCGCCTTTTGCGAGCAGCGTCGAAACACGAAGGCGGTGCCTTCCACCCTAGCAACGTCGAGTATCACCTTTTTAGCAACATACAGGACCTGCAGGGACACTTCCACCTGAGCCAGCTGCATCTTCCAAAGGAAACACTCAGCGTCGTGAACGACATAAGATATGTTTTCCAGCAGACAACGCGGCTGTCGCGATCTCGCGGGAAGATCGATGTCGTCATCAAGATTGGCAGTCAATTTGTTCAGATTACAACGACCAGAAAACAGGAGATCCATCAAGCGTTCGGACTCAGCGCCATTTTCAACGACATCTTTCGGCTCGGCGACATCGACCAGGCCCCCATGTCACTACAGACCGATGACGATTCAGCTTTTGGGTTGCGTGCCGACAATGGCAAGATTGTGATGTATTTTACCAGCCCGAAGAAGCAGGATATTCTTCAGTCGATCAGGGGTGCCAAGGCAAAGTACAGCAAAGATGGGCGCGCGCTCAAGTCGTTTGAGCGATATGTTCGGCCACAGGACGTGCCGGGCACTCTGTTGAATTTGTCGCTTGCAAACCTAGGCAGCGCAGATCACACTCTGCGACTATCTTCGTACAACCTCCTGGGCGCGCTTTGCCGGGCATTTAAGTTTACGTCTGCGTCTAGTCTGTTGTGCATCAAAGGTAGGCCTCGCTCAACGTGGAGACACTGGACATTGCTGTGCTAATTTTGTGCCAGACATATCCGTTCCCTCGGACCCGTCCCAGTTCATCATCAATATCAGCAAGAAGCTCGCACAGGAAGAGCCTCAGCTCACCTCCGACTTCCTAAATGAATTTTTTGTTGGCTGGCACAGTCTTTCGGACGAGCAGAAGCCACTCAGTGTGGCATACATGGCTCCATGGCTGCCCGGGCTCCGAACTTCGCTCCTTGCAACAGACCCGGAAGGCGACAAGGCAAGGGACAAGATCTCCGCTTTATTCAGAAGACTGATCGACGTGGCCGTGTCAGACCCGTCGCTTAGTTTTGTGCTCGAGCAGACGGTGTGGCCAACGATATACCAGGACGAAACTTTGCTGGACCTGTTCCTGGAAGAAGTTGTCAAAAACGCCATGTCCATCGGCGTTCATGACGACCAGACAGAAGCTCTCACGTCAATCGTGACCAGTATGGGAACGATCACAATACGCGGCAAGATCATGTCTCGGCTTCGCAAGGCACTCAACCGATCATCATTACGGCCGACGAAACATCTGCCAGAAAACGCGGCTTGGGCAGAGATCTGTGTGCTGCTCCGGTTTTGCGTCTCTCTATCATTTGATAGCGGGATCCAGTCTCAGCTCTATCTGCCCGAGGTCTTTCACATCGTAACAATGCTTGCCAATATTGGCACAGCCGATGTCCGGTTTTTGGTACACCGACTTTTGACCAACTCCCTCCACGCGGTTTGCACATCCTTTACGCTTGACGAGGCGCGGCTTGGCAAGCTACGGAGTACGCTTGAAATGCTGTCGGAAGGGAAGGGGGACCTTTTCTCGAACCACGCAGCAACCGCATCCGGCCGTGACGGTGCCTCAATCTCGACAAATCAGGAGGTTGGGCCTTCATTGGCAGCGACGGAATCGCTTGCGGCCCTGCTCTTTGAGACGTGCGCAGTTGCAGCGCCGTCTGTGGATGTTGCAAACGCATGGCGCGCGCGATGGATGAGCTTGGTAGCCAGCACAGCTTTCCAGAACAACCCAGCTATCCAGCCCCGGGCATTTACGGTAATGGGTTGCCTAGCTCGGGAAGAGGTGGACGACGACTTGCTATACCAGGTTCTTGTTGCCCTCCGTACAAGTATAGGACGCTTTAGCGACGACAACAACAGCGACATGATGGTGGCCATTATCACCTCCCTTTCCAAGATGATGGCAAAGCTGCCGTCGGCATCCCGCTATGGCTACCAGCTGTTCTGGCTGGCGATCTCTCTACTTCGGCTGGTGCCTCCTGTTCTCTTCAACTGTACGGCGCAGTTTCTCGAGTCAGTACTTACCAATATCAGCACGTCCGGTGAGATGCGTGGCGATCGCATGGTGACATTTTTGCTGCAAGGGCGCGTGCCCCTCGAGGAGGCAGCGCTGGCTCTTGACGAAACCTACGGCATACATTTCAACAGCGAAAACTTCCATTTCGCAGTCTGTGCCTGTTTGGTGCGAGGTCTGACTGATACGACAACCAAGGCAACAGGTTTGCGGGTACTATCCACGTTCCTGGAGCTGACCAGCTGGACAAGCAGCGAGAAGGAACCATGCATCTCGGACTTGTCTGGTTCGCCATACATGGGCCTCGTTTTGGCGCGGGTCGGGACAGCCGAGGAGCTCAAGGACAGCTTGTGGCATGTTGGGACGACGACGCCTGCTCTCCCTTGTCTGTCACAGGTGCATTCGATTCAAGACGTGCCGGTGATGAAAGAGAAAGACCTGTTGCTGATCACGGCCATGGAGCTCGTGGACTTTCAGAATCTCGAGGATGCACTACAGAACAGGACGCTCCTCTGGCTGAACGAACTAGCCCGAGACAAGCCGAATGTCATTTTGCACTTGTAAGTTCAGAGAGTCACCTATTCCAGCTCGCAGTCGCTGACGAGAATCTAGGTGCGCTCCAATTGCATCGATTCTGGACGAAGTACTGCTGCGCTGCCAGAACTCATCAACACTTGAGGCTGCACATGAGCTGCTGCAGACGCTGAGCTCTGATCCCAAGTTCTCGCAAGTGCTTGACTCAACGGACATGCTGAAGGCGAGCCTGGAAGATATGGGGTTTGGCGGGCTCTGGCGGTCATGCACATTCAGCAATTCGCACGAGCAGGACGGACATTGCTTTAACCTCACGGAGAGGCTTATCGAGGTACGTGGAGGTCTGTGTTCTGGCATTTGCGACGATTCGCAATTTGCTTCTTTTTTGGAGAGATTTTCCATATTGGAAGGACTTTTCATTTTGGAGAGGAGACTACCACTTGAAATCAGCTACTGACAACATTTTGCAGCTCATCATTATCTAGACTTTCATCTGGACGATGGTTTATGGCTTTCTCTCCGCAAGTCGCCTACTCCGCGTCCGAGTGTGTGTACGCGATGATCATGTGTAAGCACGAGGGCATGGAATTATACATGGTTTACTTGTCGGTAACCCAGGGGACGGCAACTTTGCCACTTGGCGCTCGTCTTCTTATGTATCTGTTGCCTGGAAGAAAGGCATGACAGGGGAACCAACAGAAAGGGCAAGACGAACAAGGCATCCTAGTTGAAATTTACACGATGTGGATGGGGCTCTCTAGCGAATTGACAAATAAATACAAGGACGATCACGAGTATGAAAGAGATATGTACGTTGTAGGCTGCCTGTCAGACACTGCGAGTGTGAACAACCAGGTGATATGTACTACTCTATTTATATGATCTAAAAACCAGGAGTAAATGTATTAATCAAAATACAGACAGAACCGGGAAAAAGGTTGTTGATATTTCCGACCAGACAAGTTGCCGATGCGGAGCCAGAGTGGCCGTCACTGTTCAGCCAGACAGGCACGGCGCAGTCGAGGCCAAGAACGTCTGGGCTGCCTCCACGAACATCTTGAGTTCGGCTTGAGACGAGCGCCGCCATGACCCTCCTTGACCAAAAGGCCTCCAGCGTCTTGATTCAGGAAAGTACAGACGAAAAAAAAACAGGGGACTAACGGCAGGTGGGTATGAGCTTGTTCGGGTCTTACCGCTGGGGAGCTGATTGGAGATGGTTAGGACTTGGTTGGCTGGAGATAGCGGGGCAGCGCTGCGACCTCAAACAACGTTGCCGAATAAAGAGCGAACAAAGGAGGGAGACAAAGCAGCTGCGCCTCGCGGATTTAAGCGTCTGCATTGCGTACGAGTACGTAAACGCTGTTGTTGTCTTTCGGCTAGGATCGGGACAGCCGTTCCCAGGCTCAAATTACAGGGTACGGAATGATGGGCAATACGAATCTCCGTACATGTACAATACGGAGTATGGATTACATATACGACGTAGCAGTCAGAAAGCTGGTGGGTGGCCTCGGGCCCAGCAGGCCGGGACGCAGGACAGGGGCCAGGCGGGTTCCACAACGATCGTACGGAGCAGAAATGTAGCCCCGATCCAAGAAAATCCACATGATGTGGAGGGATTACGCTTACATTATGCTACGGAATAGATATTTTGCACACTCCTTCCCCCATCCCCGATTTCCCGTATGCATCTTCTTTGCGCCACGATTCTGTCCCGCCTATTATGAATCATCCTTGGGCAGCCGAGGCACAAAAAATACGAGCAAGAACAGAGAGAAAAAAATGGCTTGCCAAAGTAAAAATTCACAGAGCGAGCGCCGGCCGCGCCGGCTGCGCCAACAGAGGTCGAATCACCGTGCGAAACTGGAACGCGCGTGACTGATTGGCCGCGACGATCGACTGGGGGAGAAGCCACAATTTGGCTTTGTGACAAAGTGCGGGGACTTGTCCCAAAAAGTCACCTGGCCCGGTCTCGTGATGTTATTCTTTCTTCTCATGCTAAGCTACGACAGGAAAGGCAGCCGCGGCAGGACGTAATTCCCTCCAAAAAGAACAAGGATGGCAAGACACGAGGAAGAGAGAGAGGGAAGCAAAATGCAAATACCGAAAAACGCGGCTGTGCATGCAGACTGCAATGACGATTGCTCCGTAATACAGCCGGGGGTTTCCGAGTAGAAGCGCTCTCAGCAATGAAGTTTTTTCTTTGCTGGCAGCACATTACTGTGTATTTGTTTAGCGGGCATTGCCCTCTCCAATAAGCTTTCAGCACTGGTTCTAGCGCATTCCAACACAACACAGCGTTCAACGGAATGCCCCGCCATTGGGTGACGCAGCACAATTTCTCGGCAGTGCCGTCAGCGATCTTACAGAGTATGGCCTTTTTATGGACGCATCTAGGCCCCGTGTTCCCTGTGCAGACGTTATTACAGGATGGCTTAGGCACTGACTTGCCATACTAAACCCCCCCAGTGAGTCAGGCCTCGCTTGTCTCGGCCCAGACCCTGAGCCCCCGTACTCGTATCTTACAAATGCCATGTCATTTCGCGACGTGTCGCTGTTTACAAGTAGGATACATGTACGTAAGATATCTTACTATGCTCCGCAAAACATATGCATCGCATCGTTGCCCAAAGCATTTCCCAAGTGCGCGTTCGTACCTGCATATGTGGCTGTAAGGTTGAAGGGAAGGTGCGGTTCAGGTTGGTTGCGCAGCGGTGGTAGGGGCTGCTCTTCTGTGCGAAAACTCGTCGATCTATTACGGTGCGGGCAAAGCGGAGGAGAAATTGTGGGCGACTACGTCATAGGCATGTCAAGCGACCAGACTTTTCCTCCCAAATAACCCCAAAACAGTTAAACCAGTCCGTGATCAGCCATGACAAACATGACTAATAGCACTGAAAACGGCAAGCACATGAGTCGCAGGAAGATACAAGTCGACAAGCAGAAGCAACGAATTGACCGACGCGCTCTTACAATGTGCGCAAGGTTACTGGGGCTATGCTGGCGTATTACAAAACAATCGGTCAAGAGACTTCGGAGAGAAAAAGACCTCAACCCAAATATCGGCCATGCCCATCGCTGCGCGGCCATGACCGCTGGACGAAGGGCAGTAGCGTACGGAGTATTACGGCATCTTTCGCTCATTATTAACATGGCCCAGAATAATATTCTGGGTGGTTCTATGACACACACCCCTCCTCCCTGCCAGGCTTGGCACGTGTACCTTGCTTACGATGGGCGCCCTCCCGAATTTGCGCCTTTGGCAGGCAGCAAACGAAGATGCCAGAAGGTACCAGGTACCTCCAAAATAATAATCGCACGCCCTTCCTCATCCGCACCCCCCCCCTGTCTGGTTTTTCTCGGGGAGGGCCAAGCGGCGTCATCCCACCAAAGACGTATATGTCTAAAAGGTGTCTCCCGCAAGCAAGTGCTTGCCTAGGCTAGCCGTGTGGTTGATGGCTCGTTCTTACTTACGGAGGACTGTATTACGCAGATAGCTAGGTATATAAACGACATCTCCTCAAAGACTTTGCCACCTGCCGCAGCTTTCTTTCGTTCTCCCTCACAACTCCACAAATCTGTTTCTTTGACATCACATCGATTCATCCTTTCGCCTCTTTCCTCCTTTTCATCTACAACTTTCCTCCTTCCCATCTACAACAGAAAGACAATAATGCTGGTGGCGCAGAACAATTCAACTCAGCAGCATAACGATACCAAGCAACAGCAGCAGCTTTTCGAGCATCCCCAACACATCGAGAACAACGAGGATTCGCAAAAGCAGTTCGCCGCTTCGCCACCCTCCGACTTCGACACAGTCGCCTTCAGCCGCCGGGATCACTCATCTTCGCCCAGTCCCTACCTCACGCCGTCTTCAAGCTTCTCTGTGGCGACCGTACAGGACTATACAGACTTCACTGTCGGCCTTGACGACGGCGACATCAAGTTTGATCAAGACTTTGGCCTTTCCGCGTTGGGGGACGACTTGATAATGCAGACTGATCACTGGCTGCCTTCAGGACGGTCCCTAGGTCACAACAGCACTGCTCACCACCGCGACTCTTCGCTCTCGTCTTTAGGCTCTGTCTCTGTTGGCCCCGAGTCCCCGTTTTCGCAGAACACATTCAACCCGCACATTGCTATCAACGACTCTATCAGCGACAGGTTCTCCGCCATGTCTTCCTATTACGATGACCCTTCGTTTCCCATGGTCAAGCAATCTGCCGCCGGGACTCATGAACTCTTCTACAACCAGAACCACGCGGCCTTTGCCTCAGCAGATGGCCTGCCGGCGCCCGACGGAGCGTATGGCAGTCTGCTTGCTGCGAGCAGGCAGCACAGTGGCGTCACCAACAGCGGCTACGGCGAACGCGGCTTGCAGCCTCCTTCCGACGCATCCATTGGCTCAACACGGTCGCAGCCCGGGTCGGTGGCGAGTTCCGTTGCGAGCAATTCCCCCGCCACTCCATCTCTCGAACATATCGACGACGATACGCGGCGACGAAATGGTGAGAAACTGCCTGACATGTGCCTTATGGCGGTGGCGGAGGCAGAAGATTTACCTTTAAATTCTTCTGGCTGGAGCGGCGATGACGATGATGATGATGAATGCTCACAATTCTTCAATGATTTAGTAGCATATCATGTACCTCCCAAGCTCGATCGCACAATGACGGACGTGTACAACGACGAGCTGTACAGCCCGAACTTCGCGCCGCCGACGTCGGCTCCTTCCGCTACGCCTGCCAATAGCCAGATGGGCCCGTCCGGGCAGGACATCTTCGCACAACGCCTCCAGCAGGTGAACAGCCAGCGTCTCGCCGGTGTAGCACACCAACCGCCTGTCGCCTCGGGAACTTCGCGCGATCGTTCGCCGTTCCGCCACGGGTCACCTCTAGCACCTACGGCGAGCCACGACTTCGGGATCTCGCCGACGAGCAGTCTTCGCTACAGCTCTGTACAGCAGCAGCAGCAGCGCAGTGTGGCTGGGCAGGATGCTGGCCAAGCATTTCGGTCACAAATAGCAAGGAGCCATGGCACATCGACCTCTCAGACCATTTCGCCCAAGGACGCCGTTTTGGAATTTCGCGACCAGGATGACTTGGAAGGCGACGGCAGAAACCACCCTTTGTTTTCGCAGAGCAACCAACAGGATCTATCTGTGGATAGGATGAGCAAAGCCGCACCTCACATGGGTCAATCTTCATATGCCGACATGACAGATGCGAGCGTCACTTCACGCCCTGGTTTTAGCTACATGGCTCACCAACTCGGCCCTGGCATACAACTTTCCCAACAGTATCCGTTTGTCACCCAGCAACAAAACAACAATGCAGATGGCAACCTAGCAGCCGGCCACTCGCAGGCCACACCCAACCACCCGGTCACCAGTCTTGCGGCTTACTCGGAGCCGGTTCCTGGCTCGCAGCGTGCGGGTGTTATCCCTAATGATGGCGGGACCTACTCGTGCACATTCCATGGGTGCACGCAGCGCTTCGACACGCCAGTTCTCCTGCAGAAGCACAAGCGCGAAGGCCACCGCCAGGCAAATGTACTTACGAGTGCTGCGCCTCTGGTTGACAATGATGCAGCACTAAACCAGCTCAACAGTCAAGCCGGCCCTCACCGCTGTGAGCGCATCAACCCTAGCACCGGAAAGCCCTGCAACACGGTTTTTTCACGGCCCTACGACCTTACGCGACACGAGGATACGATTCACAACGCACGCAAGCAGAAGGTTCGGTGCATCTTGTGCACAGACGAGAAGACCTTCAGCCGCGCCGACGCTCTCACCCGCCATTTTCGAGTCTGCCATCCAGAGGTGGAATTTACTGGCAAGCATCGCAAGCGGGGGGCCGCACACCCGAAATAGGGCACACCTACCTACCGTGGTGACTCTTATCATCATCTATGTTCCTGCGGCGGAGAGAAAGGAATTTGAGGGGCGGTGCTGCATTGGCTACCTGGCGTCAGTCGTCAGTCAGGCCACAAATTAGCCCCGCCAGCGAATCGGCAGGTTTCGCAGCGACGTCACCTTTTTTACCGAGCGACGTCACCTTTTTCCCGAGCTTTCTTTGTGTGAAGGGCAATCGCAAGCAGCAGAGAAATTCAGTCCCATAGGACTGGCACGCCACTTGACGACCGTTTCAACATCAGCACACAACTAGGACTAGGGGTTCGGCTGCAGCGTCCCAAACGGAGTTTGCTTGACCGTCCTGCAAAATGTGGATCCCAACGCGCAACAACGATGGCAGTGACGTCATCGCTGCTTCTACTATCATCTCTCATCCCGCCCTGGTTTGAATTTCTCTTTCAATACTGGTAACATTCGTCATGCGTGCCATGGCACACTTTGGGTGCTTGCCCACACTTTGTGTGCTACTTCAGCCCTTTTGTTCGCTTCCTCACATCCTGCGGAGCGGGGTTTCACTTTTTAATCCCTTTGCTTTTCTACAATCACGGATTCCGGATCCCACTTATATACTTGGGGTTTTACATTTTATTCTTACGAGCATTTCATGTCACCAAAACATTCTTTTGTGGGAGGGAGTTTTGCGTTGGATTTTCAATATGACGCACATTGGGTAGCGTTTGAAGACAGGTTAGACCGGCGTTTCCCAGGCTGTGGATTGGGGTTTATTTACTTGTTACTGGTAATGCATACATAGGTACATTTGTATCTTAGGTATTTATAGATTTCTTGCCTACCATCAAGTCGAAAAGCTCGAAGCAATCCAACTCATGCACACAAACGAAGCGCAAATTGATTAGAACTGTGGGGTGGGAGGTACCTGGATTGTTATTTCCAGGCAGACGAAGAATTAAAGCACGCAACCTGTTTTCATACAATCCGCAGATGAGGTTGTCTCTTATACCTGCACAAAGTGCTCGCACTTGATACCTGCGAACCCACCCGAGTACCGAATCACGAAATCAACAGAGACGGTAAGTTCGAGCTAAACTGAGTGAGATGCTCACAGTGAGTCTCCCACGACGGCTGAGCGAGCATCTGCATACAGTGGCGTAACACCAGTCCACAGTTGGAACTGCAAAACCGTAGATTAGAATGTGTTTGAATAGCTTTCGACGGGGTCTTGCAGAATTTATTTTTTTCGGACAGAAGCATGAACAAAGGAGATGGGAGATCAGCGGGCCATAATTACCTGATACCACCCCTGGGCAGCCAGAACCTCAAGTCCCGGGACCGTTATCCAACCAAAGCTCTCAGCAAGCTTCATGGCCGGTGTGTGCCGGGGCTGATAAGCCATTTCCAGGAGCACGCGCTTTTCGTCAAGAGACTTGGATCTCTCCAGTGCAGCCGTCATAAGCTGCAGAACAGCGGCATCCAGAGGACTGTCCGCAGGGACTGTCGTGATGATGACAGAGGGTGGCGTGGCCTCATCGATCGGAACGCCACGCGGCGCTGCGCCGAGAAGCCGTATATCGTAGTCGGTCGGGAAGGACGATGCGAGCTGCTCTCCGCGTCCTGGATTACGGGCAGCCACGTAAATTGGCCGGTAGCCGAGAGATCGCAAAGCATAGATTGCAGCACGCGTCGTGCCGCCAGAACCGACAACCAGACCAGCTGCCTGCGAGCGTCTCTGAATACCTGCCGCTTGCAAAGCATGGATCATACCAAGCCAGTCAGTGTTGTCACCGATAAGACGGCATGTACCAACGTCTGAAGAATCCCGGATGATGGTGTTGATAGCGCCGATAATTTTTGCAGCCTCTGACACTTCGTCCATGAGTTGCATAACATCCAGCTTGAGAGGGATCGTCACTGACGCACCACCAAAATCCGCTGCGCGAACAATGCTGCGCACGTCATCCACGTTGCTCGTCTCGGCCAGAGAGTAAGTATGTGGCAACCCAGTCTGGTCGAATAATGCGCTGTGGAGTGCTGGTGACCGGGACTTGGAGATGGGCTGACCAAAGAGGACGAAACGAAGCGGCTCCAGATCTCCAACAAGGGCAAGTGCTTGCCTTATTTCACGGGCAGAGAGCTGCCCCGGAGCGGCGGCAAACGGCAGGACGGAGTGTGTCACCGGCGTGAGGAAACCGTTCAGGACGCGGCTCAGCTTGCCAAGACGGCCCATGTTCAAGGCAATAATAGGCTTTGAGTGTGCTGCGAGCATCCTGGACCTGAACAACGCGACGCTAAAGTTGTCGTCGATGCTGCGAGCCACGCCGACGAGCTTGATGACGTCTCCATACTGTAAAGCCTTGTTGAAGTATGGAATCCACCCGCCATTCTTCCACGACAGCCTGGCCTGCGGATCATGGTGGGAAGCTATGATCCATGAAAAGCCTTTCTCCGCCGTGACAGCCTGTACAACGTCGTCAGGCATGGTCATCTCGAGGTCTATATACTCCACGCCCAATCGGATCGCAGTGCGGTAAAGTGCGAGGGCGTGCTCGAAGTCTGCATCTGGAAACCGACCGCCTTGACTCAGTGTCCGGACGGTGAAAATGATTGGCACGTTCTTGGCCACAGAACGTAGAAGGGACACCTGGGTCCTCACGAAGTCGAGAGAGGTTTTCTCCAGGAGATCAATGCGCAGTTCGACGGCATCAGAGCCAACGATAGCGCGTGGAATGATATCCAGTGCGGCTGCAACGTTGGGGACAGTGAGAGACACAAAATAGGACTGTTTCCTCCTCCTGACATTCTCAAGATGCGAGCAGCGACCGGTAATGAGAAGTAGCATCTGTGCAAAGTCTGCAGGAGCCTCTCCGGAAGTGCTTCCCATTCCCGAGTGTGGGCTGTGATAGTGGTGACTGCTGCATTCCACAAACCAGTCCTTTCGCCGCAAATACACTGCGCGGATATCCTCCGAGTATGCCGGGCGCGTCTTGTCGCGCGACAAGTATTCGACGATCTGCTCAGTGTCTCGGTGGACGAGTAAAACAAAGCCACCACTCCGACGGTGTGAGATCAGAAGCTGACGCGCCTCCGGCGTCTCGACGATTCCGCCCCCGCATGAAAAGACGTAGCCAGTAGGCTTCGTCTTGATCACATTGGCAAGTAACTCGGCCTCGGCCTTGCGGAAACCTTCCCATCCGCCTACCCCGCCTACCATCTCTGGAATAGTGGTTCCGTGCGTGCGTTCAAGCTCGGCATCCAAATCGACAAATGGCCTTCCCAAGATCGACGCCGCCCAGTATCCTGCGGTGGTCTTTCCCGCGCCACGCATGCCAATTATGAAGATAGATTTCTCAGAAGCTGTTGAGGTTGGCGAAGAATTGGCCGTGTGTTGTGAGATGGCAGGTTCTTCGCCGTCCAGCTTGACCTGGAAGGATTGGGAGAGTACGTCCCACCAGCCGGGCCATGTTTTACCGACACACTCGCGCTCTAAGATGAGGGTGGACCAAAGGGTGCCAGTGGCAAGGACGCTGAAGCTCATCGCCACTCTGTGGTCATCGTAACAGAAGATGCCACTTTCGGGGCTCAAAAGTTCTTGAATGGGCTTCCCGGTGATTTCTATGCCGTCTTCGAACTCTTCACACTCAACGCCGAACTTTTTCAGCTCGTCGTGCATGGCCAGAATACGATTGCATTCTTTGACGCGCTGGTTGGCTATGCCAGTGATACGCGTGGTGCCGCTCGCCACCGCTGCAAGTACCGAGGCCGTTAGAAACGCGTCTGTCATAGGCTCCATGTCAACGTGTGAGATGGCCCTGAGCGAACCGATAGGCGGCCCTGTGACTGTCGTGGAAAGGACAGTCTGCGTCACAGCGCAGCCCATAGGTCTGAGGACACTGACGGCAAAGTCGGCGTCACCTTGCAGCGAAGCCGAGCCAATGTTTGGAATGGTGCAAGTTGTACCAGTGATAGCTGCGACAGCTAGAGGGTAGGTGGCGGAGCTCGCATCGCTCTCAACCACATATTCGTCCGGGCTGCAGTAGACAGCAGTGGGGATACGGTACGTGTTGGGCTCACTGTCGGATGTTTCGACATCTACACCAAAAGCGCGCATCATAGACAAGGTCATGTCGATGTAGGGCTGCGAGATGGGCTTGCCTCCGACCAGGCGCAGCACAACAGGCTTCTTGGCATAGGGCGCGACCATGAGAATAGACGAGACGTATTGGGATGAGACAGTGGCGGCCAGCTCAATCAAGCCACCCTCCAAGCCAGCGGCGGCGTCCACTCGAAGGGGCAGGCTCTTTTCCTGGCCAAGATACTTGATTTTGGCACCATTTGAGCGTAACGCGTCAACAAGGGGGCCGATAGGACGAACCTTCATCCTGTCGTTGCCTGTCAGGACTGTGGCGGAGGCGGATGACGGGGAACAGAGGGCTACGACCGATGTCAAGAATCGGGAGGCAGTACCGGCATTTCCGAGATAGAGAGGCTCCCTGCTGGAAACGAATTGGCCACCATTACCCTTGACAGAAAGCACCTCACCGGCTTCCTCCCACGAGTAGGAGGCGCCCCTTAGCTGGGTAATTGCCGATAGCATGTACTCTGTGTCATCGGAGCGAAGAAGGTTGCGCAGGCGACATGTGCCCGTGGCCAAGGCGGCTAGGACAAGCGCACGATTAGAAATGCTCTTAGATCCAGGTGGGGTCACTGTGACGTTCAGGCTGTGCGGCACACCTGGGGTGACGCGGACGGCTGGGGACAGGACGAGGCGGATGTCCCTGTCGCTGACAACCGTGGCTTTGGGCTCGTAGGTGGCCCCGATGGCAGAGAGGAGCACAATCTTCTTTTTGGCGCCGTCATTTTTCTTGTCAACAGCCATCTTATCCAGCACAAGATTGACGGGGCATGGTTTGCCAGCAGTCAGTGCGACGATGCGTTTGTCAGCCAGCGACGTAGGCAATCCGTAGCTGGCAATACACTTTGCCAAGCGGGCGACGGCGCTGGGGGGCAGAATGCCGAGATAGCGGGCCAGCTCGGCTTCTTTGACCATGCCAATGGCAACGGCCTCGCCATGAAGGACTTGCGGGGTCAGGATAGCCTCGTAGGCATGGCCGATGGAGTGGCCGAAATTGAGCAGGTTGCGTAGCCCGCCCTCCTTCTCGTCGGCGGAAACGACCTCGGCCTTGACGCGGGCAGAAGCCAGGACGATGCGCTTGAGGATATCACGGATGGGTGCGAGATGGGCGGAGGTGGCGTTGGGCGGTCGTGCGCGCACGGTCTGGATAACGAGGGGGGCATCTTGCTCGAGAGCGGTAAACTCGGCCTCGTTCCAAATGGCAGCAGTCTTGACGACCTCGGCCATGCCGTTGACGAATTCACGTGTAGGCAGGGAACCGAGGAAGTCGAGGTCGATGTAGATGCGCTGGGGCTGCCAAAAGGCGCCGACCAGGTTCTTGCCCAAGGGTGTGTCAATGGCGGTCTTGCCGCCGATGGACGAGTCGACCATGGATAGCAGCGTGGTAGGCACCTGAACAAAGCGAACGCCGCGCATAAACGTGGCAGCCACGTAGCCGATCATGTCGCCAATGACGCCGCCGCCGAGGGCAATGATGACGGTATCGCGTGTGCACGTCTGGCTGAGCATCCAGTCCTCGATCTCAGCCTTGGTCTCACGGCCTTTGGAGGATTCGCCTGGTGGGATGGCGTAGGTCAGCAGACGTGCGGCGGCGACCGCCTGTGGCGCCTTCAGGCGGGCCTGATCAAAGGCGGCACAGAAGGCATCAACATAGAGGGGGGAAAGATTTGTGTCGGTGATGAGAACATAGGTTGACGAGGGGATATTGTGCAACAGGTCGTGTGGCACGAAGTCGAGCCAGATGCCGCTGTCGACGACAATGCTTTCCTTGCCCAAGATGGGGATGCGCGTGGGCGCGTGGCCATCCGCTGGAGCAACAGTCGCCATGGCCGGCGAAAGGGAGAAGGGTGTAGAGAAGAGAGAGCTGTTGAGAGAGGAGAACTATGAAGGGAGGTTCGCAATCACGCCACAAAACACAATGGCTCCTTCCTTCTTCAGGATACAGTTTTTCAAGTAAATTTTTTTTGTACCAAGATTGGTGCCCAGGTACTCCGTACATGTACATGTACCATGCCGCGCCCCACATTTATAGGTCACTGATATTAAGCGCCGAACGCGATGCCTTGTGATTATGTAATCAGGCCATCGAAACTCAACGTTAATCAACCAACACGCTGAAAACTGCAGTCCAATTGAAGCGCTGTCCTCTCGACCTGACACAAACGAACATGGCCCCCTTCCCCCCACACTCCTTCTTACAGACCATACCATCCGCCAGCCTGCCAGCAAGCGGACGCAGCGCCCCAATCTGTCTGCGTTGCGTACTCGGTTTGCCTGCAGAGTCAGAGAGAATAGGTTAATAATGGTCTGTCCGGATGTGCCTCTTATATGCGGCAGGCTCTTTGCACTCGCCATGCTGCTGGCAGTGCTAGCTACATACCCAACCCAAACGGTACCGACCGTGCCGAGAAACACAGTCTGGACCCTGGTCTCCGTTTGCGGCTCAGCCTCATAGGTGACCGTCTCGGCGTCCTGGGGATTACAGACCGTCTGCTCTTCGGGCGCTCTGATATCAGTAGTGGTACTCGTTAGCAGCTGCACGGTACTGCTGGCTGTCCTAATAAGAACGTCACTCACACAGTTAGCGTCGAGCCCACATAGTCTGCGGCGGCAAATTAGCATCTTCGCTGCTTTCTGACAATGGATCTACGAGGGGGGAGGGGACATCCTACATGCTTCGGTGATGGTAGGCGCCAAGGCCGTTATGGTCGAGGTTCGCGTTACCGTGGTCGACGTTTCATATATCGTGGTCGTCGAGGCCGCTACCGAGACTGGCGCGCGCCGGGCCTTTGCTTCCGTCTCGACTGCTGCAGGGTAGTTAGCGTTGTTCCCCGCCGGCGTGACATGTTCACTGTGTAGGAAAAGGCTTACAGTGTCCGCCGCGACCCCCCCTACCGCGGCCGCCTCCACCCCCGCCTCCGCCCCCGCCTCCACGGCGGCCACCTCCGCCTCCGCGACCGCTACCTCCAGTTCGTCCTCCTCCCCCCCCTCCTCCCCCTCTTCCTCCGCCTCCTAATGAAACAGTCAGTCTCTGTCGTGGTCCTAGAAGGGTCGTCGCTTTCGCTGGCAGATAATCTGCAGGCCAGAATACCGACAGAACCCCACGGCACCTGGCTGTAGCTTTTCCACGCTTTCAAGGAAAATGGGAATGGGAAAGAATGAGAAAAAGACGTACCTCTACCACCTCCACCTCCACCTCCACCTCCGCCTCCACCACCACCGCCGCCGCTGTGTCCACCTCCTCTGTTACCTCCTCCACCTCTTCCTCCTCCGCGGTTGCCGCCGCCTCCAGGTGATCCTCCTTTGCCTCCTCCGCGGCCTCCCCCACCTTGTCCTCCACGCCCTTCGCCTTGGCCGGGCTGTGACAAAATCAGAATGAATACGGATCTGCGGCATCGGCTGCATCAAGTGAGGCTCACCGTGGGTGTGTTTCTCCCTCCGTGTCCGTGTCTCCAGCCCCAACCGCCGTTGCTAAACCACGGCTGGCAGTCGTTACAGCCCCCAGGAGCGCTTCCTTGGGGTACTGGTGGTGGTGTGTCAATCTGGGGCGGCAGTGGTTGGCTCTGGTAGTGACATTGAGCACTGAGCACAACGGTCGTGGCATATGCAAGAGTCATAATGCCAGTCGTTGATACTTGCTCGTATATGGATGTCTCCGTCGTGGTAGGTCCCGCAATGTACTGGTACACTGTGTTCTCGGCCTCGTCACCACAATCGTCGATCACACTCAAAGTCTCAGCATAGACGGTGTGTACATTTGTTGTCGTCGTCGTCACGGCTTAGCCATTCGTTAGCAGCAAGCAGGGCGACCCCAGAACCACAAGAAAAACAACTCGTCAACCTACTCGAGGGTAGTGGTGTACTCGTTACTCTGACGGAGACGGTTGGCGTGATCTTCGGGTGCACGCGTCAGTCACGAAAGGAAGCAATACTGAGCAATGCGTCGCTTACCGTGACCACCGTCTTCTCAGGCGCGCCAACAGTCAATGCAAACTTCCTCTGCACGGCAAAGTCAGAGTTGTCCGCCTGTATCACGATAATCCATTGGCCTGACGACATGCTGGACAGTATCATATCACTACATAGGTGTGAGATGTTAGTTGATCGTCGTATACTTGCCAAAGCTCGTGGAGTCCTCGGGGGAGGGATAGTGACAGACCACGTCGACTGTTGCTGGCCGCCGTTACCAGTTTCGATGGCCGAGCAGGCAACCTGTGTCCCTTCTGGTGTAACAAGAATTGGCTGGATCACATCGTCACCGCAGCCTGGTTTGCGGACACGCAAGTCAGCTTGGATCCTTTCTTATCCCAGTCCTGTACCGGCCTAACTGCCATCGTTTGTTCCGCACCTGAGAACTCCGATGTGAAAGTGAATTTGCTGCTGGAAGTGCCGTCGATAAGGTATGACCCGCCATTCGTGTAGTCGAGCCCGGAGCAAGTGCAGTCGCCAAGTACGGCCACCGCAAAGGCGAAGGCCAACCCTACCCGGAGCATGCTTGGGAATGCGGCAGTCGTGGCGCGGCCTTTTCCTTGATATATGCGTTCAGGATGGACTGGTGACGGTCTTTGGCGTATGCCTCTCCGACTCGGTTCAGGGACGAGACAGCAAGACATTATGTATAACAGCAACAGCTTACAGCGGGAAGACAGACGCAGAAGACGAGCCCGATACATAGGCGCGGGACCTCGCGATACAAATACTCGGCTCGGCTTTGGCCGAAGGGCATGGCTGTTCTTTCTCTCCCATTTTCCCCGCCCTGCCTTCACCTCCCATTTTGCCTCTCTTCCAAAGACCTGGTGGGAATAGATTACCTTTCCCCCCTTCCATTGGGCTGTTCGTTAGCTACTGGGCATAGAAATGCTGGTCGATATTAAAAAGCATTCAGCCTATATATTTTGCTTGGAGGCTTGGGTGTAAGACAGGCTGCACGCTATTTCTGGACGTGGTATTACCAGGCCATAGAAAGCGGATGCGCTTTACTCCGTGCCACATAGAACCGAGAAGTCATCTCGCCACCAACGTTGCCGAGCCGGACATTTATTTTTTGCGGAGGGCCTCAAAAAACTTCCCGTTTCTTCCATACGCCCACGAAGTTCGAGCAACCACCCTCCTCCCATGGAGTCTGGGGCAATCGGTTTCTCTTCACATCTTTTTCTGATCGCCACGGCTGCTCATATCTAACTCGCCACGGCTGCTCATATCGGCTTCGTCGATCTTTGCCTGGCGTATTGCATCCTTTTCTTGCAACGAACACCCTCAGATCGTTGCACCAGGAGACGCTATAACAATACTGTCAGACATCGTTCAACGGACGACAGGGTCCTCATGTTCCTGCGTTTTGTCTTCCACTGATATTCATTTTTCTTTAATTGCTGTCTACGAGGGCCTTTGACTCGAGCACCACTCTGCCAACGCCTCGATTCACCGACCTCCATCTATTGTTGGGTCAGTCAGAGTATCTCACGGCTACCGACTTCACCACTGTCGACTCTTGGGATTTCCATGTCTGCAGTACGACCCAACACATCACGACCCAGCCACGAGCATAGATGCAACGGCTCCGCGTACTCGCAGCACGGCCTCGATGGTTCATGAGTTCAAGGGCCCTTCAGTGGAGCGGGTTCCCTGACCAGCCGCCCCGGGACTTCGACGCAGAGCGCCGCTCACTTGAAAACAAGCTGCACCCGATCTCGCAGGAGGTCATGACCATGTTTTATTTTCGCCGGACTGCTGCTTTTAAATTCTGCCGATCGCCCAAGCAATAGGAGGCGCGGGAATGCGGCTTGGAATGGCTCTTTTGGAAGGGCACTTAGAAGGAACGGTTTCTGTCATTTAGATGTTCATAGCCCGTCGGATGCCCCTTGGGAGGCTGCGCACAGCGCGCCGACGTTAAAATTATCAATCAATCAATCAATTAGCTGTTTAAATCGAGCGTTAACCTGTTCTGATTTGATTTCACTTGTTGATTTTAACGTCGGCGCGCTGTGCGCAGCCTCCCAAGGGGCATCCGGCGGGCTAAGTACAGTTGAGTTACAAAAACCGTTCCTTCTGTACCCTTCCAAAAGGGCGTTTACAAGCCGTATTCCCGCGCCTCCTATACTGCGGACAGTGTCACTTCCCGATACGTCGAAAAGAGTGCCGGATTTCGCATCAGTTTCGCCAGAAACTGATGGCGCTCTGCGCAGGCAGGGACGAGTGGCAGCTCATGATCCCTCGCATGCCTGTTCCAAGCCAGGCGTCGTGGCCGGCAGTGCACCATCTGCTCGGGGCTCTTGTCCGCGACGCAGTATTTGCACTGGGTTTCTACATTTGATTTGATTTGATTTGATAATTTTAACGTCGGCGCGCTGTGCGCAGCCTCCCAAGGGGCATCCGACGGGCTATGAACATTTAAATGACAAAAACCGTTCCTCCTAAGTGCCCTTCCAGAAGAGCCATTCCAAGCCGCATTCCCGCGCCTCCTATTGCTTGGGCGATCGGCAGTAATTAGTGTCCTCATAGAGAGGACGATGAACATTGGCTTCCTGATCAGAGAGCAGAGAAGCGTTACAAAAGACAAAGGAAAAGA
>JADHKL010000012.1:0-337016 GCA_019925545.1 Ophiostoma angusticollis
AGCCTGGGCGTGGTGCACGGCGATTTACGACTGCCCAACGTGCTGCAGGGCCCGACCGGGCAGCTTGTGGTGATTGATTTCGACCGGGCCTTATTCGTGCCGCCGGCGGCATCTCGACCGGCGCCGAACGGCGTTTCTGCCAAGCGCAAGCGTCTCTTGGCGGACGACGAGGATGAGAAAGACAAACAGGACGAACACGGAACGATCGGCGGCGGCATGGCGTCTGCGTCGACGGAGCAAGAGGTGCTGGCACGCCGTGGCATGCAAGAGGATTTAGGGGGTGTTAGAAGCATCTTTACCTCGAACTACGGTATCCCGATCAAATGGCCGACTCAGGCTGCATTATGATCGGCCACGATTACGACGACTACGAGAGAACAGGCACGGATATCTCATTATTAGCGAGCGATTTTTGGTTTTTTGAACGATACCCCAGATTGTTTTTGAAAGATAGTTACCTGAAGTTCAAATGTGACGCATTGCAAGTCATCTGTTTACCATGCCAGGAAAAGAGTGTCTTTTCCAGGGCTATCTCTTGTAAGCGAGAAAGAGTACGTTGACAACGGTGTCCGCTGTGGCGATGAACTAGGATGCTTAGGCTGGTGAAGAGGTTTCGTGATGACGCCGAGAAGCGCCTCACCGTGGCCAAAACATAGGATTCCACCGTCCACCTCCTTGTGCATCTTACAAGGTAGGTTGTTTTCTTGATGTGAGGAGATCTCGCCGCCCGACCTTCACCACCCGCGTTTGGTTGGACGTCGTGCTGTACCTTTTACAATCGTCCGATCACTCCGATGCCTCCTAGCTAGACCTGTGCCGGGGTTGCGATATAATATAACTGCATGGTCCGGTACTTACGGGCTGCGCCGACGGTAAACAACTCCGTTGGCCATTGGTGCTGCTGGGACAGTTGGAAGGAGTTTGTGAAGGAGGTGAACGTTGGGCTCCTCATTTGTAACGCGCTTAGGTGACGGCGTGGATGTAGACATACAGAGTACGACGATCACTTGAGCGTCAAACGGCTCTACAACTCCGGACTAACGCAGTTGTCCCGGCTTCTTCACGCAGCTGCCCGGCTTGGACACACGGTCGCCCTGGACCGTTTGACTGCTTGACCGCTTGACTGCGGAGCCCGTGTCAGGCGTCACAGCCAACCCATGGCGGGAAGCGACAGGTTTTCGCTTTGAGCAGCGGTGAAACAAGCAGCAGTGGAACGATGAAAGGTGACACGAGCAGCAGTGAACCGAAGCACAAGGAGCCCGCAGCCAGCCATTCGGCGTGTGCATTTCCCGGGGGGCTGGTCACGCTCTTTTCTGCAATCCGTAGCCGACAAAGGCATTCGTCCGGGAAAGAGAAGAAGACCGACCGAGTGGCTGTCGCTTTTGTTTCGCCTCCAGGCAGTCTACGTTGCTGAAGCATGAGGACAGGCTTAAGTGTAAGCATATGTGTTCCAACTAGGTAGCTTCTGGACTCGGCAGTCGTCTGTGCCGCCTTCGTGCGGATGGGACAAGGGGGGCTAGCTGTCTATGACCAGTCACTTTTCCCTCTCGATTTGATCTTCACGCTTTGCCGAGACGCCTTTGTGGTTGGGCAACGGGCAGTCTTCCAGAACGGGCATCTGCAATGCCGCGCAGCTCTTGCAGTTATCTAGGAACGTGTACGGAGTACATAAGGAGACGAGCACATACATGTACATGTACGCTGTCATACAAGGCAAGATACAAGTGCTCTTGCATGCCTCGGGACGCCATGGCGGAAGAGAACCAGCCGTGGCCGAACCGTGGTAAGACAACGACGAGGATGAGGGTCTTGGAGAAGGCATAAGGTTGATTTTATTTCGCCGAACTTAGCGAGAACGGGGTTGTTCTCTTGAAGACTGGAATATGTGCTTTCGCTGGCAGACGAGTTTGTCGTCCTCCTTTCTTTTCTCTCTTCTCCATTCCCCCTTCTCTCTTCTCTCTCACTTCCCCTCTTCCTTCCCCAGTTACCACTGTGAAATACATGTACTTCGTACTGTCCTGAATCCGTAGTCTCCCGTTTCTTCCGCTTGCATCTTGCCTTTGCCGCTCACATGTCCTCTGCGCCTCGCGTCGCAGCACCGTCATACCAGCACACCCACAGGGCTTATTCATGCAGCCACAGGTGATTCCTCTCAGATCATTTCTTTTTCCGTTCCAGGCCGGCCCCTATTGGCTGCTTCTCTCAGAAAGAGGGGTCGAACGCCTGGCCGGGGGCGATTTTTCATCGTTGCCCGGTCCGGCTAGGCCCAGACGCATGGTTCTCCCGTTTCGTCTCACTGCTATTATTGATCAGGGGCGTGTTCGTTTGCGTTGCATTGGATAACCGATTTCTTCAGAACAGAGAGTTGCAACGGCAGCCTCTGTGGCCACTTGCGTCGCACCGCTTAATATGACTCAGCAAACCCACCGAATAGCCCAGCGGCTGAGGCACAGGGGCCTCTTGGGGGCCTTCCCACAGTGACGAGAGACACAGGATGCCCTTTTTTGTCGACACAACGGCGGCTGCTCTTGCCGTTGCGCGATCCACACTTCGTCCCTAATGGCCTGTGAAGAACTGGAAGGACTGCTTTCCCTTTGTCAATGCCTGAAGGCGCCGGCAGCATTCCTCTTTGGGCACACGGCCGAAGGATCGTCTCGCCACCAGACTACGCAGCAGGGTGCTATGCACTGTGAAGCACTGTGCGATAATGGGGCTACTCCGAATCCGTAAGCCGTGAGCGGGCCCCAAATCACACTGTCCAATACTCCCGTATTTTCTTCAGCGGCCTGTGCGCTGGCGCGTAAACGCTGCAGATAGCAAGAGCGAGCCCCTTGCTGATTCCCACCGCCACGGCACCAGGATGAATCTGCTTCCGCTTCGCCGTCAAGTGTTTGAAGCTGGGCGGCATGTCGTGATGATCGGCAGTATTTCTACATGTATTCCGTACAGAAAAGAGCTTAAGATGAAACAGCAAACGACCTCTCCTCGTCGTGGCAGCATTTTCATCTTCGGCTTTGCCTGACCTTGTCGACGTCTTCTTCTCCCCCCTTTACCTTGGATCTCCTTTCGATCTCTGTCTGACTGAGTATCACGTCGCACGCCCAACACAGGCCCAGTACCATGCACCGTGCATGCACCCGCCCCCTTGTTTCGCTGATCGCTGTGTTTCGCTCTCCTTTTCTCTGCGCAACCCCGAACGTCCATCACGACACGGCGCCCGGCCACCACCCCCAACGTCCCCCCCATGTTATGTCCTTCTTTGGCGCCGCCAGTGCTCCTTCTCATTCGTCCCCCAACTCCCCCAATCCCCCCATTTTTTCCGATATCTCGACGTTCACCCCCCCCCTGGAAACTGCGCTTTCACCTTTCTCGCTCTAGTTAGTCCTCACGAGAGCAAAAGGAAGGAACGACAGAAATTGGCATCCCCTGCTCCCGCTGCAGCTGTTCTTCTCCCTCGTTCGCAGAGCTCAGAGGTATCCACACACCTTTCCTGCGTCCTGCGACCAACAGACACACCAAAAAGCACGACCGTTTCTCCGCCTTGCCTATTGCGTCTGCGCTGAAGGCTGTTCTTCTTCTCCGCACCTTTCGTCCCCCAAAGACAAGGCAAAAGGAGAAAGGAGAGTGGAACAAGGAAAAAGGAAAAAGCCTCATTCGCCAACAGACGATCCCCAACCAGACAAGGGAAAGACGACGGCAGCTCCGTTCATTACTGCGCGCTGGCGCTACCTCCTGATATCAGCACTGTGTTTCTGCAGTTGGCGTCTTTATTCTGTTCCTTTCCGTTTGCATACTCGCCTGCCCACGCAACCAATCGCGCTTCCGTCCCCAGTCCTGTCTCGCTCGACCGCCTTGTCGTGCTACGGTGTCTTTCTCCTCGCCTTCGTCTCCTCGCCTTTCTCCTCGCCTTTCTCCTCGCCTTGGTGTCCTCGCCTTTACTCTTCACCTTTACTCCAGGCTCTACAACTCCTGTCACAACTCCTGTCCTCACTCTGCAACTCCAGTCCTCAACTCCTTGTTCATCGCTCTGCAACCTCCCGACACCTCGACAATCTCCCGCTCCTCACCAGCTCACCTCTCCGCCGCAGCGGCTCACCACCACAGCACCGACCCGTCGCTGAGCAGCCTCGACAACGCTCCACCACTGTCCCGGCGAACTACCATTGACATGTAGCAAGCCACAGCCAACGACCTGCCCAAATACACAAGGCATGGAGCGGCGAAAACACGACGGCGTGCCGCCATTTCCACCTGCTATGGACGAGGACGACAGCATGGCCCATGAGAACGAGTCATCGCAGTCTCCGCCGTCTCTGCTGTCGCCGCCGTGTGTCCTGCAAGAGCTACGCGGCTCCAGCTCGAACCAGTCATGGCTGGTATCACAGCCAGAGACACAGCTATCGTCTTCTGCGCAACGGCTGGCCTTTGTCACAGCCCAGTCAAGCGACGCCTTCTCGCCGCACGCCACCACGCAACTCCGATCACCCCGTGAATCACAAGGGCTTTTGCAAGACGACCAAGGCTCCCAAGACTCTCCAGCCCATCTCCAGCATCAAACGCAGTCCTCGCAGGAGCAGCAGCAGCGACGGCAGCAAGGACGAGCGCAGCCTTTTCCCCTAAGCCTCGATGCACCAGGAGGGGCGTCATCCAACTCGCCACCTTTGCTTCCGTCCCCTCCACTGTCTGCACTGTCCACGGCCGAGACGCCACGAGACATTGAGCAGCTCGTCGGTGGTCTCAGCCGCCAGCATCTCCTGGAGCAGGATGATCGATGCCCAAACAGCAGCATCTCTCCGATCGGCGCTCCGCCCAGTCGTTCTGGACACGTATCCGAAGGTGGATCCGGCAGCGCACTCGATAGCGGCAGCAGGAGTCGCCCGGAAAGTGTCTATTCCCGTGGCTACCCCAGCTTTACCACGGCCATGGCGGATTTTCGCCTGCGACAAGGCGGCTTCCAGCAAGTGTCCGAACTCGAGGTCGACATGGAAGACGGCGCTGTGCGCAATGACCACGGCGACTGCATCATGCGGCCATCCTCACCGCTGGCGTCGTCGGAGCGGCCGTCAGGACCCGAATCCAAACCAGACGCCAAGGGGCATCCCGACCCGGCTTCCTTACCACCAACGATGCGAACATCCTCATATCTCACTAGTGCCGATGCGGAGGGAGGTCCCTTTGTGTCTCCCAGTCTTGAGCGGTTGCGACTGCGCCATATGGCCTTGGCGGCAACCAGTTTACAACAGATGAACCTTGACCTAGAGCCGTTCCCACGCCAGGTCGCCTCTGCCATGAGCGACGCGAGCCCGTTCTCCAGCAGCCGCGACCCTCCAGACGGCCAGGCATCACGTTGTCTGCCACTGTCACGCCAGGCCCTGGCGATGCCGCACCTCGAGCCCCTGCACGTCGACGTGCCGTCGTCGGGCTACGACCTACAAGGCTGGCTCAAGACGAGCAGCAGCACAGCTGAGGAGGCCACGTCGACCCTGACGGCCTCTGCCTCTGCTACGGAGCCACGTATGGACAACGAACCACCAGCGATTGAGCCCGATTCTGCCGTGTGGAGTGCGCCGGATGTCTTTGGCTCGTCTCCTCCAGGCAAACGTGACAGCATGCTTTCCGGTGGCCAGCCATATAGCATGCCGCTGGCGTCCGGCGAACGGCCGACAGCAGTGTCCATGGCGGCGACCGCCGCGCAGCCAACCACGTCAAGGCCAACATCACAGGCGATGTCGCAGAGCACGCTCTCCAGCAGTGCCCGACGGCACGGCAGGTATCAAGACTTTTACACGGCGTACTTGCCACCACAAGCCATCCCGCTGCTGGTTGACGTGAAGGGGCCGGTCAGAATTGTGCAGCGGCTCAACGCGCCGGCCGTGGACCTAGAAGTCGACATGGATGCGGCCGGCGCAGACGATGAGACGAGTGCATCGGCGGTCAATGCTGCCGGCACGGCGGCGTCGGTGGTTCCGGAGCATCCAGCACTGCCGTCGTCGCCGTCGCCGCTGCTACTGCCGCCGCCAGCGCCTTTGAAGCGCGACGACAGCCCCACCGCCCAGACACTGTCACAGCGTGCCCGGTCAATGCACATGGCCTTGGCGCGCGAAGCACTATTCGCTCGGATGCAGCAGGAAGACATGGCTGAAGCTGGCGGGGGCTCGGTGCATGGTTCTACGACGGGCGGTGGTTCTGTCCTCGGCTCCGTGGCAGAAGAGCCTGCGAGCATTGACGTGGACATGGACACGATGGACATGACGTACCAGGCGGGCCAGGCGGGCGCGCGGATATCCACCTTCTCGTCGGGCATGGCCAGCCTGTCGACGGGGATGGACGAGGCTTGGCTCGAGAGCATTCCGCCAGCGCTGCACGACACCATGCGCAGGTACTACCCGGGCCCGCTGCGCTATCGGCTGTCGGCGGAGGTGGCCATGCGCTGCACGAACCTGGTGCAGAGCCGACCGCGGATGCGGCGACGCAGGCCAGCCAAGGACAAGGAGGGCAGCCAGCGGAGTGGTGCCGGTGGCGGTGGCGTCGGTGGAAGCCGTAGCGACTGTGGCGGCTGCGGCAGCAGCAGTGTCAAAGACGGCGGCATCAAGAAGGAGAGGATAGGAGACAAGGGCAGAGGAGGTGTCGGTGTCAGTGTCGGCGTCAGTGTCGGCGTCAGTGCCGGCGTCAGTGCCAGCGTCAGTGTCGATGGCGAGACACTCTCACCAGTCGACCCCTTGCATGGCGCGGAGCTACAGCGAGGGCGCGACCAACAACAGCGAGGGGCGCGAGAGCGCAAGTCGCGGAGCAGCCGACACCGCGAGAACCTGCGGCTGGCACAAGCGCAGGCGCAGGTGCAGGCAGCTGCAGTGCAGGGCCAGGGCCAGAGTCCGAGTCAAGGACAGATGCCAGAGCAGAAGCCGCTGCCCAGCTTGACCTGAGGTGTGTTGCAGCCTTTTTTTGGTTGGCCACTCGGACAGAAATCCGAGTCTGAGCCGACATTCTTTTGCAAGGTCGCTGTTTTCATCATGAGTCTTTTTCTTTTTTACGCTTTTGCCGCCGCAGTTTCTGCCTTTTCTCTCGCTTGATACCCCATCCCCCTTATTCACTCACTTTTCCGGTTCCGGTTTCCAGTTATCCAGGTTCATTCGTCCTGTTTGGGTTTTCACGATATTGATGGGTCTGTTGATATGTATTTGGTTTCTTCCCACTTTGCTTTGGTCAGAAGGGCACACAGGAGACCCTTCGTTTTGGATATAGGCCGTCATGGCAGAACAGCAGACAGGAAAAGAGTGCTGTTCTCGACGAAAGCTACCCCGTGAACTTGGCAGAGCAGCAGACAGGAAAAGAGTGCTGTTCTCGACGAAAGCTGCCCCCGTAAGACTTCTTCGCGCAAATGCGTCCCAACCTCGTCGAAACCTGGTTTTCTCTTCTATCTTGGTCCCTTGCCGAGACTCTTCTGTCTTGGTCCCTTGGAATCACACCTCCCTAGACGAGAAACAAAGAACGGTTTGCTTCTAGAAGGACTTCTCCGATAGCACTGCCCCCCCTTCTCCGTTCTCCTCTCTCCATTTCTTTGTTTGCATCGTGCCCGTGCTCCATACTTCCTTTGATCCTGTTTCCTCATCCCCTCCTAGCCTTTTCCTGGTCACATATTTCTTTTTTTGGATCAGGCCGACGTGCATGGCAGCCACTTTACACTTGGAATCTGGTTCTATTTAGCGAGTATTTTTTACGTTTCTCACCTGTCGTTTCTGCCATTCCATCCGAACTACTCTTGACCGACGTTGAGCGAAATGCTTCCCACGTCCATCTCTTTCTTTCAACGGGAGAACCGCCAACGGCGTTTCTTTCAGGTTGAACAGAATCAGAACACGACAAAGAAGTGGCCACGACCAATAGCTCTTCCGGTGTGTCTCTCTCTCGCTTTCTCTCGCTTTCTCCCACGTCTCTCCCACGTCTCTCCCACGTCCCCCCCCGGTCTCTTCTTCTCTTCCTCTCTTTCCGGGCACCAATTTGTGTGCTTAAGCGCCTGCTCTTTGTCAAAGCCCCCTCTCTCCTCCCGCCCTCCCTCTCCCTCTCCCCCCCTTTCCCCCCAACTCCCCGCCCTTTCTCCCCTCTTTTTTTCCTCTCTCTCTCCTCTCTCTCTCCTCTTTCTCCTCTCGAGACTAGTAACGACGAATACGGAAGCGGAAAACAACCGTGTTGTAGAGTACAAAAGTACTGGCAGTTGGATGGGGCGAACTGTATTTTTCGCCCCGATGTATGTAGATCATCAGATGAATTCGATCGAGGGGCGATCAAGGGAGAGGATCAGCAGCTACGGTGAATAGAAATCAACGGATGGGGTTTACGGGCAGACGAAGAAGAAGGACTAGAGAGAGAGAATAGAAGAGAGAAGAGGGAAAGAGGGAAAGAGGGAAAGAGAAAAAGAAAAGAAAGGACAGAAAAAGAAAAGAAAAAGAAGGTCACATTCGGACTGAGCGAAGGCAGAAACTTGGCCGTGTCTATGATTGGACAGCACACATGGGACAGCGAGAAGCGGACAAAGAGGAGGAAGAGCAGGGGAGCAGGGGAGCAGGGGTCTACTCTGGGCTGGGCGGTTAGGGAAAGGTAGTTGAAAGGCGTCGGCATTTGTCACTAAACTGAATGAATAGAGAGCGGGGAGGGGGGGTGAGGCGAGTGACCAGGGCTTTGGACGCCGGAAGAGGGAGGGGGCGAAAGGGCATAGAGGAGAGGACAGTGACCGGGAACGGACAGAAGTGTGTTGGTTGGAAGGCGGAAGAGGGGGCGGAAGAGGAAGAGAGGCGGAAGAGGGAGAGAGAAAGAAGAGGGAAGAGAGGGGGGAGAGGGAGAGAGAGGGAAGAAGGAGAGGAAAGGGGGAAGGGGGGATGGGGGATGGGGGACGGGGGAGAGGGCGAGAGAGGAAGGGAGAGGGAGGGGTAAGCATCACCAACAGCTGAATTCACCAGCGGCTGCGAACGGCGAAGTGAAGAGACTAGGCTGAAGGTATTGGCGCCAGCCCTACTCTCATTTCGCCTCTCTCATTCTCCTAGCCTCGATCCTCTCTTTCATCTCTTTCTTCACCCCCGCGCCGATCAAGACACTAAAACGCACTTCTCCGACTCTCCAACTCTCCTGCTCTTGCTCAACGAGTACTTTTGATTTCATTCATCCTCTTCCCCTCTTTCCGCACGACGATCGGCACTGTTCTGGCCAGAGCATAGTGCCGATGAGGGGGCGGACGAGAGAAAGTGAGAAGCTATTGAGAGGTTGATTTCCAGGATGGGAAAGAAGCCGGACGATCAACAGACTACCTTCTTATTGAGAAGAAATGGCCGATGCCAGAAGCGGCGCAGGAGGCAGAGAACGCAAACGTTGAGACGCGAGAAAAAAAGACGCAAACTAGTCTGCTGCACATGCACATGCACATCCGCAAAAGGCATTCAAAAGGGCATCCGCAAAGGGTATGGTATTAAAGTGCGAAGGAGCGCGAGGCTGAGCACCTGCAGAAGGACAGGGGTGTTGAGCTTTTGAGCACCTGCAGATGGACAGGGGTGTTGAAGCGAGGGTCAGGTTTTCTTTGCCATCATCTCGCCGGCGGGTTTTGATTTTGTCCGTCTGATGATTCGAGGAAAGAGAAAGTCTGATTCGAGGAAAGAGAAGTTCTGACTCGAGGAAAAGAGAAATTCACGTCTCAACTCGAACGTCATCTGCCTTTCTCACTCAATCGACACGGTGCGTTCCTAAAGCAGGAAAGCTTCCTTTTCTCGAGAAATCAGACGACGAAAGACGATATCCGCCACATCCAACAGACACAGTAGTCGCTGACCACTACGTAAGACGAAAAGAGGGGAAGCGAAAGGAAAGTCAGTCGCTCAAGAACAGCGGAAAGCAGACATGGGGGTCGAGAAAAAACAGGTCTGCTGCACAAAGAATCGATAGCGCGGTCTGTTGGTTCTGACTGTATGAGGTGGTTTATTCCTCTTTCCTTTCTTTTGCTTTTTCTTTTTCTCTACGTTGATACAGCGTCTGCCGCTAGCCGGGCGCTATCGAATCAGTTGGTGATTGGACGGACTGCCGACCAAGCAAAAGACTGAGTGCCATGGGGTGTGGTGGTGAGGCCAGAGGGAAGAAGAGAAGAGAGAGGAACAGAAGAGAGAAGGACAGAAGAAGAGAGACAAGGGGGAAGAACAGAAGGAGAGAGAGAAGAGAAGGAGGGCAGGGAGAGAAGAGAGAAGGAGAGAATGGAGGGGAAACAAAGGCCATCACAGTGCGTCACATCACAAAATGGACGAAGTGCAGACCGATGGCTGTTGGTGGCGTTTCTCTCCGCTTCTCTCTTCCTCTTTTCTCTTTCTTTTTATCTTTATCCCTGTCGATTCTTAGAGTTTCTCTTAGTAAACGCAGTTCGTATCTTGTCCTGTTGGCCCCTGGTGCTTCCCCTGCAGTTTCCTCTGCTTTGTCCTGCCAGCCTCCGGCGTTACAAGAGACAAAGACGTCGAGGAAAGAAGGAAGCAACAGACCGGAACTACCGATCATGGTTGTTTCGGTCCCGAACCTTGACCCGTTGCGAGTTGAAAGGAGGAAGAAGAAGGAAGGGAAAGAAGAGGAAGGTGAAGGGGAGGAGAGAAGGAGGGAATAAAAGAAATGAAAAGAAAAAGGGAAAAAGAAAGGGAAAAAGAAAGGGAAAAAAAAAAAAAAAAAAAAGAAAAAAAGAAAGGAAGCAGAGAGAATCAAATCACCCCACAAAGCTGTCGATCACAGAGGAATGACGGATGTTGCTCTGCAAACGAAATACTCGCCTGGAATTGTACTGTACTCGCACCTGCACTGAAGCCACACAAAATGCCACACAAAATGCCACTTTTTCTACGATAGGCTGTACCGGTACCTCTTAGACCGGCCAATAGCATTACAACATTCCAGTCATCCCTAGCATCGGCTTTTGACCAATCAGATGGCGAGAATCTGCACATCTTTGGCCACCAACAACATGGGCGAGACTCGAACGAGTCGTCTGCTCTCGTCCGTCCCATTTATTCTCCGCTCAATAGAGTTCGCACCGGGCAAGCGCAAGACTGAAAAAAGCCGCGACGGGGCGTCTTCTGTCGCCCAGCAATGTGGGGAATTGCCCAGGTGACGCATGTCGGAGGAGAGCATCTTGGAGTGTGTATGTCTCACTGTAAATTGGGCATGTTTACATTGTCCGTCAGCTAAAAGGGCGTCTTCTCCCATTCACCTGTGCGAATCTCGACGACTCTCGCACAGTCGACCAGACTAATTTTTAGCCAGAGAAGGACGAGGCGAAAAACGAAAGGCGAAAAGGAGAGACGAAAGGCGAAAAGGAGAGACGAGAGACGAAAGACGAAGACGAAACAAAAGACGAATCCGTCTCGACCAACACCGCCTAGAGGTGGCAACTCCGTTAGAACACCCCCCAACAAAGAGATAGGGGCTGCGGACGGACAAAGAAGACTGAGGAGGGCTCGATGGAGTTCCCTGCGGGCAGTTTTGGGCAGGAGCAGGGGCAGGGTCAGGCAGAGATGGCGATGGACCAGGAGTTGCTGCAGCAGATGTATTTCGAGTATCTGCTGCAGCAACAGCAACAGCCACAGCATCAACAGCATCAGCAACAACATCAGTATCACCAGCACCAGCATCACCACCAGCACCAGCAGTCGACTCTCCCCAGTGCTAATACTGCACTAGACTACCATGAGCAACTCTCCGCCACGCATCTACCACCGCATCTTCCGTTTTCAAAAGTCATCTGGCCACAAAATAGCGCCGGCCTCGAGCAGCAGCTCGATCAGCAGCAGCTACTTGACAGTGCGGACTGTGCGGATGATATGTGCACCCTCCAGGGAGGGTGTGCGTCAACCAACAACAGACAAAATGGCCTAGACCACCTCCTGCGTCGCCAACTCGAAGATCTGTCCATAATGCATCACGGGGGGGGTGTTTCGTCGGTTGAGGTTAGCGCACCAACAGCCACCACCTCCTCATCTTGCTCCTCCTCCTTGACCAGCTCTGAGAGCACTGCTACGATAAGAGGACCAACACAACGGCCAATCGCTAGCTGCAGCTCTACGCCTACCGCATCAAACACATTCGCCGCCTCACCTCCCGCCCAGAATCAATATTTATTGACCAGCCGTCCGCCCAGATCCCCCCCTCCTTCTTCTCTTCTTTCTCTTCCTTTTCATTCTCATCCATCTCATCCTCCTCCCCCTCACCCCCCTCACCCATATCCCCCAGCCTTAAGAACTTGTCAACCTCTTCGTCAACAACCTCTTGCTACACTTGGACCCCAAGCTTCCTCACCCAAGAAGCAGCGAGTCCCATCATCCTCGTCTCCCATCAAGAAGCCTGGCCGCCTTGAAAGCATCTACGCAACCATCCGCACCAAAGCCTCCAATATGCGTCGTTCTCGGACTGCCTTGATGCGTGAGGTCCCGCCGCCGACTGTGGCGCCGCTGGCCACGCTGCGTGACACGGGCTCTCCTATCCAGAATGGCCTCAACAGCAGCAGCGAAGGCATGTATGACCTTGACTTTGAGCACCTTGGTGTAGACATGGGCCTTGATGGCGACATGCTGGGTGATGCCGACATGAACAACAACAACAACACCCACACCAACAACGGCAACGTCAACGTCAACGTCAAAAACAACTTGCCGCCCACGCCGCCGCTGACGGGAATTGCCTCGTCGCTGTCGTCGACGTCGTCGGGCCGCTCTTTGGCCTGCTCGTCGGCGGCCTCGTCCTTTGCCAACGACCACATTGGGCAGCCGTACCGGCACCAGGTGCCATCGCACCATGCCGTGGCCGGTAAGAACTACTTTGCCTCCAGCCACAACCAGCCGCACACGTCGACGATGTTTGTTGCTGGCCTGGTCGAGGACCCGTTTGCCCATGATGGCGAGGGTTTCTTTGGCGCGCCCAGCGCCGGTCAAGAGTCCATGCTGGCCATGCGGTCGCACAGAGACGTCTTTGCTGGCGCCACGACCCCGCCGCCGCCGACTCTTGTGGCCGGTGCTTGCAGCGGTGGTGGTGGTGGCGGTGGTGGCCGCAATGAGAAGACCACCTCCGCCAAGTCGACCGCCATCAACATCGCGCAGCCGACGGAGCCTGCTCCTGATCCTTGCGACGTGCTGCTGCTGTCGCCCAGTGCCTACCTGGCCAGGGCCGCGGCCACGTCCAGCGCGAAGCAGGAGGCGCTGGCGGCCGCCGGCGGTGTCTCTGCCGACAGCATGGACATGGCCGAAGACTGGTGGCAGCAGCCGGTGCACGAGTCGGCCGTGGGCGGCGGCCAGCCGCTGGACGAAGCCAAGAACACTGCCAGCGCCAGCACCAGCTTCAGCAACAGCGGCGCCAGCCTCAACGGTAACTATACCACCAGCCTGCGCCAGGAGCAAGACGGCATGCCGCGCTACTTTGCGGCTGGTCCTTCCAATTTGGGCGCCGTCAATGCCAACGCGCAGCTGTGCTTTGAGCCCATGCCGCTGCACGAGCAGCAGCAGCAGCAGCAGCAGCGCCGGGACATGGCCACGCAGGGACTCATGATCCAGATGCCGGTGGAGCATAGCGGCCAGTTCTTCTACTCCTCTGTGCCGGGCAACGCCATGCCGCCGCCGCATCAGCAGCAGCACGTGGACTTTGAGTTCCGCCGCGACCACCACACCATCACCGCGGCTTCTGCTGCCCCGGGATCGGCCTCTGCTGTCGCCATGACTGCCACGCCGAGCCGTCGGCCCAAGCCGCGTGCGCCGTCGTCTGGCGCGCGCCACCATGGCGGCCCGCCCGGCAGTCACTCGCCGCGCAAGCGTGCCCCTGCCAGCAGCGTGCCGATGTGCAGAGAGCCGGTCGGCTGCAGCGGTGGCAGCTACGGGCGTGTGTCCAACACGCCGGGCGCTCGGGCCATGTCTGGCCCCATGACCACGCCGGGCGCCGCGGCCATGTCTGGCACGCCCACGGGTGGTGGCGGCGGTGGCGGCAGCAATGGCAATGGCTACTACGAGGTCCACAACATCTCGTCGGCCGGCTTCCCCACGGCGCTGCTGTCCAGCACGCCGCGTGCCAACGGCCGCGGCCAGCAGGGGCTGCTGGCGCGCCGGTCGCACTCGCTGCAGATGCTGCCGCGCACGTCGCCGTCGTCACAGTCTGTCGGCGGTGCTGGCGGTGGCCCGGTCACGCCGAGCGGCATCCGCAAGCGCCGGTCGGCGAGCGGCATCCGGCGCGCGGCGTCGATGCAAGGCCTGGGACTCTCTGGCGGTGCGTCCACGCGCGGCGGCGGCCAGTCTCCGTCGGTCACGCCGTCGTCGGCCATTGGCTTTGTCAACTACACGCCGCAGGACCACAACGTCCTGATGGCCGGCGTGGCGCCGAGCGGGTCGAGCAAGACCAAGGCGCGCCGGGAGCGCGAGCTGCAGGAGAAGACGCGCAAGTTTGGTGAGCGTCTGGTGCGCGCCATGGTCGAGGTGGGCGGCGACATTGGCAAGCTCGACGTGGAAGATCTCAGTGTCCGGCTTTGATTGTTTTCTTTTCTTCTTTTCTTCTTTTCTTCTTTTCTTCTTTTCTTCTTTTCTTCTTTTCTTCTTTTCTTCTTCTTCTTCTTCTTCCTCTTCTTCTTTCTATTCTTTTTTTTTCTTTTTTTCACATCTTCACTCTCTCTCTCGTTTCTCGCTGTTCTATTTCTCTTCTCTTTGTCATTCTCTTCTCTTATCTTTCTCTTCTCGTTCCCGCTTGTTCTTGTTCCCGCCTGTTCTCTTTTGTATCACCATGGGTCTGTTTTCGGTTGAGTTCCCTTCTGTTCACTCGTTGATACGTCCTGTTACCTCGTCTGTCTGTTCGCCCGGTGTCTCATACTCAACCTTCTTTTAAGTCTGCAAGTAAAAATATCACGTTCTTTAAGTCTAAACCTGCACATCTACAGTAAGACATTGGCACAAGACATCGGCACCAACGAGAGAATTGTACGGTGTAAATGCACTGTAGAGGCTGCCTAGCGGCCCAGAACAAAGAAAACTAAAGCCAACAACAAAGAAGACACAAAGAAGACACAAAGGAAACACAAAGGAAACACAAAGGAAAGACGAAAACGGAAAACCCCAAACCAAAAACTGTTTGTAACCTTTCCCAAAGGCTCGACCGCCTTTCCTGGACGCCATGGTATGCCCTGTATATGGAAGACGAAAAATTTCAATTACACTTCGCCCGGGCTTGCTGCCTGTTGCCTGCTGTGCGGCGCCGTCGTCTGTTCACGTCCGACAACCGACTGCCGAGACTCAATGCACAACCACGGCACTGTCTGTGCTGTACTCGGATGTGCTCAGGTCTCCGGCACATCTCTGCTGCTCTGCCGCCGCAAGGACTTCTAGTGCTCGTAGCCAGCGCCGCGCTGCCATGGACTGCAGTTTGTTAGACAGTGTCGCAAAGAGAGAAAAAATAGAAAACTCACCTAGCATTGTTCTGCGACCGGTAGCCGCCTGCTGGGCTGGCATTGTTCTGCGACCGGTAGCCGCCTGCTGGGCTGGCATTGTTCTGTGACCGGTAGCCGCCCGCCGACAGGTTCGTGTTGGAGCCGTTGTACGGGCTCGGCGACCGCGCGTTCCCCGGCACACGGCCGTAGCTGCCGCCGCCGCCGCTGCCGCCGTAGTTGCTGCCACCGTAGGCACTGCCGCCATAGTTGCTGCCGCCGCCGTTGTCGTATGCCTGCGGCAACGCCGCTCCGCGAGACGCTTGGCTGCGGGAGTCCACCGGGAACAGCGGCATCGACGGGTCGACCGGCGACCGCGGTGCGTCGTGGTACGCATTCGGCGCCGCCGCCGGCGCCACCGCGCCTGCGTAGTTGGGGTCCGCGCGCCGGCGCAGCGACTCCGACGACAGCGACTCGTTGTCGTCATCCAGGTCCAGGTTGGACTTGTAGCCCGCCTTGTCGCCGCGGGCCGTCGCCGCCAGCGCATCCAGCTCCGTCGTCGTCGTCAGCTGCGTCTGCGACTTCATAAACGACGCGCGGTCGTCCGCCATGAACTGGTACCGCGTGTCCGGGTTCTTGCGGATAAACACCAGCGTCGTCGTCACAATCAGCATGATCAGCAGGATCAGCGCAAACACGGCGTTCAAAATCCACAGCACAACGCCCACCACGCCCGTCACCAGCGCCGGCTGGTTGAAGACGTCCGTGAAGATCAGCAAGAAGATGGCGTTGAGGAAGTTGACCACGCAGATGGCAATGTTGAACGAGTTCGTCTTCTTGTCCATCCACGGCCGCAGCACGCTGGCCGCAATCAGCGCCGCCGCCTCCAGCAGCAAAAAGGCAATCGCCTGCACGACGCCGCTCTTCTGCGCAAACGCCACAAACATGCCCTTGATCATTGTGTACACCAGCTGCGGCACAATGTAGTAGTACGCCGACGCCCGGAACTGCACGTACAGAAAGCCCCACTTGTTCAGCGCCTGCGGGTCCGAGAACAGAATGTACGCCGGGTTGCGGTGCATCGCCACCGACCGCCGCGCAATCCGGATCACCTTGGACGACGCCCAGCCCAGCGTGATGAGCATGCCGCCGAAGAAGAAGACGGCCAGCACCACAATCGCCGGCGAGTCGACCTGCGTGAACTCCCACAGGCAGAATATGCACATCTGCGGGAAGCCGATGAGCGTCACGCGGAACAGAATGCCCTTGAGCACGGTGAACCAGCCGTTGCGGAACTCGAGGAACGTGTCGCTCTTGATCCACCGCCGCCTGGCCGCCAACTCGCAGAAGCCCTTGAAAGCGGTCACGCCGAGGATGACAAAGACGACGAACACGCAGAAGAACGTCAGGCCGGTCAGGACCAGGTTCGTCGACTCAATGCCCGCGCGGTAGGCCACGCGCTGGATGCCGAACACGACATAGCTGCCGGAGTCGTTGGTCGCGATGGCGCGCTTCGAAATGGCGCCAGCCGCGTTGCTGACGTGGCGGACAAGATGGCGCGGCATCATGGCAATGTGCCGCGGCATCCCGGCCATCATCTGTGGCAGGAAGCGGCCCGCGGCGTCAGCCAGGTCGAGCGAGCGCTTCTCAACCTGCACCGACACGGTCGTGAGCGAGTCGAACAGGTCGGACGGCGTGCCGCCGGTGGCGCGCTGGTACCAGGTGAAGATGGTCTGCATGAACTTGACGCGGATAATGCCCATGCTCCACTGGAAGTCCTGCGTCCACGACTGGGCGGCGGGCGGCAGCCTCACGCCCGTCAGGCCGAGCATGGCCTGGGCCTGGAAATAGCCAAAGAGCGAGAGGGCATTGGCCGCGACGTGCGACGCGGCGTTGGAGTGGCCCAGGCCCGAGACGACAGCAGACGCAGCCAGGGCCAGGCCAGCCACAACGGCAGTGGCCCACTTGACGCCGAGCAGATCAATCGTCTTGCCGTTGGAGATGTCGGCCTCGACGCAGGCCACACTGGTGCCGGCCTGGTCGCCAGACGTCATGTTGATGAGGACGCGCACAGTGGCATCGAGGTCGGGGAAGCTGTACGCAATCCCGGGAATCTGGCTGACGGCGCTCTCGCCGACGTTGAGGTTAAAGGTCAAGGGCAGCTTGCCGGGGGTCATGGGGCAGAGACCGGCGAGGCCGGAGTCGCAGGGGTCGACGGTCCTGCGGATGATCTGGTAGCCGTACGCGGAGATGATGACATCGAAGATGATGTTGCCCTCAATCGACGAGACGGCGACCATGTCGACGCTCGCCGAGTTGTTGTTGGGCGTGAAGACGACATCGAACAGACTGGCCGTGAAGCCCGAGTTGGCCTGGCAGGAGTTGAGCGAGCTGGACTTGAGCATCTGGGCCGCCGACGCCACATTGGCGCAGAGTGCGCCAAGGAAGGCAAAGTACAGTGATATTGATGACCACATGGTTGCCGGATGGAGGAGTGATCAATCTGTAAAGTGGTGGGTTGCAGATGAAGGATGGCGATGCCGGTGGCCGGGAATTCGCCTAGACAGAATGAACGGATTCGGGATTGTGGTGTCCTACTTTCGTGCCGTCGCGATCTTTTCGGACGAGTCCGCTGTGAATGGCGGCGAGAGAAGGCGTAGGCGGGAGAGACCTGCACGATAAATGACGACGCGGTATGAAGCGACCGGAAGAAATGCGTCCCAAAGTACAAAAAGGAACCGGGAGGAGCGGCGTCGCGTGCATCAAAAGAGTGAGGATGCAGGCGAGATGCGGTGGAGGGAGCCGTCGATGTCGATGTCGATATCGTTGTCGAAAAAGGAGAAACGAGAGAAAGGGGGGTGATGACGAGAGAGGAAGAAGGGAGGAGATGCAAGTCCTCCTCTTTGTCTGGCGAGGAAAAAGGAGACCAAGGCCCAAAGAGTTGAAAGGGGCGGCCGCAGCCCCAAATGAGCGTGCAGGAACGGAGGTGCGGGGGTGTGCCAATAGAATCGCAGGGGCAGCAGCGCTGGAAGGCCCTGTATTTCTTGGATTGCTGGGGGCTGGGCACTGGGCAAATGCCATCCAGTGGGCCAGTCATGCCTATATTGGCGCTAGCAGGTACTCCGTACACAGTGTCAACTACGCCTGTGTATACATAGCAGAAAAATACGCGAAGAGGTACGTCTCTGTACGGTATATGCACAGTAGCAGACACAGTCTGCCAGCCGTCGGCGTTGCCAGCCTCAACTGGATTTCGGGTCCCAGGGAACTGGACTCTCGTATTGCGCCGCAGCAACCGACCACTCGGCGTACAAATTGTCTCTTTCGCTTCCCCCTTAGCTTCTTGCGATACGGAGGGCAAGTCTCGCGGGCGCGTCCTTTCTTTGTGTCTTTTGCAGCAGCCGGACTCGTTTCTTCTCCGTCGACGTAAAAATAGCTTGCCTTGGCACTAGGGGCCTTTTTCGGATCTTGGGAATAAGCGTAGCCCACTTTCTGGGCGCTTTTGACCAAATTCCCCCTGAGCCGCTGGAAGACATCGAGAGCGCTAAAATCGAAGCCCTGTGGAGAAATACGGGAATGCTGGGGGAGACGCGTCCTCTTTTGCTCAGGGTTGCTTTTTCGCCAGAGCGAGTCCTTTCAGCACTGCCACCGCCTTCTCCGCCTTCTCCTGTCTGGGCGCTGTTTCGGGGGCCGGACGAAAATAAACGAGTGCCTCTGGAGAGCTCTGGAGAGGAAACATTTTGAAACGAGGTACAAGCGCTGCGTTGGTTGGCCGAGAAGCGCTGCTGGCGAGGCGACCGTTTTCCCAAACGCCAATTGTAAGAGGTCACTTAGCGTTTTACGTAAGCCGCATCTCTGGATGGGAGAGTCAGCGGCACAGCCCCAGGGAAACGCGTGGCAAAACATCAGAGCAAATTGGCCAAGGAGCTCTGACAATTCAAGTACGGAGTAGATAGCCGGGTATTCCACTGGCGACTGGAGTAGTCGACGAAATACGGAGTACATGTAAGAAGCACGTACATGTACATGTATAGTGTATCCACGGTACAATACCTGGCCATTGATTGACAGATGTGATGCTCCGACCCAGGTATTGGATGCTCTGGAAACCTCAGAACCACAGAGCTGGGCGGGCTTGCCAAGCACCCAAGAGACGCTGCAGATGCATCCGGGCGATCACAGGCCCGAGATTGAACAGGAGCTGTGCGAGGCAAGGGCACAATGCCCCATGCTGTTCGAGAGACACGAGAGAAAGATCCTGGCTTTACATGAAACGGATCTGCTCCTCTAGCGAGGCGGGGGAGGAAAGGCTCGTATCAAGGTTGCGAGAATGCGTTCGACATATGTAGATGTCAGCGACAGCCTGCGACAGTATCCTTTGTCTGTCCAATGTTTCCATGACCTTTTTAAAAAATATGCTCACATGTGCTGTACTATGCTACATCTATGCTCTCGGGATATCACCATGTCTTTCCAATGCAGAGTCCGTTGCGTCATAATACAAAAATGTTCACGTCCGTAAATATGCCCAGATATGATGCCGACGTTTCTTCGACCCCTCGACCCTCGACCCTCGACCCTCGACCCTTCGACGCTCCCCTCACTGCCAACGCCCTGGCTGCTCGTCCCATGGCGTATTGCTCTGCGAATAGTCGTAGCCCAGCTTGAAGCTGCTGAGCAGCTCCTCCTGGTCCACGCCGCAGTGCGTCTGGCCGTCACGGCCCTTGAACCAGCCCAGGCCGTACCGGTGGCCCTTGGCCTCCAGTTTGGCCAGCATCTCCGCATTGTTCATCTTGCTCGTGCCCACAAAACTCCACAGCATCTTGCTCTGGTGGATGTACGCCAGCACCGACGCGATGGTGTTGGGCTGCCGCGGGAGGAACGGCCGCCGCCGCCGCAGAAAGGCCACCGTGGCCACCACGCTCATGTAGGTGAGGATGAACATGGTCAGGCACAGTGTCACCCAGAACCGCACGGCCGTCTCCTGGCCGCTGTTGGCACTGCTGCCGCTCTCGCTCGACTGCGCCGCCGCCGCCGTCGCTTCCTTTTCTTCGTCGAGAAAGTCGTGGCCCTCGACCGTCGCCAGCGACGTCACCAGCACGGTGAGCAGCTCCGTCATGATGGTGCCAAAGGTCACAAAGAAGACGAGGAAATGCCGGTTCTTCAGCGCCTGCAGCGTCACCCACAGAAACGGCATCGCCGTGTAGTCGAGCGTCAGCGTCTTGGCCGCAGCGTGCCGCCGCCACAGAATGTAGTACGGCTCCATCATCCGCACCGACGTCTCCACGCCGCCCCAACCAATCTTGATGGTCACGGCCAGCGCCGTCAGCAGCCATGGTGCTTTGTCGTTCAGCACGTTGGCCGGCGGCACGAAGAGCACCACGGGAAGCAGGGCGGCAAACAGCAGGATGCCAGCGATAAAGGGAACACACCCGCGCGCGCGCAGCATCAGCGGATGCGGGTTCTCCGACATGTGCTTGCCAAACTCCTTGTACCGCTCGCGCTCAGCCAGCGACACCGGGTTCTCGTCGTCCGGCGCCAGCGACGAGTTGCGCAGCACGTAGCGGTGCTCCTTGAGCTTGTTGTGGATGTCCTTGTGCGTGTCCAGGTCCATGCCCTTGAAGTCGGTCATGATGTGGCTGACGACCGCCATCGAGGCCAGGCCCGCTATCCCCTTGACGTCCGACAGCAGGCCGGACCGCCGGCTCTGCAGCAGCCAGAAGAGCACGCACCCCATCACGGCAATCACGAACAGCGTGGTGCTCAGCACGCGCGACCACACAGCGCTGATAATGACCGTCTTGGTGCCCAGCGGGTGCAACAGGCGCTCCTTTCGGTCGGGCGTCAGCACAATCGCCGCCGCGCTCAGCGTCGGCACAAGAGACACGGCCAGCAGCGATGCCACGGACGAGACCACCACGGCATAGTGCTTGCAGATCAACGCGCGAATCGGCCGGAAGAAGGCAAAGTACGTCACATAGTCCACGTTGATGGACTCGTCGGCGACAGCGCCGTTCTCCTTGCTCATCTGATAGAAGGCTTCGAGACGCTTCACCTCAAAGTCCGTCACCTGCCACAGCACGCCGTATGTAACGGCCACGAGCGTCGGTGCAAACTTGACGGCAAAGTACAAGCCGGCCGAGATTTCCGAGGGCTTCGTAAACGTGATGAGTGGCCGCTCTTTGGACATGCGGTAGATGAACTCTTGGCCCACGCCAAGCGCAATGGAGACGAGCACCAGGGAAATTAGATACGGCGCGCGCATTGAAAATGGCCGCCAGTTCGGCTGAGGATAAAAGACCGTTCGCTTCTGTGCCGGCGTGGCGGTCGCTGCTGTGCGCAACGGCAGCATCGACTGCTGCTTTGTGAGGCTGCCTCGTGCCAGAGGGTCCGGTCCTTCGGAGCCCGACATGACGCTGAGATCGACCTTGGAGCCGAAGTTGGCGCCGCTGCGGCCATTGCCGAGGCTGTCGTCCATGCCTTGCGCAAGGGCATGCTCGCGCCCGGTTCCGATCCTAGTCTCGTCTTCTTCCTCTTCCATGATAATCTCCACGACCTCGCCCCGGCGATTTGCCTCGTTCTGTGCAAGGGCCTTGACGGTGTCGCGCCTTGAAACTTGATACATGGTGATGGGCGATGAAACGGGTGCTGACGGCATGGATTCAGAGGATGCTGACGGCGCCCATCTCCTAGAGAGCGGCCGGCGCATTAAGCTGCCACGATCCGACCCGAACATCGACACTGGGCTAGCCGCACTGGAAGCAGCAGATGAATGGGCAAACAGGTCAGACTCCCTAAGTCTCGTGCCTGGTTCAAACCCGGCACCTAGCCCCAGTGTAAGCTTGCCGCTTGCTTCTTGCTCCTGGAGCCTCCTGATGAACTCTGCGTCCTGACCCGATGCGGGCCCCAAGAAGCTGGTCAGATCAACGGGCGTGTCACCAGTGCCAAAGACGCCTCCGTTTCCGGCAGCCGGTCCGTCGTCCACGTTCTCTAGATCGCGCTCTGCTAGGGGGGAATACGGTTTGTGCGAGGACGGAGACTGGCCAAAGGATGCGGCGTTCTGAACAAGGCTCGCCATGTCGATGCCTTCGCCGCCGTCGCCAGACCCGGTGTAGGGCCCATCTTCCGGAATGGAACCATGCGCCGAGAGGATGCGCCTTGAGTTTTGCCTTCTCCCCGAGAACGCTCGGCTCAGCCGATTTGTTATGGAGCCGCCGGAAGAGTATCTGCTGAGCGTGGTTGGTGTCTCGACGTTGGTGCCGTAGCTCGAGTCATATGCCGGATAGGGACCTGGCACGGCAGAGTTCGTGGTGACCGACCACCCGCTGCTGACACTGTCATGACGGGCGCCTGGCGTCGTCGCCCCTTGGATGTCCTGCCATTCAGCTGGATCAGATGCTGTGATTTGTGTGGTTGGCGGCGAGGATGCAGGCGCAGGTGCCACGGTGGTGGTTCTGGTGTAAGCGTTCAGATTTTCGTCAAAGACGAGCGAATCGATGGAGACGAGAGACGGACGACCTCGCAAGGACTGCTGCGGCTCAAATGCGACCGCGGGCGTGGCGTCGTGCTGATGCGCGTTCTGGTACAGAGAGGTCGGAGAGCTGGAGGTGTCTAATGACTCGTAGTCGGTGATATCGGAGAAGCTCGAGATGCGATGGCTGAGCTGCTGTTGCGGTTCGTCAGGCGCCGCCCGCGCAGGGCCGTACGGATCCATAGCTGCTCACGGGCGCATGGTGTGGAGGAGACAGCGTGGAGGAGACAGCTGGAGGAGACAGCTGGAGGAGACAGCTGGAGGAGACAGCTGGAGGAGACAGCTGGAGGAGACAGCTGGAGGAGACTGTGGAGGAGACGGCTCTGTGGAGGAGGGAGACAAGTCAATGCCAGACCGGCAAAGGTATCCTACGGGTACTGTGGACGACGGACGTTGGCCTGGAAATGGGCGCAGCGCAGGCTGAAGGAGAGACCGGGGCGAGTAGAGCGGCGAGTTAGAAAGGTTTGGGTGACGCTGTAGACGCTGTTTGACTTGGTGTTGCAGAGTTGAACGAGGGACGGAACGATGCCAAACGGACAGATCAAACAGTCGCATCATTGGCCGCGTCAAACGATCAATAGCCGCCAGAGGCCGGACGCTGGTTCTTCAAGGAAGTGAAAGAGGGGTGCCAAGTCAAGGGAAGCGAAGAAAAGTGGCCCGGAAGTAGAGCTGAGGCCCTGAGGCTAGAGGACACGGGAGTAGTGGGCAGCTGCGCAACTGTGGACGCGGAGAGAAAGAAAGGGCGATGGACAATGCGCGAGCTAAGCGCTCTACAAGACAAATGTGCCTACATGTACTCCGTAGACATAGGGAACACTCCGAACATGCTTTTCTTGCCCTGACTCTTCAGCAACATCTCGGATGTCCACCACTGGGAACAAGAAAAGGGTACCATCATAGGGCGTTGCCGAGAAAAGCGGCTCTTCTCTCATCTGTGTGGCTTTGTACGGCCAGCCTCATTGGACGATGGATGGGAGGCCCCCGTCGAGCTGCAGCACGTATTAGGTGGTGTGGAGAAGAGAGTGCAGCGACAATTTCGCATGAGTCGCATTGCAAGTTGTTGCCGATTCGGGAAATATTATGTCTCCCGCATCCCTATCTTCTTTACAGCGGCCTCTCGGCTGTTGGTGTACACAATTATCGCCAGTTTTGTCCTCGCTTTGCCTCACGACGCTCTCATTTACTTTTTGCTCTCCTCTCCCTCCCCCTCGGGTCCCTCCTCTGCTAGGTCGCTCGCCAAGAGCGGCTGCAGGATCTGTAACGCGTTTGTCGCATGCTCCTTGGCCAGGATGACTGCGCCTGCTTTGGACGTCGACAGGTACGACAGCTCAGGCACTTCGGCCACCTGCATCTGTGTCACCAGCTTTCCCGCAACGCCCGACACAATACCCGTCGCCTCAAACGGCAGCGTCACCAGGTCCAAGAAGATGGGCACAAGGTCGCCGCCCACGTCGCCCACCACCGTGTTGCCAAACAACGGCAGCAGCTGCTTGTCGAGCAGCACCGACGGCGGGTCGGGCGCCGCCAGCGTGATGGATAGGAACCGCGGCGGCAGAGCGAGCGCCGACACCAGGCATGCATAGAAGCGTGTGTCCACCGTGTCGACCCAACTCTCCCGCTGCTGCGTACCGCGCCGCTGCGGTCCGTTCCCCGTCCCGCCGAAGCCGCCACCGCCGCCGCCGCCGCTGCCGCTGCTGCTGCCGGCACCGGAGCAGTGGGCTAGGCTCAGGTCCGGTACAACATATGGCACGACGTGGCGTTTCCGCAGCAGCTCAAACGTGCGGTCCTGGAGCTCGGCCGGGTTCGACGGGGGCGGGTCGAGTTCTAGGTTGAGCGACGCCAAGCTGGCAATGCTGCTGGCAATGCTGCTGCTCATGTTGCCGCCACCGCTACTGCCGCCGCCGCTGCCGGGCCCGCCGCGCTGGTGGTGGGGGTTGTGGTGGTGGGCCTGCGTCTGCGAATGGGACAGCGACCCGGGCGAGACAAAGGAGGACTCGAGCTCGGAGAACTCGAAGCCGCGCACGAGCAGCGCCTGGATGACGCTCTGGCGGGCTTTGCTGGGCACGAGAATGAAGTCGGAGTAGTAGGTGGTGATGAAAAAGAGAGGGATGCCCGCCAGGGCGAGCGGCGACGAGAGGTCGACAACACGCGAGCCGGCGTCCATGCCGCCGCTCATGACACACAGCGCAATGTACGCCTCCTTGGCCGTAGAGACGGAGGCGATGGCATCGCGCGGGAGGCGGGAGCTCCGCAGCGCGGGCTCAAAGACATGCGTTGCCCAGTACGTGTGGCACACAATCGAACACTCGACGGGCGTAATGCTGAGGTTGAAAAAGCTATGGCCGTAGTCGGAGTTGAGTCCCTCTGGTGGTATTGGGTCGTCCTCGGCTTTGGAGAGGCTGTGGGACTGGGGGAGGAGGATTCGTAGAATTGGCTGTATAAAGGCGGTATACAGCTCCAGCGGGATATGGATGAGGCTCAACTCGCCTTCCTAGAGATTTGTTAACTCGGAGTCGGGGCCAGAGAAGTTTTGGAGGACTCACCAGGAATGCGACCTGGGCAGTCATTGCGCACCAGAAGTCTCGGGCCGGTCGAGCTGGCGTTCGCTGTGAACAATGAAAAGACGGCCAAGAGAACAGTGAAGACGGCCAAGAGAACAATGAAGACGGCCGAAAGAGAACAATGAAGAAGACGGTCGAAAAGAAGTGGAACAAATCAACAAGAAATTGAAACAAGAGCAGGAAAATGGAACAAAAAAGAAAAAAATAAATGACGATAAAATGGCACGTTGTGGAATAAGAGCCCGGGAAGCTTAGTATTGCTGTTGCAAGACGTAAGAGGAAATACAGGAATCAGTCATCGAGAAACAGGGGATTCTGATAAGTAAGTGACAAGACAAAGCCTACGAGTGCGGACGGTGCGAGACTAATAAGGGCAGATCCGCGCAGATAGGAAACGGCGGTTTGTCAACCAGAGGGGAGAAGAGGAGAAGAGGAGGAGAACGACAAGCTAATCCACTAGCCCCAAGGCCTTCGTCGTGAGACAACACTGTACTCCGTGCTCTAAGATGATCAGCAAAGGGACCTCTGTTGTTCGCTCGGGGCTAAGGAGGAAGAAGGGTATTTTTAGGGATGTGGGATGGATTTGGAAGGCGTTAATGCAAGTCATGCCAGGCTGCAGAATCTGCAACTAGAATCGATACTCCGTACAGGAAAAGGAAAGTGAGGGGTGGGAGAGTGGATGACGAACAGTAGCCAGACATAAGACGTACAGGCGATGTCGGAAAGAACGTCAAATGGCCTTATCACAGTTGAATGGGAAGGCTGTTGAGCTGTCAGCCGATGCGAGTGCCGCTGGTGGGAGGCAAGGCTCCAGGAGAAAGATAAGCGACCAAAATGAGTCAAGCGAGAGACTGTACTCCGTAATCAATAGGCAACACCACATCAGCTCACGGCGGTAGGTTGAAGAGCTGGACGAGAAGGAGTTTACAGCTCAATTTGATTTCGAAGTTGTCAATGGAGTTGTCAGCCTGTCAGGGGCCAGTGTCAACTGGGTTGTCAACTGGGTTGTCAACTGGGTTGTCAACTGGGTTGTCAACTGGGTTGTCAACTGGAGTTGTCAAGCTCTGGTGTGGAGTTAATAACTGGAGCTGTCTGACAATTGGTAAACCGGACGCTAACAGGCAGGAGCAGTCGCAAACCAGGCTTCTGTCCGAGGCGAGAGTTGCGCAATTGGGAAGAGAGGGAGAAGCAGAGTAGACAGTGTCCGGAATTTTGGCTGGGGCCAGCTGTGTTAAATGTCCGGAATCTTGTCTGGGGCCAGCTGAGTTAAAATACACACTCTAGACTTGACTGTCCAACGTCTTCTCCAGCACGAAAAGGTGCCAGGGCTTGAGATTGGACGTGTCACTTTCCAGCGCGGAAACGAGGGGAAACGCGGCACTCTTTGGCAAGCAGAGGGCTGGCGTGCGGGGGGACGGAAAAGAAACCCCCACACCCGGGAGCATCTCATGACTTGTCTCGTCCTCCTGGCCAGACGAGAGCCAGCGAGAGAAAGGACGATGGCTGTCTCGCGTTGCCAGTTTGGGCCATGCCGCGGCCGCCCAACATCCCAAATTGTGTTCCTGCAGCAGAGCAACGCTCCCTCCCGTTTGGGCAGACCTCCCGTTTGGGCAGACGGGCAGAGCACGAGCCGGCCGCGGGGGTCCCTGCTTTGGGCAGCAAAACGTTCACTCGTCTCTCCATCTGCTTCGCTGATTCCCATTGGGCAGGTATCTGCACTGCTACGTGCCCCCCGCGCCACTCCGGATGCCCACCACCACCAGGTTCCGTGGGCTCTGCTCGTACGCAAACACGCTCTCGACCCAGCAGTCACGCACCACGCCCCTCGCCTGCTGCTCGCGCAGAAACTGCCACCGGTCCGCCACAATGGCTGACTCCACCACGCCCGCGCTGAACGCCATCAGCGACCACACGGCGCTGAGCTCGCGCCGCCGCTGTGTGCTGCCGCCGTAGCGCGCATCGTAGTCGGCCAGCTCGGCGTCGGTCAGGCCCGCCATCTTCTCGGCCACGGCCGCGTTGACGGCGGCGTTGTCGGCATCTGTGGCCGCCCCGTTGCCGTTGCCTTGTGCGGCCATCTTGGCAATGGCGCCGCGCACATATGCAGGCAGCGATGCGTAGCATGCCTTGCGCAGCGAGCCCACGATGATGGGGCTGACCGCCGTGTCGAGGATGCCTTGTACGTCTTGACTGCTGCCGTTGCCCGCCGTGTCGAGGATGCCTCGTGCGTCCTGGCTGCTGCCGTTGCCCGCCGTGTCGAGATTGCCTTTTACGTCTTGACTGCTGGTGTCGAGACGCACGCGGCGGATCACGCCCCGGTCGAGGAAGATGCGCTGCAGGATGGCCCGGTAAAAGTGTCGCGTGAAAAACGCCTCGCTCTCGGCTTCGGTCCAGTTCGCCGGCGCCTGGCATGCCATCATCCGCGCCGTAATGTTGAACCGGATGCCGGCGTTTTGCGCCTCCTCCGTCCTGCCGCCGCCGTCGGAAGACCGTGCATTGAACGTCGCAAACCGCTCGCTCATCGGAAAGCCTTCGGGGTCGCGCCGCTCTTCCTCACGGACAACGCGGCCGTTGACCGGCTGTAGTGTCGGGCGCCGCGGTTGCATGCCGGGAATCTTGTACGTCGGCGGGCCCAGCCGCTCCGTCAGCAGGTTGTAGCAGCAGCCGACAATGGCGACGGCCCGCACGGCGGGGTTGAGCACGAGGGCGCGCAGCCCATAGTGCGACAGGTTGCCGCACGAGTGGATCGACATGGTCAGGAAGCTGGCGTCTGCCGCCGGCTGGCCGTCCTCGCGCACCGGCGGCGGCTGTACTTGGGCCAGGACGTGTGACAGGTCGCCGTTTTCAAGGCGGCCTTCCACGTACTGAATGAGACTGTCGGTCTGCTCCGCGTGCTCGCTCTTTGCTACAGCGTTTTGTTTCTGCGCCTTTGCGTAGGCTTCTGCCGCAACATCGGCCTTCGACCTTAGGTCGACGGCTGGGGCCATCGCAATGGGTGTCGCCGCCGTCCGTGCTATCCGATTTCGTACCTTTTCGCTCTGCTTTGCGGCTGCGCCCGTCTGACTGAGCAGCTGCTGGTATAGCTTCTTGTTGCGCATGGGTCGCTCCGGGGTCGCCACGATGCCGGTCAGGATGTCTAGGCCTTTGGCACCTGTAATGTTGTGACCTTTGCTCTCAACGGCCACAACGCCACGCCGGCGGCGGCCTCCGCGGCTGTCAATGGTGTTTCCGGTTCCGGTTCCGCCCATGCTGGCCAGTGCCCGTCCCAGGTAGTTCTGGCCGCTGCCAACGTCAACCAGATGTGTGATGGGCCGGCCCGGCGTCTCCGCCGACACAGCGTCAGCCAGGCGGTCAACGTACGCAGAAAACTCGGTCACTTCATGGACTTTCTTGACGTTCATGCCCATGGTGATGCGCCGAGGGAGTGGCGCTGCCGCCAGAGTGGCGGTCCCAGCACGTCGTTCTCGCCGCAAGCTGAACCGCCGGACGTCTCGAACATACTGTATTAGGCTTTCTGGAGGCGGGATGCGACCGGCTGTCTCTGCGTGGGAGACTGCCTGGTCGATGTCGTCTCGCAGCAGAAAGTCAAGCAGTTCCATGGGCGTGCGGTCGAGCAGGAACAGCCGCCAGTCGGCTGGAACGACGGCGTAGAAGAGCCCCGGATCGGTCGTATAAAAGTCCATGATGTGGACGCCACCGCAGAGTGTCTGGAAGATGGGCGTCGTAGCGACATACTGGAGCAGCTTTTCGACATAGTCGTCGGCCGAGGCGAACTCGTCTGCGTGGGGAAGAGACTTTTCTGGACGCATTATGGTCGAGGTGAAGGGCAGCTTGAGACGGCCATGCGGCGAGCAACAGGCCTGTAGCTAAGAAGTCCATATAAAAGCAGAGCGAGTCTTTGTTTGTGGTCATTGGAGAAAGGTTGCCTTTCTTGTCGTTCCTCTCGAAGACTCTCGCGAGGAACAACCCGGCCAATCACAGCCACGAATTATCCACCTTGGGACCCACTCGTATCGACGCCCGAGTTTTCGATCCCGCGAATCCACACCATTTTGCCAACTTCAAAGACAAGCTCCAACCGCCACGACCGCCCAATTGGTCCAGCATTGACGACAGCGATCGACCAAGCCTCTATACCAGATACTGATAGGAGACGCAGGCGGTGCATTCACGGCATCGCAGCGGGCCTCCTGCATCGACCAAGATGGTGTACATCCTCGGCATCAACTTCCACGAGCTGAAGCTCGTCAAGGTACGTTTTCCTGGTCCGAAACGGATTCCCCGACTGCCTCGGCGCCCAGGTTCCTACTGCTAACATCCTTCCCCGGCACAGAAAGCACTCGAGAACTTCTATGCCCTCGGTCCACAGGCGTCGGAGCGCATCCTCGCCAAGTTCTCAATCCACCCGCGGGCCAAGATGGGCTCGCTGCCGGCCAAGACGGTGACGGCGCTGACGGCCGAGCTTTCCGGAATGACTATCGAAAACGAGGCGCGGCAGGTTGTCAGGGAAAACATCCGGCGGCTGCGCGACATGGGCGCATACCGCGGCAAGCGGCACGCCATGAATCTGCCGGTGCGCGGCCAGCGGACACGTGCGCAGATTATGAACGCGCGGCTCTTCAACAAGGTTGACCGAAAAGGATGAGGGCGGACGGGCGTGGGTGTGAGCGTGGGTATATACAGGAACGGTTCGCGGGGAGAGCAGTGCACGTCAGGGGGAGGCTTGGCAAAGCTTGTACATATTTGCGCCATGGAAGATCTGTACGATTGATTCTGAGCAAAGACGATAGACCAAACACGTTTGGGTATCCAAAACAAGACGGCAGTCGTGATTCTGAGCAAACATGATAGACCAAACACTTTGGGTGTCCAAAAAAACGGCAGTCGTCCCCTCTCTGCATCCCACAGCGGCCGGGGCTACTCGTCGAGGAAAAGGCCTGGTAGCTCGTCCTCCAGCGGCAGCTCGCCCGCTGCCTGCAGCTTCTCGGCCACGGCGTCGACCTCGCTCCAGACGCGCAGCAGGTTGCCACCGACGACCTGCGCGGCCTGCTCGTCGGTCACGCCGCGACGCAGCAGCTCGGCGACGAGTGCTGGGTAGGCGGCCACGTCGTCGAGGCCGGCGGGGGTCGACGAGATGCCGTCAAAGTCGCTCCCCAGGCCGACGTGCGCAAAGCCGATCAGACGGCCGATGTAGAGCACGTGAGTGGCCACGTGCTCGAGTGTCGAGTTGGCAGGGAAAAAGGTCGGCACGCCGTTGGCCTCGTCGGGGCTGCCGGTCCAGTGGCACGACACAAAGTCGGGCGAGAAGTTGACCATGACAAGCCCGCGGCGCGCCTTGACCAGCTGCAGCACGTGGTCGGGCACGTTGCGCGGGTGTGGACACACGCTGTGTGCGCTGCTGTGGCTGAAGATGACGGGTGCCACGGACCCGGTCCAGCCGGCCTCGGTGTCCGGCCGGCCGCCGAGCACGTCCTCCATGGTATCGACGCTGGTGTGCGACAGGTCGACGATCAGGCCGAGGCGGTTCATCTCGCGCACAACCTTGCGGCCCAGCGGGCTGAGGCCGTCCCAGAACTTGGGCGCCTTGCGAAACGGGTTCTCCCAGAGCGCGGCGTCGGCAAACTTGTTGGGGCACTATATGACAGTTGTGTTAGGACTTCCTGCTTCGGACAGTTTAGGTGGAGAGCCCTACATTGTGCGTCAGCGTTGCATAGCGCACGCCCATGGCGTGGTACCGGCGCAGGTTGGCCACGGCATTGCCGATCTGGTGCAGGCCCTCGATGCCGAGCGGCGAGATCAGCTGGCCGCGGCGGAAGGCGGCCAGCGCCGTTGAGCTGTTAAGGTCCGGCGAGAAGACATCCGGGTACTGCTGCTTGAGCCGCGCCACCAGGTCTATCTGCTGCAGCGTATCGCGCACGCTGTCGGCGTAGTTGGCGTCGGAGAAGTCCGTCGCGTTCGGCGGACACGGCGTGAACACGCTCCAAAAGGCGCCGCCGTTTTTGCCGGCGCGCAGCCGTGGCAGGTCGACATGCTGTGGCAGGCCGTCGCGCTCGAAGCCGCTGCGGAAAGCCTCGCCGTTGATGTGGTTCTTGAACAGCACCCGGATGGCAATGGCAAAGTCGTTGTGGCCGTCGATCAGCGGCGTCGACTCGAGGATCCGGTCCACCCGCTGCTCGACGGTGAGGTTTCCGTGGCTGTGCATGCAGCCGCCAGAGGCACTGCGTTTCAGCAGCACATGTACGCCAAAGAGCAGCGTCAGGCCAACCAGCACAACCGCCCGCACTGTCATATGCCGGGCAGCCGGCTTCTTCGGGCGGCGTTCGGTCACCGACTCGTCCATGTCGTCAGACGGGCGGGCCGTTGCCAGGAAGGCCGTCTTTTCGGCGCCTCGATCCCAGTCCATCTATACGGAGAGAACAACGGCCGAGCGTTGATGGAAGTTGCAACTGCGAAAGGTGAATGACCATCTCTCGGCAGGCGGGAGTCAAGCAGTCGTAGATTGCTACGTGGAAGGCTGGAAGCTACGTAAGCAGAGCATACAGTGCTGAAATGCAGGTAGACCTGCACTGTGAAAATGCAGCAGCAATGTGAAGTAAAACAAAGACTACATGTACTCGTGCCACGCACCTTACCCTGGTTATGTAAGTCAAGAAAATACTCCGTACTCATACATGTACTCCGTACTCCGTTCTGATTGTTCGCCAACGCCCAACATTGTTTCGTTTCAGGATGCAGTTCTCAGGGGTCAGCGCAAAGTGGGTGGCTAGGCGTTTTCGTCGCTGGCGGCAGCCCAACTCAGTAAAAGGGCTGTACCTGGCCAATCAGCTGCCCGGACCATCACTGGACGCACTGTGTCGCTCTTGGTTGCCAAGGCCTGGCCTCGAGCTGACGGCGTCGAGCAAACTTCTGTGGCCCCTTTGGCGCGACCTCGTGTTCGTCCAGCTGCATCAACATCACCACCCGTCCTGCTCGACTTTCCTCCGCAGCAGCCAGCGACTCCCCCTGTATTTTCTTCGTTATCGCGGCTCTGTTTCCATCTGTTGCAACGGTTCTCAGCGTCCGACGGCCCTAACCCCTATTCTTCGACAGCGACGCAACTGCGAATAGCTTCATAAGCATACAATTAACATTCCAGACCACGGCATACCCTGCTTCTCTTATTGATCATCACCAATAGCCGTCTCCACTGTGCCTGCTCTCGGCCCCGCGACTGGGGCTGACCTCTTCGACTCTCCCCTTCTCGAACTCCTCCCCGTGCGCGAAATAAGGCGTTGGCCACCATGCCTGGCTTCGCAGATTCCTTCTGGTCCTCGGACTATGCCGCAGGTAGGACCCTACTAGACTGGCTAGCGGAGGAGGCAGCAAGATACTGACAACATCTAGGCCTGGGCGTCCTGTTTGGCAAGCTGCAGCAGGGCGTCATCGAGAACCGCCAGCTGCTCACGATTGCGCGGATGCGCGCCGAGGCCGAGGAGGTGTACGGCCAGCGTCTCAGCGAGATCCCGGTTGCCGTCGACCGGGTCCAAGGCGGCTTCTCACGCGACGACGGTGCCAGCGTGCGAAAGGTTTGTCGTTTGACGTCCCCGTTAGTCTTTTGTCATTGTCTAATGCATGTTCTACCCACCTAGGCCTACGAAGGTGTGCGCACAGAGATGGAGGATGCCGCCCGCAACCATCGCAAGATTGCCCAGAACATCCGTGACCTCGTTGTGAACCCGTTCTCGCGCTGGTGCGATGCGCACGAGGCGCGTGTCCAGGACTGCCAGGACGAGCTGCAGGTGCGGATCAAGACCCACGACCGCCAGCTGGACCTTGTCAAGAAGCTGCGTAACACCTACTTCAACAAGTCACGCCTGGTGGAGGACCTCGAGGAAGAGAACAAGCTGGCGTTCCAGGACCCGGAGACCAGCCCCAAGGCCAACATCCCGGAGATCAAGGTGGAGAAGGAGGGCGAGGAGGCTGCGCAGCAGCACGACGTCGAGGATGCCGACGAGTCGTTTGAGATTGGCGACGAGATTTACCAACCCGACCAGATCAGGAAGATCCTGTCCCACATGCTCAACAACATCAAGATGGGCGAGACCAAGGTGCCGATCCTGGGCACGTACCAAAACACGTCGGCTGGGTCTGACATTGTCGAGTATCTGCAAAAGTCGATGAACACCACGAGCGTCAGCTACGCGGAGCGGATCGGCCAGGATCTGATCTCGCACGGTTTCCTGCGGCTTGTCGGCAACGTTGGCAGCAACTTTGCCAACAGCTCAAAGCTCTTCTACCAGTGGCGGCCCAAGGCATTCCAGATGGGCGGCCTGCCCGAGAAGAAGGGGCCGGGGTTGAGCCGCACGTTTTCGCTGGCCACGGCCGGTAGCGATACCGCGTCGGTCGACTCGCCGGTCATCGGGACGGTCAACGAGTACCTGGAGAAGTGGAATATGCTGAGCAGCACGGCGCACCCCAACGAAACGCCGAGCGAGCGCATGCGGCGCGAGGCGCGGGAGGCGGACGAGCGCTACAAGGCGGGCGTGCGCAAGCTTGACGAGCTGAGGTGCGAGCTCGAGGAGGCCATCTTCGACCACCTGCGGTTCCTGGAACGCTGCGAGCTGGACCGGCTGAAGGCGATCAAGACGGTGATCCTGGATTTCTCGGGCACGATCAGCAACGTGATTCCGAGCATGCAGTCGACGGTCGACAAGCTGGTGCTGTTCCAGGAGACGGTGCAGCCTCTGGGCGACCTGCGGTACTTGCTGGAAAGCTACCGGACGGGCAGCTTCATCCCCAAGGTGGTGACGTACGAGAACTACTACAACAAGGTCGACGAGGAGACCTTTGGTGTCGACCTGGAGGCGCGCGCGCGCGCCGACAAGAAGCGGGTGCCGATTGTGGTCACGACGCTGCTGACGTACCTGGATCACCACTACCCCGACCTGGAGGGCGACGAGGCGCGGCGCAACGTGTGGCTGACGGAGGTGCCGCTGTACGTGGTGCACAATTTGCGCGCAAAGGTCAACCACGGCAAGACTTTTTCGCCCGAGGTGCTGCAGGAGTTTGACATTCCGACAGTGGCGAGCCTACTCAAGCTGTACTTGAGAGAATTGCCAGGTAAGAAGAAGCATGGCGAGAGAAGAAACGTGATGACACGACTGTGGCGAGCTGACTCTTTCTTTCTCCATCCAGACTCTCTTGTTTCCTCCCACGTCTACGAGATTATTCGCACCATCTATCAGAACCCTACAGGCGAGACGGCGGACGAAGGGCGGCGGGTGCTGGTGCTGCAGCAGACGCTGTCACAGCTGCGGCTGACCAACATTGCGACACTGGACGCGTGCATGAACCACTTTACACGGCTGATTGAGTTGACGTCGGCGGACGAGGCGTACGTTGCGGCGCTGGCGACGGCGCTGGCGCCGTGCGTGCTGCGGCCGCGGGTGGAGAGCTCGCTGACGATGGAGGAGAAGCACGCGTACCGGCTGGTGCGCGACTTGTTTGTGCACAAGGACGCCATCTTCTCGGAGCTGAAGCGGCTCTCGGCGCTGACACACTCGTCATCCATTGGCCACGGCGGGCGGTCAGGCGTCGCAGCCAGTAGTGGAGGAGGTGGTGGTGGTGGTGGAGGTGCAGGCGGAGGCGGCGGCGGCGGCGGCAGCGGCAACGGGTCGAGCGGCGCATCGGTGCGGCCACGGGCGATTAGCACGGACGAGAGCAACCGCAAGGCGCACATGGAGGAGCGCACGCGTGCGCTGCTGGAGAAGGCGTCGGGCGGCCGTAGCCGGGCGACCTCACCGGCGCCGAGCCCGCGGGCGGGCGGCATGCACCGTCGCGACCGCAGCATTGGCGGGCCGGAGACGCGGTTTCCGATCCTGACAAGTCCCACGGCACCGACGGATCGGCACCGACAGAGCATTGGACCCATTTTGGGCTTGAAGCGCTCCAGCCTCGAAGTGCCCGGGGGCTCGTTTAGCGCCGTCGACGGCGGCAACGGCAACGGCAACGGCGGTGATCTGGCGAACGCGGCGGCCAATGGCACGGCAGTCACGGACGGCGCAGGACTGGGCGGCGACGAGATTCCCGGGTCGCCGGCACAGAAGCGCAGCAGCGTGAGCCGCAACAGCGTGCGGTTTGTGGGCGGCCGGCGGATTGTGCCGGTAGCGGTAGCGGCATCGGCCGGAGCAACGGCAGCGGCAGTAGGGACAGGGTCAGGGGCTGGCAGCGATGCGGCGAGCAGCCTGCGGCACTCACAGCACAGCGTGACGCTGACAGACCGACCGATGGCGGACTAGGGGAGACGGGGAGAGGGTAAAACGGACGAGAAACGATGTTTGGACTCTTGAGTTGGAGTGTACTTTTTGGCTACGAGTGTACCTTATCTAGATGGCTGCTGTTTTGGAATTTGGGTGATTTAGGCAGCGGATTTCCGGGTTGTTTTCTGGGTTGTTTTGACTTTGTTGTCTTTGGGAGGCCACTGGCACAGAGCAGCAGCGAGACTGCTGAGACATCGCGGACAGACCGACCGACGAGACACGATGGCAAAAAGCAAGACCACAGCCAGAGCACCGACCCCTTCACTGAACGGATCTGGAGCAGCCGAACCAGAGTCTGAGGAAAGCTCCCTTTGATTCTCTCGTCTTCTCCCATTCTTCCAGCCCCTGTCCAAGCGGGTTCGTCCAAGCTTTCTGTCGCGAAAATTGTCACACCTTGCGCATTCCCCCCTGTCTGTTTCTCTGGTCTTCGATTTGGTGCACCCCTGTTTCTCAAGGGCCGTCCCCACTCCTCCCAGCCACGTTGTTCTTGTTTTCCGGCTTCTTGGTTTTTATTGCGCCCGCGCCACAACCTGCAGCGAATCGTGTTTCGAGTGATGACGTATCCCTGTCCGTCAGGCAACCTTTTCACCTTTTTGCTCCCCTTATTTTGTACCCTTGACCACTCTGGGCTCGGGCAGGGCCACGTCAAGCATGTTGGGGTCAGGTGTCGGCTACCTCGATGGAGAAATAGCGTCGTCGTGTTCGACGCGCCTCGATAGTGCCATGCCGCCAGAGGCCGCCAGCGGCCGCAGCAGCGTTGTGCTTCCTGTCGCGTTTGCTACGTGTGATTCAACGACGTCGTTCTCGGCAAGTGCTCTGTGTTTCTTTGTATGACGTCGCAGCCCCGTCTCACCACGTCCCCCCCTGCCCCTCCGCTTCTCGACCCCTGTCAGTGACGACGAACGTTCAGCTGGAGGTGACGACGATCGCACTGTTATTTTACCGCTCTCGACCGCGCCTGACTGCTGGTTCCTGAAACGTCTGTGGCCTGCTGTTTATATCTTGCGGCCGACTCGCCACCTCTGGATTCTCGTTCCTATTATTCTTCTCCATATACTTGCCGTCTTGTCGCACTCTTCGATCGCCCAACCTTCTTTGGTCGCTGCCACCGTCATCGTTCCCATCCACTCAGAGTCAAGCAACCATGGCCAACACCGGCTTCTTCCACCACATCGGCAGCTTCCTGCTCTTCGCCGCCACGATCCTGCTGCTGGTCGCGACCATCTCGGCGCCGGTCGTCGACAACATCTCGCTGCTGCGCGTCCACCTCAGCAATGCCACCAGCAGCCACGATTCGGCGATTACCTTTGGCACCTTTGGCTTCTGCACCGTCAACACGCTCAATGGGTAGGTTCTCTATGGCCATCTGTGTCTTTCTTCTCTCCTCTATCCCTTCTTCTCTCCTCTGTCCCTTCTTCTCTCCTCTGTCCCTTCTTCTCTCCTCTGTCCCTTCTTCTCTCCTCTGTCCCTTCTTCTCTCCTCTGTCCCTTCTTCTCTCCTCCTTCCCTGCTTCTCTCCTCCTCTTTCCTGCTTCTCTCCTAACAAAATAGACATGATGCCTGCAGCGCCAGGACAATCGGCTACAACCCGGTCGCTGTCGTCGTGCGCGCCGATGGCGTCGACAACTTCTCCAACGCCGCCGAGGACAGCGCGCGCGCCCTGACCAAGGTTATGGTGCTACACCCCGTAGCCGCCGGCCTCGAGTTCATTGCCTTTTTGCTGGCCGTCGGCGCCGGCGTCATCGGCTCGTTCCTGGGCGCGCTCGTGTCGCTGCTGACCTTTGTTGTGATCGCCATTGTGCTCATCGTCGACTTTGTGCTCTTCCATCTCATCAAGACCCACGTCCAAGACGCCCGCACCGGCTCCTCGGCCGAGTACGGTGTCGCCATCTGGCTCGTCCTGGCCGGCGGCGTCTGCTCCCTGCTCGGCACCATCGTCGTCTTCTTCTCCTGCTGCAGCGCCCGCCTGCACAAGAGAGGCTCGCGCTCCAGCAAGAACGACGCGTCCTACGTAGCGGCACCACGCCGCCGCCGCCGCTTCTTTTAGGCGACTCTTGATGGACGTCCGCCGACTTGATGGACGTCCGCCGACTTGATGGACGTGACACTGTTGTCTTGTTTTGGCAGCGTGGTTACTGCAGCGTTTTGGCCTTGGCCGCTCTTTTTTGTCCCTACTTTCTGTCCCATGTCTACATGATACCATTCCTTTCCATCTCCGAAAAGCCAAAATACCGTATCTATAATCAGCATACAGCCTGCAATACCAAACCATTTGAATACCTGTTTCTCGTCGTCGGGCTAGTCCTTCCCGTCGGGGAGCCCCGATGATGACGTAGCAGCTTTGACAGCGCTATTTTCGGACAGCCCCGCTTTTCTACAGCGCCAATCAGCCCTGTCGAGATCCCTGCAGCCCTCGAGCGTTGCTCTCTCACGATCAACTCCGTCTATCCCCCCCGGTCACCGTCTTCCGCCTCTGCCATGGCGTGGTCCTCCTCCTGGCACGGCCTCGTGCAGCGCTCGCGCCACAATCTGCACACGCTCCGCCGCAGTCCGCTGGCCGAGGTCTCGGGCGCGCTCGGCGACCTGGGCACGCTGCTGCCGCTGATGACGGCGCTGACCGTCCAGGGCTCCATCTCGCTGTCGTCGACGCTCGTCGTCTCTGGGCTCGCCAACGTCGCCACCGGCCTCTGCTTTGGCTTGCCGCTTCCCGTGCAGCCCATGAAGGCCATTGCCGCCGCCGCCCTCGCCGAGGGCGCCTCGCTGCATGACACCGTCGCCGCCGGCGCCCTGGTCAGTGCCGCCGTGCTGCTGCTGGCTGCCACGGGCCTGCTGCGGCGCCTCGCCGACGCCGTTCCCGTGCCCGTCGTCAAGGGCATCCAGCTGGGCGCCGGCCTGTCGCTGGTGATCTCGGCCGGCAGCGGCGCCCTGCTCGGCGGCAACATGCGCTGGCTACGCAACCCGTCGGTGCTGGACAACCGCCTGTGGGCGCTGGCGGCCTTTCTGGGTCTCGTCTTGACACAGCGCATGCACGCCACGGTGTCGTCGTCGTCGTCAGTGTCGTCGGGCCGTCGCCTCTTTGTGCCGTACGCCCTGCTCGTCTTTGCCGTTGGCCTCGTCCTGGCCCCCTTCTTGCTAGCGGCCGACCACGACCACCACCACAACCTGCCGCACTTTTCTCTTTGGCATGCTCGCCTGGTGCTCCCGCACTGGCTCTCTCCGCGCGCCTGGAGCATGGCCGTCGCCCAGCTGCCGCTGACGATGCTCAACTCGGTCGTGGCCGTCGCGGCGCTGGCCGACGAGCTGTTTGGATCGTCGTCGTCAACGTCACTGGCGTCGGTTACCGCCTTTGGTGCTAGCGTCGGCACCATCAACCTCATCGGCTGCTGGCTCGGCGCCATGCCCGTCTGCCACGGCGCCGGCGGCCTGGCCGCGCAGTACCGCTTCGGTGCTCGCAGCGGCGCCAGCGTGGTGCTGCTGGGCGTCGCCAAGGTGCTGCTTGGCCTATTTCTGGGCGAGACGCTAGTCGACCTTCTGCGCGCCTTCCCGCGCAGCCTGCTCGGCGTGCTGTTGCTGGCGGCTGGCCTAGAGCTGGCCTCCGCGGCCGCCACCCTCAACGAGCAGAGCGAGACCGGCGGGGGTTTCTCAGCCGAACAGAAGCGCGAGCGCTGGACCGTCATGCTCATGACCGCTGGCTGCCTGCTGGCCTTTCGGAACGACGCCGTCGGCTTCCTCGCCGGCCTGCTCTGCTACGGCGCCTACCGCCTGGCCGACCGACTCGAGGCGCGCCGCAGCTGGTTCGGGCACGGCGAGACGCGCCCGCTGCTGTCTTAGACTGCTACTGTCCATCGACAAGCTGTCTGTGTTTCTCGTGATTCTAATTGTATGGGTATAGCGATAGTGTCAGTGTTTGACTTTTACTCTGCTGTCCTGCCAGTTGTCCTGCCATTTGTCCGCCAGTTGTCCGCCAGTCGTCCGCCAGTTGCCCGCCAGCGACTTAATGTTGTATCTTGCTTCTTAATGATTCTTGTTCTGCTTCGTCCGGCGCCTCAATGTCTCCATACCCCTTAATGCTTCCAACAGGTTGCTTGCCTAGTGCTGCCTCACGAACCTTGCTGCATCTGTCAGCCAGGTTCTCATCGCCTCCAAAGACGCTCACCTCCCCGGGCGTTCTGTCAGCGTCCGGTCTTGAGTCGCTGCAGGCCATGCCCAACAAAGTTCCATTTCATAGACTGTATCTTTGTTGATTCTCATCTCCCACCTCATCCTCATCCCCTTCTCCGCGTCCTCTTCCATCTCACCATCGACTCACCATCGAATGCTTTCCCTTGATCTACCGCCTTGGTCCAATTGACAGAGGCTCAGCTATAGCAACGCACATCCTCCAGTGCTTTCACCTACATCCACCTCAAGAAACCAGTAATACGCTCGGCGCTGGTAAGTTCTCCAGCTCCATGAATCGCCTCGACGTCGTTGTCGCCGTCGCTTCACTTTACCGCGGTCTGGCACGCGCCCTCTGTTCCTCGCCATGCTTCGATCTCCCATGCAGCACTAACATCCAAAGCAGAGCCACTTCAGCGTCACTCTACGCATCACGTCCGTCTCGTTCCTTCACTGTCGACTCGACAATGTCAAGGACCCACTCTAACTTTTGGGCTTCTTCAGAACTTTTTTGCCAGAATTTTTTAGCGGCGGCAATATTAACCAATCATGGCCTACAGCTTTTCACCGCCTTTATCTGGCAGGGTGCAAATCGACGCTGGCAAGAAAGTTCCACTCAGTCCACTCGGCACTAACGAAGCCTTTGATTGGCTCAAGGACATTTCGGACGAAGACGTCGTTCTTGAAAGTCAATCCGTTAGGACCATCGACCGCACCTCTTCCGTCGTCCTCACCTACAGCGCAGAGACGCAGACAACCTCCCAGTTCGCCGAGCTGTTCAGTGCACTCACCTCCTCGACCGCTCTGCGCACCGCAAGCGTCTCGACGCACCTCCACATCTCCCCCTTTCCCGGCGAAGGAGCTGCCTTGATCGCAGCGATGACTTCGCCCAAACCGACTCTTGACCCTGGTGTCGCCATCGACGTCGCCATCGACATGTCCGCCGTTGATCATGCCGCAGCCTCACATGCTGAGTCGTTGGCTGCTACAGCCGCCGCCGCTTCAACACTCTCGACACTCGGGCCATCTATGACAGACTTCTCCTCCCTCTTGCCCAACCCCGCCTTGTCCGGGTCGGCTTTGCACGACCCCGCCCACCTGTTCAGCTTCGGCGTCAACTCCAACGGCTTTGTCGATCCGGCCGCGATGCATCTTTTGAGACCAGGTACCGGCATCAATGGCGACGACGGCAGCGGTGGTGGCGGCGGCGGCGGCGATGCCATGTTTGATGGCGGCTTTGCCAACGATGGCGACGACGATGCCGAGGACGCCGGCAACAGCCACGACGTTTCCGTCAGAAAGGGCAAGGGCATGGGAAACGGCAAGGCCGGCACCAAAGTCGGCAAGAACCACGGCAACAAGCGCTTCATGAAGGCGGACGGCACGCCCGCCACACACCTGGAGTCATTTGCCCGCCTTCGCTTTGCCGACGCCGTCTTCCACATGACCACGTACAGCCTTATTATCGGCCGCGACCAGTTGGCCATCGATGCAGCCCGTAAGCAGGTCGAGCAGATGGAGAGGGCCGAACAGAACGCTGGCCAGGAGCCGCTACCTGCGCCTACGCCCAAATTTAGCCGGTCCTACGTCAGCGAGGAGGGCGGTTTTCTCGGGCCCTCACGCAACGGAACCCTAAACGGCCGGCGCTCGCGTCGGCGGAAGACGGTTTCCGGCGGATCAAGCTCCCGGAGCGCTAGTGCCGCTGCTGGGGGCATCGACCACACCGGCGACTTGGCCGACGCTGCCATCGACCACCTAGATGGCGCCCAACTGCTGCTCGACGAGCAGCTGCCAAAGCCCACGTCCGACCGCGAGTACGTGGCCCACACGCCCGACTCAGCCATGGTCGACATCCAGCATCTGCTCCCGTCGCCCAACGCCGTGCCCTTTCTCGGCATCCACTCGCCGGGCAACCTGCGCGAGATGATCCAGCGCACCATGACCATCTCGCGCCAGCACATGAAGATCAGCTTCAACTGGGAAAAGGGCGTCTTTGAGGCCGTGCCCCTGCACAGCAACGGCTTTTTCGTCAACGAGAAGCACATTACCAAACGCCCAAAGACCCTGCACAGCGGCGACCGTCTACAGATCAAGGACATCCTTTTTACCTTCCTTATCAGCCGCGTCAAAAAGGGTTGCACCGGCGCCGAGGACGGCGATGTCGCTATGCCGAAACATGGCCGACGGACCGCTGGCGGCGGCAAGGAGATGAGCTTTGACTTTGAGGACAACGACGCGGATTCGCCCAACGCCCGCGACACCAGCGAGGACGAAGGTGGCCTTCACAGCGGCGCCGTCGACCTGTCGTCGTCCGCGGCAAAAGGACCCGCGGCACCTGTGACTGCCGCCGCTGCCGCTGGCGGTCCATCAGGGCCGAAAGCGGCAGCGTCAAAGTCGCAGAGCGCCAAGAAGCGAGAGGACACTGCTGCTTCAGCTTCGGCTTCTGCAACCCCTGCCGTGGCGCCCGAGATAGACGAGGAGCTGGCCGAGATTTCCGAAATCATGTACAAGTATCGCGAGGTCAGCGAAGCCGGCCAGCCCAAGAAGCGCGGCCCGGGACGGCCACCAAAGAACGGTTTGTTTTCCATTCGCGAAATGAAGGCGTGCATCGAGTTTGGCGGGCTAGCACCCGATGAGGAGACGATGCTGCAGCGGGCCATCCAGAGCATGCGCCACAAGCAGAAGAAGTCGACCAAGGAAAAACAGCCGGCCGCAGACGCCAAGGAGAAGAAACCGTCGCTGTCGGGGGCAGCACAGGCTGCGCCGCAAGTACACCCGGCCCAGCAGACGAACGAGCAAACCCAACAGCAGCAGCAGCAGCAGCAGCACCAGTTACAGCACCAGTTACAGCAACATTTACAGCAGCAGCTACAGCAACAACAAGCATTCCAAGCTCTGCAAGCCCTGCAGCCATTGCAGCCTCTGGACCAACAGCAGCAAGACCTGCGGGAGCTTCAGCCGCTGCAGGCTGCCATCCAGCAGCACACCGAGCAACAGGAAGGGCTACCAGTCGATCATCCGGAGCAGCAGCTCCTGCAGCCGGCCAATGGCGATTTTGCCGCCCTGGCCGCTGCCGCCGCAGACAATTCCTCAGGCGCGGCCATGAATGACGAGCAGCGAGAAGCACTTCTGCAAGCCATTGCGGGCAGCAGCAGTGCCCTGGACTACTCTGCCGGCCTGTCGACGGCGCAGGATGCCAGCAGCACGCAAGCTCTTCTACACCTTGCTGCGGCGACCGAAGCGTCTCTGGTTCCCTCGACTCCCGACCAACAACAACACGGCGATGCGGCCATTGCGTCGGCTTTTGGCATGCAGCAGTACGCCAGCCCTACCATGTCGAGCGCGACGGTCGCGACGCCAGTTGGAGGCGTATACGGCACGCCCACACCCGGCGGTGCGCTGATTGGCCCCGACGGGACACCGATCAAGCGAAAGGTCGGCCGACCAAGGAAGCACCCGCTGCCCGAGGGCGCCGAGGACCGGCAGGATAAGCGCCGTTATAAGCCGCGCAAGTCGCGGCCCGGCGAAGAGGACGGCATGATTCTCTTTTCCGAGGACGGCAGTCTTCTGGGCGGGATCGGTATGACGGACGGTGGCGACGGCAGCAGTGGTGGTGGTGGCGGCGTCGGCGGCGGCTCTGCGTCGACGCAGAAGCGACCGGAGCGACACAAGACGCCGCCGCTGGAGCTGCGGCGCGAGGACTACACGGAAGAACACCTGGCCAAGCCGAACAAGAACTACAGTGTGCTCATTGACGAAGTGCTGTCGGAAGCCGGTCCCAAGGGACTCCATCTCAAGCAGATTTACAAGCGCATCCAGGAGAAGTACGTGTACTACTACTTTGAGGTCGAGACCAAGGGCTGGGAGAGCAGCGTGCGCCACAACCTGATTGCCAACGAGGCTTTTTACAAGGACGAGGCGACCAACGTGTGGCACCGCGTGCCAGGCGTCGAGTTGGACGCCGGCAAGAAGCGCAAGGCCGGGTCGCCCGAGCACGTCGGTCCCGGCGCAGTAGGCTTCCCGAACTTTGGTGCGCCGTGGAGCCAGGCGTCCGGTTCGCCGCACCCGCAGCCGCATGGTCTTGATAACCACAGCTTCCTCCAGCAGCAACAGCAGCAGACGCAGCCGCAACAGAACGGCTATGGCCAGATGGCCCCCCCTCCACCGCAGCCTCAGGCGAGCGGCGCGTTCTTGCAGCTTCAACAGGCCGCTCTGGCGGCGAACACTGGTGGCCAACAGCCGGTGCTGACGCCTCGTGCGCTGCCCGGGGTCAATCAACAGCACGCACTCCCGAATGCCACCACAGCAGCGTCACCAACTCCGCCGCCTGGCAGTGCGACTCTCAAGGGTACTCCGACACAGGCACCGCCAGCCAGTCTTCCCCAGCCAGCACCGCAGGCCGACTCACAGCAGCAAGTCCGGCAGGCTCCGCAGCAGCACGCGTCTCAGGCAGCCCAGCAGCCGGCTGTTACGGCAGGCCAGAACCAGCAAGCAGCAGCAACGCCGGCAGCATCAACGCCTGGAGGTGGGAGCACGGCACCGACTCCGCCTGCAGCCGCTGCGGGCGCATCAGCGACCGCAGAGCCACCGGCAGCGGCAGTAGCAGCAACTGCTGCTGCTGCTGCCGCCGCTGTCGCCGCCGCCACCGCCGCCACCACCACTGCCACCGCCACCGCTACCACTGACGGCTCTCCGACAGAGGTCAAGCCGGCGGTGTCCAAGGAGCTGATGAACCTGGTGCAGGTGTTCAAAGCGCAGGTGACGCGGCAGGCGGGCATGCTGACAGAGAACGCGGAGGAGACGGCGATGGCGGTGGTGAACCGCGGGCTGGGCCTGACGGAGACGGCGTCGACGTCGGACCGGGCGCAGCTGGAGGGCATCCTGCACAAGGTGTTTCTGACGGCCAAGTCGCAGCTGGTGGCGGGCGCCGAGTTTGACGGCGGGCTGCTGGCCAAGCTGGTGGCGTTCAAGCAGACGTTCCAGTCGCTGCTGAGCAGCAAGATGGGCGACATGGCCGAGGCGCTGGTGCTGTCGGCCATTGACCAGGTGCTCGGCTTCACGGACCGCAGCATGATGCCGGCGGCGGCGACGGAGATGGAGCGGCGCGAGATTGACGGGGCCGAGGCGCTGATTGTGCAGGAGGCGGCCAAGGCGGTGCGCGCGCACCAAGAGGCTGTGACGAAGTAACGGCCCGCGGTGGTGTGGCCCCGTGGCCCCCCTTTTGGTGGTTTGTCCTCAGCACTTGACCTCTCGCCCGCCCATACCGGCTCGTCCCTCCCGCCCGTACCGACATACATGACCTCCACGACGTCTGACGAAGCAAACGGTTACGAACATCCCCATCCGCATTCCTCCCTTCTCTTTCCTCCTTTGAGCCAATCTCCTTTCTTCTCCTTCTGTCTTGCTTATTCTTTGTTCTTTCCTTTTGTTGCACCCTTGATACCCAACCCTCCCCCCTCCTTCCCCCCCGACGCTGGCGAGGAAATGGCATGCCTTGCGGACATGGACAACGGGACGGGTGCCGTGCGAGACACCAAAAGCTTTTCACATTTTTTTTCTATTTTCTTCCCAGGGGGGTGGGGGGAAGGCCTTCCCACCCGTCTATCCACCTTTTGTGTTCTTTTCGTTTTCTCTTTTCTCCCTTCCCTCCTCTGCGTGGGTGGTTTCTTTTCCTTTCTTTGCCTCTCCCTCTTTCGTTTCTTCTTGTCTTTTACGGCAACGGCCCTACATGAGGCATGGACGAAAAGAACGGTGCAGCAAACGGATATCAAAACAAAGGCGGTCTTTGACCATTGGTGGAGGGAAAAGGCGGACACGGCGGGCGTGGCGGGCACGCATCGGGCGTCCTGAGGCGTTGGTTTTCTTCTCCCGTGTTCTGTGTTCTGTATTCTCGTTTCCTTCCTTCTATTGTGTTTTTATGCTTTGACAGCGACTGGGGAGTCCTGGTGTTTTTAGCTTCCTTTTCTTTTATTTTTTTTTTGCGTCTGATGCCTCGGTTTCTCCTTTCTCCTTTTTCCTTTCTGTTTCTGTTTCTTCTCGTGACGAATTTCCTTTGTATCCTGTGTCACGGCAACGGGCAACACGGAATGGGGCTTGATAAGGAGAGGAACAAAAAGCACAAGGGGCACAATGGAACAAGAGTTCGTCTCCTGTTGTCGCCTCTCTGCTGGGATGGTCTCTTGCGACTGGCCGCAGATAGAATGAATCCAAAAAGTTCTTATTCTCGCACTCTGACAAAAAGTGTCTATGGCCCAAGAGGATTTGTCTGAAAAAATTCGAAAAAATAGGGAAAAAATAGCCGTCCTCCATGTTCGCCTATCGTCACATGTGTACTTCGGTATCGTTTGTAATATATAGACTGGTCGTTTCGTTTCTCGCCCTTGTCGCCGACTGGCTGCCGACTGGGTCCTCGTAATTTCTGGTTGTTGTTCCTCGCTCGCCCCTTCTTCTCTGCTTGCCCGTTTACAGCTTGGCTGCCTCGCCGACGGTGCCAATCTTTAGGCGCGCCGCGTACTTGTCCAACACCTTTTGGCTGTGGTACTTCCAGAACGACTTGGAGGCATCGCGGCCGGCCATGCGCTTCAGGATCTTGGCGCCGCCGGGATGGTCGTCGAGGAAATCTGGCTGTCAGATAGGGGGAACATAGAGAGAGAGAGAGAGAGAAAGGATTGCTGTGGGCTCACTTGTAATGTCGTAGACGCCGTTGTCGACGATGATGTAAAGGCCGTCCTTTTCCGTCTTGTGCTTCGCCACTTCGGCGGCTGTGAATTGTTTCGACATTGCGGCGGAGGTTGAGAGAGCGAGAGCAGGCCGGCGCTTGAAGGGACGAGAATGTCAATCGCAAAAGATGCAGAGGATGAAAACGATTGAACTCATTTGGGAAATCCTCGACACTCACCTCCACAGCAGAAATGCCTCGGCTCGGCCACTGCTGGCGCGGTTTGGCGAGCGCTGCGCTACAGTCCCGTCACTAATCCCTGTGGTCAGACCGAATTAGCTGAACGCTGATCGGCTGGATTCTTCGCGTGTGGAGGCGCCTTCTTGTTCGCCGTGCGCCCCGGACTTACGTCCCTGCTTTAACAGTCTCGGCTATGACGTGTTCGTGCCTTCCCCAGTTTCTCCATTCCGGGGCGGAGCACGTGCCCGAATGACGACCCGTTCCACAAGCTACGAGAGTCGGCTATGGAGAGAAACCGATATGGGAAGAAGACCATCGTCAACACATTCAACCGAGAAAGAAGTGTCGTTTCTATTAGGGCAAGCACTGCGTGCATTAGCAACCGAGTATGGTTTGTCTATCAAAGCTGATCCCAAGACCCAAATGCCTAGCTAGTACTCCGTACTCAATGAACGACGCCAAAAAGAAGAAAGAAGAAGGAAGAAATTTATGAAACGCGAGTGTGATATCCAAGTAAAAACAGCCAGCCTGCTTGCAGCCCATGCAACCAGAAAAAAGATAAACAAAGAAACGCCTATCCGTCGAGCCGTGGCCTGAGGGAACCTAGATTGTGTGACACAACTTTCGAGGAGGGGAGAGAGGAGAGGTGCTGTTGGTCGGGAGGCGAGAGGTTTGAAGCGCAATTGTTCCCCGCTGCTGCGTCAAAGGGCCGACGGCTCGCGGCCCATGATTCTCGTCGCAGCTTGGTCTGTAGTAATGGGATCGACAACCGCAAGTTGCATGCGTTTTAGCGTGGCTGTCCCCGCAGCAAGGAGAGAGGGTGACTCCGTGGGGAAAAGAGGCGGCCAATGTTACAAGGACGCGCGCAGGGGGAGGCACAGCGCGGGAACTTGCGCTCGTTGTATTGTCAAGAGACCAGCGCTGCAGTCCAGGAGTTGCTATGCGGCAAAGGGAGGCCAGGAGACGAGGATGGGAGAAGATGTGTGACCAACCGACCAGGGCTGAGGGCCGGCGAGATGGAGCGACGGAGAAAGATGCCCGAGCCCAAAAGAGAGGAAGGGGAAGAGGAAGAGGAAGAGGAAGAGAGCTCAGAGAAAATACAAGACGCTCCAGCTTCACAAGACAACGTTTTCAAAGTCGCGCATCATGACGGCGACCTGGGCTCGTTTTGCGGCTTCGGCGACGAGGGTGAAGTCTTTGAGGAATGCCTCGGTTGTTGACGACTTGACGGTGATGGGTGGTGGTGGTGCGATATGTCTGGCGGATGATACCGCGGCCGCGGCCGTGGTTGACGACCGGCCGGTAGAGGCCGCCGGGTTGTGTGTTGAGTTCATGACGGAGGAGGGGGGGAGAAGGAGGGAGAGAGGGAGAGAGAGAGAGAGAGAGAGACAGAGAGAGAGAGAGAAAGAGAGAGAGAAAGAGAGAAGGAGAAAGAGAGAGAGAGAGAAAGATAAAGAGAGTAGATGAATGGTAGAGAGAAACGCCAGATAAGAGGGAAGAGGAAGTTGCCAAGAGGACAGAGTACTATCCAAAAGACACGGGTCGTCTTGCGTAAGGTAAGCGGCGAGAGACGAGAATGCAATCCCAGAGCTCCGATACGGATCGAGGTGTGCGGAAGTAAGAAAGCGCCGAGATGCACAAAGATAGGATGAGTTGTGGAGGTGAGGCCAACGGGATGGAACGAAACCCGGCTAAAGACAGGGAGCAGGATGACAGATGCGCGAGACGGAAAGGAATAAGCACAATAAGCAACCGGCCAAGGATAAATATGGAAAGATGGCGATGAGATGGCGATGAGAAAGCAAGAAGATGGCGGCCGCGCTTCGGATTAGGCGCAAAGGTTTTTCCGGGAGCATTCAAAGAAGCCTGATAATGGCGAACCGAAAAGAGGCGAGACGGGATGGGGGACCGGGCTCGCGGGCGTGGGGGAGTGGAGAAGAGGAAAGACTCAAAGAATATGATAACTGACATGGAGAGACAATGGAGGACAAAATCGGACAGAGAAAGAGAACGACGAAAAGCCGAGATACTCCGTACAGCCCACGGCCTAATGCCGGGAATTAGACGGTGGTCGATGTTAGTGTTCGGATTTGGTCACGTGACTACCTGCTCCTCCCCCCTCCGAATCTTGACCTCCGAGGCTCCGGCCATCTGCCCTCGGCATCAACACAACTGTTTACTCAACACACAATACACGACCGTTTACGACCTTCTCCCTTTGTTTGCTGTCCCGCCGCTCAATCATTGATGTGGTTAAGTCTGGTATGCGATCGAGCGCGTCGTTAACGCCAAAAGAACAGAAAATGGGGAAAACATCAAGCGAACAGGACTGAACCCAAACTCTTGACGCCATCCACTTCGTGCGATAGAGTAGCACAATGCCGTCTTTTCTAAAACAGTACTCCGTACTAAATGCTCAAGCTGAAAGGAGAACACTCCTCCGCCCCAACTCGGTGCTCCGATAGAGAAGACCTGGCCGCTGCCTTTGACGATGTACCGGTCAGAAGGTAACCGTCTTTTCACATGTCTTCGACTTTAGGCACAAGAAGCCCCCGATCCTCTCCCGTACATGTGCACCTAGCCTCCTCATAGAGCCCACCTTCATTGTAGTCTTCCCTCTTTGTGCTTGATACTTGAAAGCCCCAGTCTTTTTTTACACGTCTTTCTGCGTAGACGGCGCAAAGATGTTTTCGTAACAGGCGCTTTGCCGATGAGCCGCGGTGTCGAGAATATTGAAGTAGCGCTGTCGGGGTAGCAATGCTAGCCGGGACGGGACAGTAGCGGTAGTCGAGGTTCTGGGCCAGTCGCGGAAGCCAGTCCGCTGGTGCTGTCGCAGAGTATCCTGCGGGCTTCATGAGCCGAGTCCTTAAGAAGGCTCCACCGTTCGCGCAGCAGCTCATGCCTTCTCCCACAGATTTGCGTGTGGTCAATAACATCCTTGGCGACGGCCCCATCGAGTAGGTCAGGTCTGTGAATCCCCCCCTTTAGAGGAAAGAAACAGACGGGGTTTTTCACACTTCGGACGATACGACAGTACCTCTGATAGAGCTAGAGTTGGGTGCTGGTGCTAGACAGGGAAACGCCGAAACAGTCTGATAGAACATGGCGGCAGCAGTAAAATCAATACAACCCCAAAAGAAATACCCAAAAAACATACCGACGAGCTACCTCTCTAGTGTCTTGTTGAAGGCGTTGTAGAAAGGCCCCAGGCTGTTGCAGCAGCGGTGGACGTACCCCGGGTGGCCCTGGCATTGGCAGCCTGGACAAAGCGAACCCGGATATCCTTGGCCACGTCCACGAGATTTCGCAAGGCGGTGGCGCCTCGGACAAATTCCTCCGGCCTGGCTATCAAGCACAGCGAATGCAACAGCGTCATGTGGACTTCCGGACGGCCACCTTCTGTCGGAGGTGCCGTGATATGATGGGCAAACATCTTTATATAGTCACCGCCGCCAAACACGACAGAGAAAGTGTATACCTGTTCGTCGTATATGGGTACGTCTTCGCCAAAGTTTTGCAGGCTATGCATGGCGCGCGCGCACAACGCCCCGTAGTAGCGGACTTTATTCATGGCCACTCTCAGCGTGCCACTCGGACCCATTGCCTCCATGGTGAGGTTGGGAACCCAGGGTTTCCCGTCAACGGCCGACGGCTTGATGTGGTGGGCGAGGCTTTCGCGAACCGGCCATGCGAGATCCTCCATATTCACTCCGTAGTAAAAGTCCGGCACGGGCTGCACCAACGACCCGTCGGTGAGCGGGTCAAGCATGTTGAACTGCACATGATGAGCAGGCGCGTGTTCACGCCAGTGCTCCGCTCCCATGATGGTCGGAATGACACGTGAAATGACTTCGGCCTCGTTTTTCGCCATAAAACTGGCCTGCCGAAACGCCCTGAAAGCATCGCAGGAGAACTGGGATAGCGACAGTGATGGCCGCCGCGTAGACAAGGCCGCCATGACCTCCTCGTGGTCCGGTCCGTCTAAAAGTTGCGCCGAGTAGACACCAAACATGCTGAGATGGGCGTCGAGGTGAAGGTCATACGCCGACGTATTCTTTCCCGTCATAATTTCCGTCGACCCCGTGGAGTCTGGGTCGACGGACTGGGCCTGGTTCGTTCTCGTGTCGGAAGGAAGTTCGTACTGATGCCTTCAATGTCAGCACGAGCGAGACAGCAAGAGAACCTCATCGCCTCTCAAACACTTACCCCACGGAGATCAGAAATGTCAGGGCCTCCCTTGCGAGCGAAGCGAACAAGTGCTTCGGCAGGGAACGCGAGAGCAAGATCTTCAGCCGGCTTGTGTTGCCGGAGAGGAGAAGGGCTCTGCTTTTCGCAGTTAAGACGCTCACGGCGGTCGTTTTCTCTCAGCGCCGTACGCGTCAGATAAATGGTCGGAAGCTCGTCCCAGAACGTGGGAGGATATGTCCACGGCGTGTGCCGTTTCTTTGCTTTGACTCTCTTGGCTGCTGGATGGTCGGCTTCGTCAACAGCGCGTCGTTTCTGCGGTCGTTCTGCAATGTCTGATGCTTCAGCTGCGCTCAAAAGCTTCTCCTGTGCCTGAGATTTCGAAGACGAGCGCAATCTCGCCTTTAAGGCGCCACCGTTCATGGCGACGAAATGTCGAATGAGAGAGTGCCAGAGTGCCTTTTTAATTTTGTAGAGAGACAAGGAGGCTGCGAACCTATGAAGGCAGCTCTGCATCCACGGCCTTAAAGCCGACCTGCAGGAACGCCGTAGCCAAAGCTGCAAAAAGCGTCAGATATTAACATTCGGTGACCCAACTGTCGCTGTGCGGTCTTGGCCGGTGAGACACTTCAGACTGTTGGTTTAACACGAGCTAATCAGGTTTGGCACGACTGCGTTTCTCCCTTTCTTCTTTCGACTCCTTCCTCATCCGTGGCATCCGTTTCCGGCGACCTGTTAGTACTACGTATTACACCTTGAATCGTCGCCTTACTATTCTGTCCTAATCCGACAAGGAAGATACAAGTAGACCGCGAATCACATTGCTGAAAACGTCCAAATATGCTTTGGTAACGACACCGGTCTTCTAACAGACCCTGCACATGTCACTACCTCATCCTTCTTCATGGATTTGGTGAGGACAGCTGCCGGAGCCACAGCCCTGAGGTGGGTACGAAGAGAGAGCTCAGGTCAACACTGACGACAGTCCAGGTCTCTCGGCATGAGGAACCATCTCTAACATTCAACGGTCCCAGGCAATTCGGCCTTGTCATAATAACGAGGTTCTTGGCGTTCTCTAGATACTCGAGGCTCAGATGTTTTTGGGTCCCATGTTATCATCCTGGGAATGTACGGGCACTCAGGACCCAAGCACCGGTACGCTTTGGAAAAGTAGAAACCAGAAGAGCGCGTCTATAGAGTTACGAAAAGCCACGAGAAGCAACCGTATAGATGTCACGTGGCCAGGCTGGGGATGTTCAGGGGAAAGACCATGATCCCATTTTGGCTCGGGTTGGGCCCTGTGTCCTTGCGAGCTGTGCCGTTACTGTGCCATGCTCTTTCGTTTCCGTAACAAGGACCTCAAAAATGGATCCAAAGGAGTGATGAGATTCGAGTGAGAAAATAAGAACGGCCAAATCTCGGGACATATCCAGTCAACCGCTTCGCCCAGGCTGCGAGAACTGCTCAGGCTTCAGCATGTTGACCCAAAGACAGTGTGAACTAATCGACACTGTATGGACACTGTTTTGCGGCGAGGCAGGTCATTGACACATCATAGATCTCGACGAGAGCCGTACGGAGTATTGTACTGCTCTGCGGCTAGCAAGTCGAGATGGGATGGGACGGCAAAATGCATAGGACGAACAGCGAGAAGGAACGGTTACGACTGCAAGAACAATAAGCCGACAGAAGCAGATCAAGGACCAAGGAGCGGGATAAGAGGAGCAGAGGCAGGGTTGAGATGCGTTGCAAAGGTTCATGTAGAGCCTTTTCTGCCGTGCGTGGCGTCTTCCAGAATCCCAGAATCACCAATGGCCGATCTGGAAACGGGACGGCGAACATTGCGCGGTCAATCCCGTGCGCGGCAAAAGGGGACCCAGAGGTGACGGAGCAATGAGAAGACGGCAAGCTGTGCATCCGTCCGGTTCTGCCTCGGGGCGAGTGTTGCAGCGAACGGAGGGAAATTGGAAAGGATGACGAGGCAGTCTGTGTTACTTTTCCAACGAAATTGAAGCAGTTTGCAGAGTCGAGATGTACCTCCCAAACGGGAAGGACATGGAGCAAAGACGACAAACACGTACCTTTTAACGCCAAAGTGCCTTCCTTATGTCACGGCGTCCTCGTTCGCACCTCTATCCTGAAACGTCCCGCCGTTGCACCGGATGCTCCTGCCACCCCAGCACCACCCCTGCGGATCCTCCGTGCTCGCGGCCCGTGATTGGCCACGCGCCTTCCTCAAACCACGGATCCCGCCAAGCAATCGCATCATGACTTTCCTCTCACAGTCCCCTGGCGACGATCAACCCTGATGGAAATAACCGTCCCATCCATCTCAAACATCCACAGCGATGTCTGCGTGGGAAGAGTTTCTCGCGGCCAAACAGCAAACGGACGAATCGCAGGCAGTCCTCTCCGTTGAGCTCGCCGCCCATGTGTCTTTCAGAATGCTGTCTTTCTTCCTTCTCCTTCTTGAGCCCGGCCGATCACTAGCCCTCTGAGCCAACTGGATGAATGCGGCTGAGATGTGTAAACGATGCCATCGCACGCCCTCTCTTCGCCCCCCTCCCCTTCTCCCCTTCTTTTGCCTTGCGAGGAGCCCAGAGCCGTGGCCCCGACCGAGAAGACCGACGGGACGACGTCAAATGCTTGGACGGTGAGCAGGCAAAACAGGACGGGCAAAGAGAAGGATTGCAAATAATATAGTCAGATGCTCCAAGACGAGAAACAGACGAGTCCCGTTTGCCAGGCATATAACCTTGAGCCGTCCGTTTTCCGGGACAAGGACGCCCTTTTCCTTCTTCTCGTCCTTCTCTCCTTCTCTCCTTCTCTCCTTCTCCTCCTCTGTCCTTGTCTTATCGACGACGCCCTATCTGCGCTTCTGCTTGTCCGTCACTCTTTTTCTGCTGGGGTTCTCTGCGCTTTAACTCTCGTTCTCTCCTCCCCTGAACGCATCGCCAGCGTTCGTTTCGACACAATCGTTCCTCCGCACCGCCAGCTCGCTCGTTTCTATTTTTCGCCCTGTTCTCGGCGCTGCCCTCCCCTCGTGTGAAACCAAAATCTTCAGCAGACCCTTGCTCAAGCCAGGGGTCATCGACGCTACTGCAGCTGCCCGCAGCCTCTGCGACGTTGTGCCACACCACTTGAACCACCACTTGAACCCGCCCAGGATGCTCGCTCTCCTCAGTCGTTCCCGGTCCCTCAGAGGGGGCCACGCTGCTCTCTCCTCCGCCGGTGGGGCCCCCAGTGTCGGAGGACCTGCAGGCAAATCCTCCTTGCCAAACGACAGCTCTACGCTTGCGCCGTCCTCCTCGACGAATGCAGCAGCACAGCATGCAGGCCCCCCGGGCAAGCTGCACGGTCCAAACGCACCGCTGTCTCTGCTGTCCACTATGGTCTTACCCTCAGACGCCCCAGCGGTCGTCCTACCCAAAGCGTCTGCATCGAATGGTGGTGGCAGCAGCAACTCCTCGGCCGCCTCCACCTCGCCCACCGATTCTACTTCTTCTTCCTCCTCCTCCTTTTCTCGCTCTTCTGCCAACACCGCCGCCAGCTCACCCCCCGTCTCCTCTTCCTCTATCGAACCCGGCCTCGTGTCCAAACCGAAGCTGCAGACGTCCACCGTCCTTGGCCTCGTCGAACCCCAACCAGTATCCATCTCGCCCGGCCTTGACGGCAGACGAGAATGCCCCTATATCAACCGCCCGCTCCCGCCGCCACCACCGCCTAAGGATCCGTCCTTGATGCCTCCATCACGTCCGCGTACGGCCGCAAGCACGGTCGGCAGACGACTCCCTGCCGCTCCGCTAGAGGTTCCCTCTCGGCAACCAACATTTGCAAACCGCAGAATATCCAGAGACGACATGTTCCTGGACACCGCATCCAAGGCGACAAGAGCCCGGGCATTCGACAAGAGAGTCTCACGCGACGACCTCTACCTTGGAACGCGGCCACCACCCGCCCGTAGTTCCGCCTTTCATGTTCCTCTGCGTGTCCAGCGACCACCATCAGCGCTCGATGATCCGGTTGACATGGCCCCACGCCCGCCAACGATGATGTCTGGTGAGATCCAGATCGGCATGGCTCTGGGAAGCCCGCTCCACGCCATGACCCCAGAGCCGCTGTATATCCGCCCACACCAACACGTCCACCAAGAGCGTTATCGCGAACCAGAGCCCGAGACCGCCCCCGCCCGGCCCTTTGACAAAGTATCGTCGCCCGAGCCAAGCAGAGCTGCCGACGACGTCCCTATCCAGCGCTCCAAGACAACGCGGCGGAAGCTTTTTGGTATCTTTGGCAGCAAGCGCCACCATGACCCCGTCAAGTCCACGCTTCCGTCCTCTTCCTCGGCCTACTCGCTCGTTGCCAGCGAGTCCTCGTCTATTGTCATGACCTCGGCGGTCGCCGCGTCCAGCAATGTCGCCGTGACGGCTGCTGCCTTCTCTGCTACTTCTTCCAACGCCACTGCGCCCCCCACAACCGAACGACCTTCGACACGATCCGGCAACAAGAAGTACCAACCCATCATCATTCAGATTGAGCCGGAGCCTGCCACGAAAACCAACATCACAGCCGCCGGCGCTCTTTCTCCGGCAAAGTCGATTTCTCCGCCAGCGTCAGCGCCAACCCCAGCCCCAGCAGCAGCACCGTTGCCTACTGCCACGGCGGCAGCACCCAAGGAAGGCGGCCGAAGCATGCGCCCCTTCTTGCGGTCCAAGGCGTCCGAGCCAGCCATCCGCAAGCGACCGGAGATCTCCAACCCAATCCCTCTCGATCTTGGCAACAGTGCCATGATGAGCAATCTCCTACCCATCGGCCCGCCACCGGCCGCGCCGGGTGCGAGCCCATACCTCAACGTTGAGATTCCCGAGGCCCGCCTGGAGCGCTACAGTGTCATGTTTGGCAGTCTCTTGGGCGATGGCCAGTCCTGGCAGCCGGCTTCGTCGCTGCTGGCCCGCCGCCAGGCGACACTCGACAAGCTGAAAACCATCAACGACCGGATTCGCCAGGAAGATGCCGAGCGTGACCTGGTTACCGCCGCCGCTACTGATGCGGCCTTTGGCCGCAATGCTGCCGCCAATGCCAATGGTGGGCTGCAGCGCAGAGCGACATCACCCCATGTGGTCAAGTCGCCAGGCTTCTCCTTGTTCCCCACGAGCAAGCCGTCGCAGGCGTCGGCAGCAGCAGCAGCAACTAGCGGTGCCTTGCGGTCACCCCTGCTGCGCTCCAACACCATCCCCGCGCCGTCGTCACGTTCCCCGGCACGCGGTGGGTTTGATTTTTTGCATCCTTCGCAGGCCGGCGTGACAGCGGCCATGATGGCACAGCCAGCTGCCAGCAGGGCAGCGCCGCGCATGATCAACCCGCTGCGTGAAAATCCCACTGGTATTCTGCGCCGACCGACGGTGTCCGGGGCTGCACCAGCGTCGGCAATGACGATGTCGGCCCGCAAACCGGCTGCAGCGTCCGTAGCTACTCTGGCACCTGGTCGATCGGGCGTTCGCTTTGACCCGTCACAGTCCAGCCTGATCCTGGACTCGCCGACCGGGATGGATTCTGGTGACGAGGAGACGTGGGAAGAGCCACAAGAGCGGCTGGACGGCGTGCAGCAGCAGCCCTTTAGGCCGGTGATTCAGGAGCCACAGTGGCAGATGATGTCGCTGCCGACAGCGTCTTCGTCGGCGTCGTCATCAGCATCGTCATCTTCGGGTGGAAGCGGCAGCGGCGTCAGCAGTGCAACGACGGCATCGTCCGTAGTCGCCGCGGAGCGGCCGCAGGTGGACGAGGCGGCACTCAAGTCGGCCGTGGAGATTTCCATTGCACGGCAGATCAGCATCTCGCGGCAGCAGCGGCAGCTGTTGCGGCCGCTCAAGACGACGAACACGAACGCGAGCAACACGCTACTGCCGCCGTCTTCGTCAGTGTCTTCATCGGCAGTGCCGGCGGCGCTCAAGCTGGGCCGCAACGAACGGCTGCAGGAGACCAAGACGGCGACGCCGACGCTGGTGGTCGCGGGCCCGGGGGACGGGAACTACACCTACAGCAACAGCAGCAGCAACAGCAGCAGCAACAGCCGCGGCAACGGCAGCAACAGCGGCCGGGCAGCAGCATCGTCGTCCTCGTCCGACCAGCAGCGGATGCGCTACATGTCACCGCGGTCCAACAACAGCGGCACAGCCGCGGGCACGGCGGACGGCAACCGCAGTGTCGGCAGCAGCAGCCATCTTCATGCGTACCATCTGGCGCAAAAGCGGAAGAGCGAGCGGGCGATCCTGGAGGCCGCGTAGATTACTCTTCTTTCTTCTATCTTGTCTTTCTCTCGAGAGCCTAGTCTGGTCTCTTCTATCTTTATTTGTTGAAGCAGGTCTTTCTTCTCCTCTCTTCTTCTCTTCTACTTTCCGGTCAAAGACGCAGGAACCTTTTTTAACTTTTTGGTATTGTTTACTATCTATTGCCCAGGCTGGTCTTTTCTTTTCTTTTCGTTCTTTCGGTTTCTTTCTTTCTCCTTCCACAGTGGTATTCCTTGACGGATAATTCTCTCGTGTGCTGCGAAGGCTACGAGACCGGTACATATAAATTGCAAATCAAAGGCTTTGAAAGTGTGAGACTGCCAGAAATAAGTGTAACTTTCTGTCTTTAAGTTTAAACTGATTGGATCTCTTCTTCGAACGCTTGCGGAGCAATACACCAGACGGAAAGGAGGTGTCCAAGATGGCAGCATAAACCAAAAAGGCCAGCGGGTAAAGAGTAGAAGAGTAAAGAGAAAAGAGCACAGGCAAGATGACAGAGGCAAAGACAAAAAACGCCGTTCCCACAAATGTCTCTTGGGAGAAGGCAGGCAGCCAAGAATCAACACAAGGGGGAGAAGAAGAAAAGATAAACAAATCAAAACACACAGCTCTCGCCCCATATGACTGTCCATATGCAGCCCAACGTTTTTATCGTTTGGGCGGCTGTCCCTCTCCAGCATCTCCTTCACATGACGACGCAGCACGAGTTCTGCTTCTTTGCCTGGCCGTAGAACATCTTGCTCTGGGCGCTGAGGCCGTCGCTCTTGGCCACGAGGTCGTCGATCTTCTCGCCGCGCTGCAGTACGCTCTCAATGGTTTTGTGCAGCACGATCTTGGTCTCGTCGAGCTGCTGCTGGATCTTCATGATGCTGTCGGCTTGCTGCGGGTCCTGGTACTTGACAATGTACTCCTTGAGTACCGGGAACGACACGGACGGGCTGTCGCCCGTGGCCCAGGAGGAGCGCGGCGACGAGGACAGGAACTCGTCGACAATCTTGCCGAGCAGCTGGTGTGCTACGAGGCTGTTTTCTTGTTAGAGAGCGAGAGAGAGTGGGGGAGATAGAGGGAGACGAGACATACGGAGGATAGGCCTGGTCGCTGATGATGACGGCGCAGATGCCCTCGCTGCGGCCGTAGGCATGGAAGGTCTGGATAGGGGTGACGTGCGCGTTAGTGGATTGCCCCCGAGCGTGGGTTCAAGAATAAAAGTCGAAAACATACGTAGGCCTGCTCCTCGACGTCCTGGCGCTGGCCTGGCTTTGTCCGCTCGGCGACGGTCTTGGCGAAGAGGGTCATGAACTCGCCAATGCTGTACCGCGTCAGTCGATCTTTCTCCAGAGTGAGAAGCGTAGGAAAAAAGAAGAAAGCAGACGCAGCCGAAGCTACTCACTTGCTCCGCGTGAAGCGCGAGTACTCGCTCAGGTCCTTCTCGGCCACGAGCTCGACTGACTTGCTCGGGCCTCCATCATTGCGGATGACCTACAAGGTCCGTTAGCCGACATTGTCGCCGAATGGGGGATTGATTGAGACGTCATTTGCAAGGGATGCATACTCCGATGTAGTAGAGCTTCATGGTGACGTATGAGTAATGTATCACTAAAGGGCGGGAGGCAAGAGACGGAGGAGCGTCGTTGAGGAGGACGGGATATCTCAGGTCGGGTAACGATAAGGTGTCGGTCTTCGTCGTTTGTGGGTTCGTTGTCGGCCGATACCTGTCGTCGATTGGTGGTAGGGCGGAGGAAGATGGGAGTGAGAGAAAGAGAGAAACAGCTGGCCCGCCTGGTTGTGATGAAACTCCGGCGCAGGCGAAGGAGGTTCAGGGAGGGGGATGCAACAAATGCCGTAATATCTTACTGCTCATGCTTAGTTGTCACATGCCGTGGCGGGGTCCCGTTCAGGGCATGCAGGGCGGTGAGGTGCTGCGGAAAGTCACAAGTCTCCACTAAAAGTGATCAGCCTTTTGGGGCAGAGCACTTCCCCGAAATTTCTCTTTCCCGACCTATTTTTGCAGGCAACCTCGAAAAGCCTGACGGCAATCAACGACGACGTCGCAACTCTGCAGCCTAATGGAAGCGACGCCTCTGCAGCCTATGACAACGAGAGAGCGCGAGACCGAGAGTCTCCGGCCTTCTTTAACGGGGCTCGATTCGACTCGTTTCGTTTTAACCTGGCGGACGGGCATCCTCGTTTTGGCGGCTGCCTGCGTCGAGCTCAAAACAAGATGCCAATCAACAGGACAAGTGTCTTTGCGCTTTGGGAAACATAAGCAAAGGGATAGAACCCTGTTACTCGCGTGTACATGTATATGTATTCATGTACATCGCGCACACTCTCAACTGCCACGACGACCTGGCTCCTTGCCATGGTACCGAACACAGTCTCTCTACGTCTTCGGTGGTCTGTCGACAAAAGAGACGCTCTCGCGTCTTTCTTTTGGATGGCAGAGAACAGATTTCCGCGATCACGATTAAGCCGGAGCGCCATTAGCTAGCCACGCCGTCGCCGAAAGGCGGCGGGTGCATAGTTGGGGCTTGACTTTGTTGGTCGTACATTTATATTCGTAGAAGAAGCCGAACACCGTGAAGGATTGATAGAACAAGACCCCAAACTGCCCCTTTTCCTTACTTCAGCACCGTGTGCGCGTTGCGCAGCTCGAGGTACTGCTCCGCCACACCCTGCTGGAAGCCCCGGATCGCGCTGAAGACCTCGCTGTTGTGGTAGCGTAGCCGCGTCTTGGGGTCCGTGTACGGCGCCGCCAGGCCCGTAATGTCGCAGTACCGCCGCTGCGGCGCCAGGCTCGGTGCGCTCTCAATGTTGGTGTATGTCACCGATGGCGTCGACGGGCTGCCGCCTGCCCCGGCTACCCCGACCGACGATGCCGTGGTCCCTGCTGCTCCTGTTGCTGCCGCTCCTCCTCCTCCTCCTCCTCCTGAACCTGCACCTGGCCGCAGGCTCTTTTCAAGCACCAGCTTCGCCAAGCTACGGTTGGCCTGCGCCAGGTTCGGCGTTGCTCCTGACCCTCCTCCCGCGGCGCTACCGTTGTTCGTTGGCCCGGCCGGGGTCGACGAGCCGCTCGTTGACAGGCCATCGTCGTTGTCATTGTCATTGCCATTGCTGCCACCCATGCCACCCCGTGGCGTGTTGGTGCCGCTGTTGTCCTGCGGCGTAGCCAGGGCCGAAGCCTCGCGCCGGGACGCGTCGCCGAGGATCGTCTTGACGTTTTTGTTGCGCCGCTGATTCGGCTTCCAGGCCGGATTGCGGAACGTCTTGTGGATGGGGTGAATGTCGAGTTTCTCCATGAGCGCCTGATGCGCCGCCTGGGCAGCCTGTGCCTCCGGAGTGGCCATTGTGTCGAGGGTGAACGCAGCTGGTGGTTGTGTAGTTGTGCGGTGGCCCTTGGATTAGGTAAGAAATTAATCCGTTCTATATGTAGAAAGCGGTGTGTGGCGGCAGAGCTACCACCCAATTGCTCTCAAGTACGACGCGCTTGACTGTTTACACTTCACGGACAATCGACAGCCCACGCCCCCAGAAAGAAAGCGCAATGGTAAGGTAAACGACTGAAGGGTCATTTATATAAGGACCTTACTATGCTATGGGTCGTCACTAACTGCCTCTCAGGAGAGCCCGCACGAGCACCAGCAGAACCTGCTGCTGTCGCGAATCATCACCAATGTGGTAAGATACGACCAGGCGCGACGAGCTTGCGGGACAAGATAGACAACCTAACGAACGGCTGCATAGGAGAAACTGAACGAGGCCGTCTTGGTCATGAACAAGGCGTTGCAGGTGGGTGCCTTGCCGCGCCGCTCCGTGCCGGTCGACATTTATCTACTCACACAGCTTCTACTCACACTGCTTCTACTCACACTGCTTCCAACAGGAAATCAACATTCAGAACATGGACGTCGAACTTGTGGCTCAAATGTTCAAGAACTACCGATCAAACGTGCTCTTCCACCTAGAAGGTAAGCTGCTGTGGCGGAGGCTGCAGGATACGGGCAATCTTGCTAACCGACCACAGCCACAGATAAGCTGTCCGAACCGTCATGAGAGACCGGATAGGGGACGATGTACTACGGACGTTCTTTCTTTATTCGGTCCGGATCTTTGTTCTGTTGTAGTAGAGTTCTGGCTACGAGATGTCTTCTATGAAATCAATACCACTACGCTTGCTTGCCCACTGTGAAGCCTTTCAACGACGCTGGACAACCCTGTGGAGAAGCCCCACACACCCCGCCTAAAACTCCATCCGACATCTCCTCCATTTTCACCATCCGGACCACATCAAAAAGAACAACACGTACCTGGCCTCACGATGGCAGCACCACCTACAGAGATGCCTGCGGACCCTGCTCCAAGGACCGCTCCCAAGACTAACTTGTCGTCTCTCTCTCCGTCCTCGCCATCCGCGACACGCCCCTACTCCGCCTTTCCTCCTATCCCAACCCCGCTGCAGCGCCTCTTCGACCTCGTGCCTCTGGTGACCTACCCGGCCAATGCCCTCCCCGGCGACGACAGCGACAATGGCGGCAGTGACACTGGACTCTCTATACCCCACGGTCTGCCTGGGCTCTACATTTTTGTCGACCCGGCAGACGCCGTCCGTGGCCGCGCCAGTTTCAATCCGTCGTGTCTGAAATGGCAGGTCAGTTGACATCCGAGGAGAAGAAAATGACGGAAGAACATGAAAGGGGGGAATGTAGGCTGACGAACATGCTCTAGACGTTCCTACGCTTTGCTGGCTTGCCCGTCCGACTCATGTCGTCCTCCAACCACGCATCGCCCACGGGTGCCCTGCCCTTTCTTCAACCGGCCCAGACGAATTCGCTGCTGCCGCTACAACTGCCACAGCAAAAGCCGCAGCGGCCTCCACCTCCACCTCGACCCACACCTGCCCAAGACTTGCCGGCCTACCTCTTGGCGGCAGCGTCTTGCTCTACAACCATCACACCAGTCGATACCCTCGCCAACCACACCCGCGCCCAGGCCTACCAGGCCCTCCTCGACGCCAGCGTGCGCCGCGCATGGCTGCACGCCGTCTACCTGGACGACGATAGCAGCAGCGGCAGCAGCAATAGTTCTCGTGCGGCCTCGCCTGCCACGCGCCTCTACGCCCACGCCGCCTCGGCGTCGCCGCTCGTGCGTGCCGCCCTGGCACACCAGCTGCGCAAGGCCGCCGCAGCAGAGGTTTGGGGCCGCGGCAGCTCTGCGACACGGCCGACGGCCGCCGCGACGACGCAGCTTTATCGCGACGCCGCCGCGGCCTTGTCCGCACTGGCGACACTACTGGAGGAGGACGAGGAGGCGGAGGGCGAAAAAGGCAAAAAGACAGGCTACTTTTTCAACCGCCCCGAGCCGACGCTTTTTGACGCTGCCGTGTTCTCGTATACGCACCTGCTACTAGAGGAAGAGGAGGGGGAGGAGGAGGAGGAGGACGACGACGACGACAGTCAAAATTACAGTCGGCGCTTCCACTGGGCTAGCCGGCCACGGCTGCCGGACCTGGTGCGGGCGCACCCGTGCCTTGTGCAGCACCAGGCGCAGATTGTGGACAGGTTTTGGAAGGACGGCCCCAGGAGGCAGGAAGAGAGCAGCAGCGCCGCGGGTGTGGCTGACTCGGTGAGCTGGGTGAGAGTGTGAGAGGCTTTCTACGGAAGTAGAAAACGAAAGAAAGCTGCATGTATACTCACTACCCTCCACTCCCTGTCTTACCTACACATGGCCATCTTTATCGAATCGTGATACCCCCATTATGCCTTGTTTATGGTCACAAGACCGACGCCAGGCCACAGCTGATGGCAAAAACGTTTCCATTGACTCATGCTTGTTCCACGACTGAATCTGTCAAAAGGGACAGAAAGATGGGGAAAAAGGGGGGGTAAGAGAGGTGCCCCTGGTAAGGTTTGCCGACCGAGGCCCGAGCTACACCAACCAAGAACAATAACAACGTAAAGAGCGGTAGAACTCGAGAGGGACAGGAAAGCAAGCTGCACAGCCTGGTCTTGGCTCCATGATCAATGAGGGAAAAGAGATAAAATCAAATCAGATGCAAAAACCTCCCCTAAAAGTGTAGAACGGTCGCACGTAATTTGGCAAATGGCGAAGAGCAACAACAAACCAAAGAGGAAAAGCAGAGAGGGAAGGGGAGGATTTGGAAAAAAAGAGAGAAATGCCGATCAGCCATGTTCCAAACTGGAAAGAAGAAAGAACGCCAGGAGGATATGTTGAAGCAACGAGTATAGAGACGAACAAAGTGCAGAGGGAATAGCGAGTAGAATGGGCGACGGAAAGAACGAGACACCGTAGCCAGGATCTACGGCGAGAATGGCCTGGGAATCTCGTCGATGACGGATTGGACGGTGATAAAAGCCCCAGCGCCGCCGTCTTGTCGCAGATCTTCGAGCAAGACACTTGTTTGCGCGTAGATAGTCTCAATAGCTGATCGCGATGATCTCCCGAGCGAATCTAGTTGATAAGAGTTAGTTTTCATTGCAGGCAAAGGGACAAATAAAAGAGACGCCGGAAAAGATCAAACGTACGAAGAATGGCTGCGTTCAGCTCCTCCGCAACGGCCACGCGTCCACTCTGGTCTAGCAGATGCGCAACTTCCGCTTGCTTCAGAGGGTTCGAGTAGGCTAGCAGGGAAAAGATGTCACCCAGTGCATTGCGCGTCTCTGGCCGCGAGTCGCCCGCGTACTGGGCTTGCAGGGACTGTCCATACGCAATGGTTGCGTTCACCAGCGACTGAGTCTCGGGGCGCCCATGTGTACCGGTCTCGACCATATCGATGTCGTCAACGTCCATTCTTTGGCGACTCTGCTGCCTCGTGCGCCGCCCGCGGCCGTTGGTCCGCTTGCTGTCGTTGCGTAGACTGCTGCCTTCGTGGCTATCGCCGACACCGCTGCCGACTATGTTCAACTCCGCCTCCCGACGGATCATCTCAACAAACCTTCGGCATTTGAGATGGAAGACAACATCGTCATTCTCCTTCAGCACGCCTGGATAGTCGGCGTCCACCAGAAGCATAGCGCCGTCAATATCGCCCTCTAGCACAGTGCGGCGGATACCTATGGTAGATGTTTGTTAGCACGTTGATCCACGCAGAAGAGTGTTCGACTAGAAATCTGACGAACGTTGTCTTTTGTGGGCATCCTCTTCGTCGGCAGCATTGATCCCCTCGATCGGTTTGCTTCGACAATGGAGAGCTTCTTTCTTTTCTTCGACTTCTTGGGAAAAGGCTTGAGCGGTATCGAAATAGCCGTCGTGTTGCAGGAATTGAAAAACCTTGACATGGTCAGCGGAAGAAGGATTGAAGCTGGACAGGGAAGAGTGACTTACTAGCTTCTCAATCAGTTCTGCCTCTTTGAAAGATGGCGCCAATTTATCGGTGCTGGTGTGTGGTCAGTATCAAAAAGAAAGAAGGAGCACCTGCAAAGACGGATGCCTACCTTGTTTTTGAGATCTGCTGCTCCAAGATCTCTCTCTCTTCCTGTTGTGTGAACGCATTGTTAGCCAGCCGGTCAAGCAGAGGCGTCCACTTGCGCCAGAACGAGACAGGAAATCAAAACTACGAACCATCATTAGGGCGTCAATGTCGTAGGTAAAGTGTACCTGGCCGAAGTTGACGCGGACGTGTTCACCCGCCTTCTTGAGGCTGATGGTTGGAAACAATTTATGATCAGACGTCTTTATATCACGGAATGCAGTTCCTACAGGAGAAGAGAGGAAGTCCGGTCAGCAAAGATATGACCGGTGTAGATGGCGACAAAAAAGAGAACTCACCCAAGTTCTCGCCGTTCTTGGTAAAGAAGGCAGTGCGTGTCCGAAAGTTCACGCCACAGCCGACAATATCGCCCGGGCCAAAGGACGGCCCGTAGTGCTTCCCTGGGCTGTGGTCTGAGAAGATGTTGCCGTCGTCGCTGTGATAGCCCCAAGAACCGGCCTCCCAGCCAGGCGGCCTTGCCAGAGATGCCGAGGCATCTGAAAAGCCGATACCTATTGTGGATCTGCTCCGGTTAGCAAGTCCGCTGTTCTTGCTTCTTCTCGGGTCTTCTGCGTCCAGTAGAGCACTCACTCATCTCGCTTCTTTGACAACACGGTGACTTCATAGTAGTAGATGCCGCACTGCGGCGGCATGTAGTGATCCGCCCGGATCGAGCTGACCTCCTGGTCGCGATCGCTGTTACTCTTGGATGTGGTGCACTTGACCTCGAGTCCATCGGAGAGCACGTCCAACGCAGACGACTTGTTGTTCCTGTCCCAACGCGATGGCAGAGGCGCAAGTTCCTCATCGTCATCAAGCGTTCCAGCCGTCTTTTCCGCCGCACCAAAGACAAGGCTGCGGAGCGATCCTGGGCCAACCTTACCGCCGGGCCCGCCACCAGCGCCGCCACCAATGCCGCCAATGCTGTCGAATGAGCTGCTACCGTGCAAGCTGTGGCTGCGCCTTTGGCCCGTGAGACCGGTAAGATTCGGTCCAGAAAGTACGCCGCCTGCTGCTGCTGCTGCCGCGACTCCTGCCACCATAGCAGATGTTGGGGCAACAGACTCGCGGGTATGGAGCTGGTGCTGCTGTTGGCTCTCACGCTGTGCCTGCACCTTGGCATTGTACTGGTGTTCCAGCCGCCGGACATAGACCGACTCGCGAAGGTAAGACGGCGTGAAAAAGCCATTGTTGCTAGGAATCGGTCCGTAGCCGTCGTAGGGGGGCCCACGCATAAACGGCTCAAAGGCGCGGGAAAACGATGGGAGCGGAGTGCTGTGAGGCTCAAGCCAGCTGAGAAAGGCGCTATCCGAGACGTCGACACCGTGCCGTAGCACGTCAGCATCTGAGTTAGAGTTGCTGCCGTTGCTAGTGCCATTGCTGGTGCCGTTACCGTTGCTGTTTCTGTTGCCGTTGCTGGTGCCGTTGCCGTTGCTGTTGCCGTTGCTGTTCCCGTTGCTATTGCCGTGCCCGCTGGCTACTATGTTGACGCTGTGCACATATCGTAAGCCTCTACCTCCTCCCGAGCCATTGCGATTGCCGCTCGTTCCGTTGCTCTCGCCCGCATTCGTGCTGCTCGTGCCGAGAAGCTGCTGGAAGGCGGAACCTGGCCGGCCAAGATTTCCCGAGCCAGATGCGACAGACGCATAGGACGAGCGCCGCAGGGAGAACCCTGGCAGGCCGGATGGCAGGCCAGAAGCCTGTTCATCCGGAAAGGTGGATGGTGGACGATATGGGTTTGACATGGTGTCGGATGTCAGGAAAGAGGGACGGTGAGCGGACCCAGATCAGAGCAAAATAGGGTCGCCGTGGAAGAGCGGTAGGTTGAGCGAGCGGAAGTGGCCGCCAGGCAACCGAATGGATCGGTAGGGACGAGAGAAAAGACGGAAGAGAAAGCAACTAGCGGAGGCTGCAAGCTGGTGTTACAAGCTGTTCAAGAGACTGCAGGATGACAACAACAGGTGCCAGCTGTTTCACGCTGGGTCGCTGAGTTGGAAACACAAATCGGAGCGGGGGACGCGAGGGGGCGAGGGCGTGGGGGCGAGGAGTGGCCGTGTGCTCGTGTGTGCTCGATTGTGCTTTTGTTGTCGTCTTCCTTCGCCGTTTGCTCGGCTCGCCGGTTCTTCGCTGGGCAAAGGTGCACAGTGTTCTGTAATCTTCGCTATCCCGAGATGCCGTGCGCGTCGACAGGTGATGCTGTTGGAGAGATAAGGAATAGCTAACTGTAGAGCTTCAATCGCCGGACTGGAGTGGGCAAGACGGCACGCGTTGCGGCGGCCGACGAGAGAACGGGGGTTGTGTCGATAAACGGAAGAGTCTCCGGCAGGAGGTTGAGGGAGAAAGTGATGCTGGTGGTTTCAAGTCGTTTCTCGATATTATGGTGTTGCGTGTTGGAAAGTGATGGGGCAGGAAGGAGGTGGTGCAATACGCTTACAGGAGGTTGGAGCGGGTAGCGAGCTGACCAGGCACCAAGCAAATCACGGGCTCGCAACGAGAGGACTTTGCCCGCAAAACGACTATCGGCCGTACGACTTCCAGAAGCAGCGAAAAAGGGAAGAGAAAACAGACAAATATGTGAGACTGAGCAGCATGGAATGCGAAAAGCAGAGGAAGAAAAATGCGTTACCCGTCGCTGTCGATTTGTCACGAGTGCAGTTGCTGCTGTGATTGTTCTGTCCTTTGGTCCTTGTGACGGAATCCGCTGAGGTGATCCAATCAGTGCTAAAAGGCTGGTGGGCCTGTCTTGCAGCCCAGTAAGCTAGGGCCCACCAGGGAAAGCGCTACACTGAGCCAATCCACCAAAGAGAGAGACGACCGTTTCGATCATTTCAAGATGCCTCCCGGAGCACCTCTCTACCTGGCATTCAGACAAAGGGCGGTGGGAAGAGTGTCAATTGCGAGTGAGAATGCAAAGACAACATGGCGACTGGACCGGGCTCCTCTATGGTTAAGCGGAACGAGGCTCGGAACTAGCCTTTGTGATACTCGGATCTGGCAAGCCTGTGGTGGAACAGACCAACGAAATGGAGAAGCTGTGCATTTTTTGTCAGCGCTCAAGCTTGAGTCTTACTCCGTATGATACGACGGACATATGACGGCGGCGAGCTCTTTCTTAGAATGAGGAAAGCAGCTCTGATAAAACACATGTAAAACGTCTTCCTGCTGTTCTTCCTTCTGTCACTGGCTGGCGCTGGCAGAAGACAGCAGAACGGCACAAGGCGCAACTGGTCAAACCATTAAAGCAAAGGACGGCCTCTGCTATGCTGTGCTAGAAACAATAGGAAAGGACTCCCAACGCCGACGCAGTGATGCCTGCCGCCTTGAAGCCACGTCTCCCTGACCGCCAATGCAACAATAGCACGCCAGAATGTGGGCGCCAACGAAAAGGCCAACATGCTGGCCCAAGAGCTGAAGACATGGCCTGAAGAAAACAGAAATGCCAATTACATGAGACATGGCATGGAGAAAACAGAAATGCTAGTTACAGAAGACATAGTATGCTGCCAAGAACCTGCCAATCCATGACGCCGTGAGAGACCTTGGGAAAAAGAGAGATATAGTACAGACGCCCGCATGGAAGACGACCAAAAGAGACAAGGGACCAAAAGCGAAAGCAAAGAGAGGTTCACGCGGCCGTAGCGACGGGTGTGGCGGCCTCCGTGGCTGGCTCGACTGACGGGCTGGGTACATTTGCCATTTCAATATCGCTAGGCGTCGTGTCGTTGCTGGCCTTGACGGCCAGGCCGTTGGTCTCCTTGCCTGGCTTGCCGTTTCCCAGGCCGCCGTTCTCCTTGTTGCTGCCGTCCGCCGAAGTCGTGGTCGACGTCGACGCCTCGTCCGGAGTGCCCAAGTCGGATGCGCTCGTCTTGGTCGGCGCCGTCCAGCGCGGAATCTCCCACACGATGCCCGTAAAGCTCTTGAGCTGGAAGCCGCCCTTGGCCCATCTGCGGCACGGCTTGCCGGACCGGTCGAGAGCCCGCAGGCCCGCATTGATCGCGCCCATGCTAGCCTTGGGTCCGAGCTTGTGTGTACCGCCCCCCGCGCCGCTGCGGGTGACCTCGACGACGCCGTCGTCTCTGGTGTGAATTGTTAGTGGCTGAGTGGAAACAAGGACGAGAGTGACAAAGCCAGGAGGGGGGAGGGGGTGGACTCGTGGTGGTTTGAACATACAGCTTGGTCTTCTTCTTGGGTGGCGCCTTGGGTCTTGACCTTGCTGCCGGTGCTGGCGTTGTGTCACCATTGACACTTGCCGGGCCAGCGCTCCCGACATCATCCACGGCGGCGACAGCGGCCGAGCGTTTCACACTCTTCCTCTTTGCAGCGGCGCCATTGGCGGTGGCAGCCGTGGCGCTGGGTGGCGCCAGGGACGACTGGGAGGACGGGACGGGGGTGCCCTCGGCGTTGTTATTACTGTTGGTGGCATTGGCACCACCGGGGGTATTGGGAGTCGTGGAATCGGACGCGTTGTCATTGGAGGCGGTCGCACGGAGCGACGCGTTGGACGACGCGGCGTCTTCTTCTTCCTTTGGCGGCCGGGGTGTAGACATCGAGGGTGCCTTTGACTTGCCAGCGGTGCTGACCTTGAAGATAGCGCGCAGCTTCTCTGGCGGAACGGTTAATTTGAGGAGCGTAGACGACGGTTTCGACGCCTCAGACTTCCGCCGGTCCCTTGCAGACATTCTTGGTGTGGAGGGTGTGGAGAAAAGGGGCGAAGAGAAGAGAGCGAGAGAAAACGGATCGGGTGAAGAGGAGGGATGAGTCTTTCGTTTCCCTAAAGAAGGGAGCCCGAAATTGCAAAAGACTGTGTTGGAAAACACAAAATTCCGCAAAACGGGATGCACAAAGACTCGACGGCTGGTAGGGAGCGACCCGAAGTCGACGAGAACACCAGTTTTGTGCTGTCGGGAGGCCGAGGGTTTGACGAGGGAGTTGTCGCTCAAATAGGGCCACGGAGTCGCTCAAATAGGGGCCACGGAAAGATTGTGAGAGGAGCCAAGTGTCGGGAGATTCGGGGATTCACACTGGTGATGGTGGTGGTGGCCGAGAGGGCGTAGAATGTGGTGATGGCGATAGTGACAACGATGGAATCATGGGAGAAGAGTGTGGTGATGATGATAGGAGAAGGGGGAGACGAGAGGGTTTTAATGTGGCGTGGGAAGGCATCCTGGGGGGAAAAAGGGTTTTGGGTTTGGGGCCATCTCGCAATCAGGCGGCCGGGCGTGACAGCTAAAAAAAAGGAGGGCGCATTTTTCTCTCACTTGCTTTCTCACGCCTGCGTCGCTGAATGAAGTTCTAGGCGAGCCGGGAACTTGTGCGTGGCAGTCTCAACTCGGGCTGTCTTGGCGCGTGATTATTTTCTATTTAATTCTGGTATTTTATTTAATGGGACATGCCACTTGAGCGTCAGGCAAAGATCTGTCTCAGCGTGGCAGCCAATCACAGGCGCGTTAGCCTAGCGGGGTTTTTTATGCCTGAGGTTTAAGGCCTAAGCTGAGTGTGCCGCGGAATTGTACAGCGCTCCACGCGGTACTTCTTGCAGCCAAATGATATGGTTTGGCTTTTCGCTCTTAAGCATACGTATTTCAGAGTCGGGAGTATCCCCATCGAAAACCTTTCGTCCACGTTTTCCAGACGAAAGGCCGCGTTAGGAGGGTCACGTGTAGGCTTTGATCGGAATACGTAATATCGCGGAATTTTGTCGTCTTGACCTCCGTCACGTGCGAAGCCATCACGAGACAGAGACTGCCACATGAAGATGAAAAGACGTTCAGTGCCGCTTAGCCAAAAAGAGGACCGACGAGGAGGAAAGAAAAGAGAGAAAGAAAAAGAGAAAGAGGGGGCAGAGATAAGGACTGGAAGAATGGAGAAAGCGGACAGAGAGGGGCGTTGCGGAGAGACAAGCCGGCAGATGGCAGGCAGACGGCGACGACAGCGACTGTAAGAGGGGAGACAAATGAAGAAAAGGGGGATAAGGCCTCATATCCTTGCTTGACCGAGCGGGGAAGCAGTTTCTGTTTGTCATGGCAAGATAGAGAACCGGCTTGTGGCGGGACGCTGCTGGTGGGTGAGGCCGGAACACAGTCCGGCCAAGTGGCCGGAATGATTCCGGCCTCGATGCATATAATGGCGCCGGCCGCACCGGTGCTGGCGGTGCTGGCTGGGGGTTCGGGCTTCCATCCCAGGTGTCTGTACTTGTCTGCCGCTGCCTGAATTACCTGTCCTTTGCTTCGATCTGCAAGACTATTGCAACTTGAGCAACACACTGCCACCCCGTCACTTATACACTCTCATACACTCTCATACACCCCTTTTCTTTCTTACTCTTCACTACCATCATGGGTTCCATTGTTGTCGACGATATCGTCCCCTCCGACTTCGAGGTCCTCGACGACGCCCGTCCCGAGGACTCCTCGCTGCCGGCGTTCATGGTCTCCAAGACCCGAGGCTTCCTCCCTCGCGCCGACCCCGTCGTCGAGCTGCCGGCGGCCTTTGCGCCACTGGAGTCGCTGCTGCAGCGCATGCCGGTCAAGCGACTGGACGGCTCGCCCGGCCTGCTGGCCGAGGGCAAGCTGGGCGACGCCGTCCTGCACGACGGCGCGCTGCCGGATCTGACCGCTGCCATCGACGACGTGCGCCACGACCTGCCCATGCTCAACGCGCTGTACCGCGACTATGCGTTTCTGGCATCGGCATTCCTGCTGGAGCCGTGCCACGTGCGGTTTGTGCGCGGCGAGCCCTACGGTCTTGGCCGCGACGTGCTGCCGGCCTGCATTGCGCGGCCGATTGCGCGCTGTGCGAAGTTGTGGGTTGCTCTTTCTCTCCTTCCTCTCCCTCTTTCTTGCCCACTAACAGATCAGAACCGGGTTCAAACCGTTTATGGAGTATGCCGGTAGCTACGCGCTGTTCAACTACCGACTTGCGGACCCGGCCGCTGGCCTGACGTACGATAACCTGCGGCTGATCCGCGCGTTCGAGCACGGCCTCGACCCGACGTCGTCCGAAGCCGGCTTCGTGCTGGTACACGTGGACATGGTCCGGAACTCGGGTCCGCTGGTGGCCGGCACGTGTGCTTGCCTGGAGGCCGTGGAGAAGGCTCGGGCCAAGACCGGCCAAACCGGCCATGGAAGCGACGACGACGCCCGCCAGGCCTTTGATGACGGCCTCGGCCAGGTGCTAGCAGCGCTGCAGCGCATCAATGGCGTCATGGAGACGATGTGGGCCAAGTCGCGGCCGGAGCGGTACACGAGCTTCCGCACGTTCATCTTCGGCATCACGTCGCAGAGCATGTTCCCCGACGGCGTTGCATACGAGGGCGTGGGTGCAGACGGCTTCGAGGCAGCCGACGCGACGACGAGCACGCGTCTCAGCTTCCGCGGCGAGTCGGGCGCCAACGACTCCATGATCCCGCTCATGGACAACCTGCTGCAGATCCCCATGCCCGACACGCCGCTGACGACCATCCTGCGCGACTTCCGCCAGTACCGTCCCAGCAACCACCGCCAGTTCCTGGCCTACGTGCGCGCGCGCGCGGCCGCGCTCGACCTCAAGACGTACGCGCTGGCGGCGACGGCGACGTCCGAGCCCACCAGCGTGCGCCTGTGGCTGCAGGTGCTCGACCAGGTGCGCGACTTTCGCTGGCGCCACTGGTGCTTCGGCAAGGAATACATCCTCAAGCGCACAGCGCACCCGACGGCGACGGGCGGCAGCCCGATCGTGACGTGGCTGCCGAACCAGCTGCAGGCGGTGCTGCAGGAGATGCAGGCTGTCTATGAGGCGGCAACGGCCAACGGCGTGGCGCTGGGCGAGGACGTTGTCGACATGATGGACCGCGCGCGCCGGCAGAGCGCCACGCTGGCCAAGGAGGTCGCACGGTACTGCGAGGAGCGGGGAGTGTAGGGAGTTGACGGGGAGTGTAGGGAGTTAAAAGTGGTGTCGGAGGACGAGTACGATTCGTTGGGCTACAGAGTGTCTAGACTGGTCCATGCTACATCCTCAAACGGGAATGGCCCCGTCTTGGCTGTGATCCTCAAAGACGTTTGCGGCTGAACTTTATTGCTCCGAAACGTATCTGCGCTACGGAGTACGGAGTACTCCATCCTGTCAAGTAGGTAGCCATCGTACCAATGTAACCGTTCCTGCAGGACTTTCCTTTCTTGAGGCTGATTCCACCTTTGTTCCTTTGCCTTTGACTACCTCTTTGTCCTCCCATCTGTTGTTGTTGGGGCGGCCCAACTTCAGAAGCAGGACTGACAAAGAGCACACCTCTTGATTCTACTGTTTGTCCATCCTCCTCGCTCCGGTCCTCCTCGACATGCATTTTCCACAATGAGCGGTACACAAGCATGTCGCCCTCGAGGGCCTGTCTTCTTCGTCCTCGCCTTCGTCCTCGCTGTTCACGGCGCGTTCGCACCAATACCGGACAATGTCGTCGCCGGAGGCCTTGCTGGCCGCGATGTCTTTCTTCCCCAAGCAGTCGGGCTTCTGCCGCGCTCCTACTTTCACAGCCTGCCGGCCCTTGCCCGTCGCGAGGGGTCTGGCTGTGCATTTGGAAGCCATTCATGTGTGCAATACCATTCCCGTGATATGGTGACCTGACCCCTGACTCTGACCTCCCAGGCCTCGACATCAACTCGACCCTCTGCTGCCCCGACAGCCGCTACTGCTTCATCAACCCGACGACCTTTGAACCCTCCTGCTGCTCCATCGGCGTGAGCTGCGACTCGCCATGCTCCGAAGAGCAGTTTGAGTGCAACGCTACCAGCACCAAGGTGGTCACCGAGGCGGCCACCAGCAGCGCTGTCTCCGCCTCGCTGCCCGCTGGCGCCTCGACCGCCCCCACCGTCACCGCCGTCTTCACCACCACGTCCATCTACCAGGCCTGCTGCCAGCGCCGCTGCCCCGGCACCAGCCAGTTCGCCTGCGCGAGCAGCTTCGGCGGCGGCTGCTGCCACTACGGCCAGACCTGCGCCTCGGGCAACCAGTGCATCAGGACCTCCGGCTCGTCCGGCACCGAGACGCAGTCTGCGGGTGCTGGTGGTGCTGGCAGTGCTACCAACGTGGCCACGCACACCACGGCCCTCCCCAGCGGCTCCATCTGCGCCGTCGTTGCCGGCCAGACCACCTGTGCCTCTGCCGTCGGCAGCGGAGGCTTGGCCACGCCCACCGGCCCTTCCAGCGGCAGCAACAACAGCAGCGGCCACGCGTCGAAACTCTCTGCCGGCGCCGAGGCCGGCATTGCCGCTGGCGCCGTCGTCGGCGCCGCCTTGCTCGCTGTCGTGGCATGGCGCGTCTGGGCCCGCCGCCGCCGCCAGCGCTACCTCGCCAATGCCGCCCGTGAGCGCGACGAGGCCTCGCTGCCGCCGGCCACGTTCGGCAGCGTCGACGGCGGCCACAGTGGTAACGATGGCGGCCACGACGGCCTGTCGGCGTCCGCGACTCCCTTCTCCGGCTCCTCGCCCGGTAGCCGGCTGCCCGGCCTGGCCAATGACTACTTTGGCCCCAGTGCCGTGCCCGGGCCCTATTCCTCGCCAGCGACCGACTACGCCATCCCCGGCAGCGGCTCCGGGGCCGTGGCCGTGGCCAGTCCCATGCATGCCGTGCCGTCGCAGCCGCACGGACCGCACGACATCATGGCTCCCATCGAGATCGACTCGACGCCAAAAGCCGAGATGGCCGACACGGGTATCGCGCTGCCTGACCCGAGCAGCGAGAAGAAGACAGAACCGGGCCCTGTGGCCCAGCCGTTGCAGCTACAGCAGCACCTGCAGGAGCACTACGGGCTTTACGGTTCTGTAGGCTTGGCACCTGGCTGGGCACCTGCCCCGGCGGCCCCTGACAACTCAGGGCATCCTCCCAAACAGGAGTGAAGGAACTTGCTGTGATTTTTGGTACACTCTTGCTTTTTGGCTTTCTTTGGAGAATTGCTTTCTATTCTTCTTTGTATTAAAGTGCTGGCTTAGACGGCCCTGGCCGGTCCATGTATTATCAACAAAGGAAATGCGTATGTGACCGAAGGAAAACGAGCAGCAATGAATATGACGGTGTAAATGACAAAACGCCAGAAATGCGCTGAAAGGGAGGAGGCCGATGGAAAGGAACGCAAGTTCGCTGGACGCCGTGGAGATGGTATCAAAGCAAAAAAATAGAAAAAGATGCAAGACTAACACACGACACCCCCAAACGGTGTATGTGCTGTCAGATCCCGCACCAGGTCGTCTACATTGTGCAGATGTCGACCCAGCAGCGCCTGCTTCTCTTCGGTCGTCCGCACAAAGTCGTCGTCGTCCTCCTCGTCGCTCGTCCGCCGCTTGCGTCCCATGCCGTTGGCCCCAAACGCCTTGGCCAGCTTGCTGGGGCTGCGCTGTAGCATCGCCGGCACGGAGTCGCGCGCGTCCGCCCGCGGAATCGACGGCATCTCCGGCATCAGGTAAAAGTACAGAAACTCCACGAGCTTCAGCTTGACCTCACGCGACGTCGACCGCGACTTGAAGATGGACGTCACCGTGAGCAGACCGTCGAGGGCCTCAAAGGTCCGCGTGTTCTGCGGCGTGTCGATGAGGGCGACGACGAGCGTCAGCAGCGTGGCCGACTGGATGGCAGGGCAGTTGACAGGCTCTAAAAGGTCGAGAAGCAGCTGTCTTTGTCAGTGGAGAGAAGCGAGGAGCGTCAGGGCGAGACTGTCTTACATTCATGTACTTCTCCCGCGCAAAGAGAACCTTGCTTGGCGGGTGCAGCAGCAGCACGCCCTGCGTCAGGTCCAGCGTACTGAGGATCAAAAGGTCGTTCTGGCCGTCGCTGCCACGCGCAAGTAGCCGGTCCAGTGTGTCGAGAAGCCGCTGTGCAATGTTCCACTCGAAGCCCTCCTGCAGCTTGAAGAACTCAAAGAAGGCTGCGTCGTCTGCCAGCTCCTCGAGCGTCTTGGGGGGTGCCCTCTGCGGCTGGCCATGCTGTCCATCGGCCGCCGCCTGTTTCTTTGTTGCCTTGGCGGAAGAGAGGCAGATCGGCGCGAGCAGTCCCTCGACCTGCTTCAGGCCCTTTTTGATCTTGGGACCATCATAGGAGGACAGGTTGTCAAAAGCGAGAGAGAGGAGGGCTTCCATTGCGACGGAGTGGGGGACGACGGAGTGGTGGACGACGGGGTGGTGGACGGAGTGGCGAGGACGCTCGGAGACGAAGAATGTCGACGGGATAATCGAGGGAGTCTAAGTGGTCGTGTTGACGAGACAGCGCAGAAGGAAAGAAGGGAAATAGGAGCCGGTTTTAAAAGGAGTGAATGGCGAGACTATGATAATACAGGACACGAAAAGAAGGCGCTTTGTTTTCGACGACAGCTAACAAAGGATACGTCGAGACAAGGACATTAAGTAGAAGCAGACGCAGTACTCCTGTTCCAAGCTTGTGACACTAAACACAGCTGCAGATGCCACAGCAACGGCGCACCCAGCCTAGCCCAGCAGGTGGGTCTTAGCACTGCGCCTAAGCCCAGAGCGGCACCCAAGCAGCTTATGCTTACAGCGGCTTTCGCAAAATTACGGCGATTGATCGTGGGGACGAGAGCTGGGGAATGACACCAAAAGCCCTGAAACCAAGAGCGCGTTGTAGGACACCTGCATGACTTGATAGATGAGCGCAAACTCTTGTTAATTAAAGTTCAGAGCTCGCCCGGCAACTATCGTAGCATGTGTATCTCACCTCAGTCATGGCTTTTCCTAATACTAGGAAACCCTTCTAATCAGTCGCCGATGACGTGAAACCAAGAATGCAGCAGTCTCTCAGCAGTCTTTCAGCACGGGCTGGAAACAGGGTCCGAGCTGTAAAACCATAACTCAGAGTCTGAAGTGGTAACTGACACATCTCGTTTATCATCATCATCCTCCTCTGACCAGCCTGCTCCTTTCGCCTTCACAGCCCCATCTTCAGCTGCTCTGACCGAAAGCGCAGCAGCATAATAGGACAACAGCTCCGAAAAGCCCAGTGCCAGACTAGACTGATCTTGTCCTACGGCTGCCTAGCCTCGCCACTACGTGTCCTGTCTTACCTTCAGCGCCAGTCGCACCTTCCATCCCATTGCAGCCGCAGTGCATTCATAAGAGGGCAGGCCCTCCACTACTTGCCACACATGTTGCCATCGAACAAACGAAAACAGAAAGAGCCAGCAGTCATGTCCTCTGCGGCAGCAGCATCATCATCGAATTCGGCTCCTGCGCCTCCACAGTTTTTCCAGTCTCCAAACGCCATCCCACCACGCCGTTCGTCCACCAGCCAGCACCAGCAGCAATCCGTCTCGCAGCCGTTCTTCCAGTCGCACCAGCCCGCATCTTCACTCCGCCCACAATCCTCCTCCTCGTCCGCAGCCACCGCCAAGCTCCGGTCCGTCCCCGAGAGCGACTGGATCAGCAGAAACGCCTCACGCCGTCCACGAAAACCGTCCATCACCATGGCTGCCCTCGCAGCCGGGGCGGGGGCAGCAGCGGGGGGAATGGGGGGAGCGGGCGGTGCCCTGGGGGGCCCCGACGGGAGCAGCGGCGATGCGACCCTGGCAAAGGCCATGGCCGGCAGCGTCCCTGCGGCCTTGACCGAGCCGGTGGCGCTACCCTCGTCACTGGGCTCGGCGATGGGCCTCGACGTGGCCTCGCCGCTGCAACCACCACCGCCGCCACCGGACGCGCAGCGGTACGCCAGCGAGGACTTTAGCTTCAGCGTGCGGGACACGTGGACACAGCAGAAGGAACGCATTGTGCGGGGGCCGTTTGACTACCTGAACGGCGTGCGGGGCAAGGAGTTCCGGACGCAGCTGATCAAGGCGTTCGACGGGTGGCTGGAGGTGCCGGCAGAGTCGCTGGCGGTGATTACGCGCGTGGTGGGGATGCTGCACACGGCGTCGCTGCTGGTGGACGACGTGGAGGACTCGAGCAGCCTGCGGCGGGGGCTGCCGGTGGCGCACAACATCTTTGGCGTGGCGCAGACGATCAACAGCGCCAACTACGTGTACTTTCTGGCGTTGCAGGAGCTGCAGAAGCTGCGCAACCCCAAGGCGCTTGTCATCTTCAGCGAGGAGCTGTGCAACCTGCACCGCGGCCAGGGCATGGACCTGTTTTGGCGCGACACGCTGACGTGCCCGACCGAGGACGACTACCTCGAGATGGTCGGCCACAAGACCGGCGGCCTCTTCCGCCTGGGCATCAAGCTGATGCAGGCCGAGTCGCGCTCGCTCGTCGACTGCGTGCCGCTGGTCAACCTGCTCGGCCTGCTCTTCCAGATCCAGGACGACTACCGCAACCTGCTGGCCACCGAGTACTCCCAGAACAAGGGCATGTGCGAGGACCTGACCGAGGGCAAGTTCAGCTTCCCCATCATCCACAGCATCCGCGCCGACCCCGCCGACATGCAGCTGCTCAACATCTTGCGCCAGCGCACCGCCGATGAGGAGGTCAAGCGCTACGCCGTCGCCTGCATGGAGCGCACCGGCTCCTTTGCCTACACCCGCCAGGTCCTCGCCATCCTCGGCCAGCGCGCCCGCAACCTGGCCGACGCCCTCGACGAGGGCAAGGGCCGCAGCCAGGCCATCCACGCCATCCTCGACAGGCTCGCTGTGGATTAGGCGCTGGCTGTGTGCTCGCGTCTGTTCTTTTTTTCTTTTTCTCTTTTTTTCTGTTGGTTCACAAATCGACATGTTTTTCATTGGGAAGCAAGGATACCTTGTCTTGTACTGGATAATATCCCCTCGGCCGGATTTTCGTCGTAGTTGATACATGGTAGTGTATGTTCATTTGGTTGCCCCTTTTGTCTAGAATATATGCAAAAAAGTATACTCCGTTGCCAGTCCTGCGTGTATTTATATTTCTTCCACTGCCCTTTTATCCCGTGGGTGCCATGATCTTCTTCCGCTTCACCATGCGCACCCACCGCCGCCGTCGCCACTCTCCTCGCCGGCCCATGCCCTCCTCACCCTCCTCCCAGCCTGGACCGACTGGCTGCCTCTGGGGGCGGAACGACGTCACCGGAGGATGTAGGCCCGTGCTGTCGATGTGGAAGTCGCTGTCGCCGTAGCCGTAGCCGTACGTGCTCCCTGTTGACCCTGTACTCCCAGAAGCGCCACGCTGCCGCTGCCGCTGCTGCTGCTGCTGCTGCTGCTGTTCGTGTTCGTTGTAAATGTCGTAGACCCAGCGCTCGCCCTCCGTCTCGACCTCGACGCCCGTGATGATGCGCTCCTCGACCCAGTCGCGGCTCCACAAGTCCAGCGCCCACTTCTTCTCGCTCCATTCCCAGCCTTGGGGCGGCAGGACATCCTCAAAGAACCGCGCGCCCGTCGGACGGCCACCGCTGCTGCCGCCGGACGACGACAGCGACAACGCATTTGCATTCAGCCGCGGCTGCGACAGCGGGTCGTAGGGGCTCGAGCTGAAGACCCAGGGCTCCCATTCGGCGGCGGCGGCAGACGACCGCCGCTGCAGCTCGAAAATCTCCACCTCGCGCGTCTCGGGCGGCTCGTCCAGGATAATGTCCGCGGCCACCCAAGACTTCCAGAGCGAGGCGGCAGACGGAACACCGGTCGCGTGTGCCGCCGCCGACGCCGCCCCTCCGCCTCCAGCGGACGACCTTTGCTTCCCCTCGGTCGACGTGCCACTCTTGCTGTCGGTTGCAGCAGGCGCTACGTTGGCCGGTTTCTGCCACTGCCGCAGCAGGCGGGCGACCGACGGGTGTCCGCTGCACACAACCACCCAGCCAGCCACGAGAAAAAGCAGCCGGTACGGCAGCAGATGTGCTGCCACGGAGAGGACCGCAGCCGCAGCGCAGAGCGCCACGAACAAGGCCGACGAGAAAGCCTCGTCCGAGAAGTTGGTCGCCGGCACCACGATTTGCACCAGCTTGTCGTGTGCCACGCTGAAGTCCTCCATGCTGTTCTGCAGGTCGCCCATGTTACGGAAGAAGTCGCGGCTGAGCTCCTTGACGGGCTTGACCGTGCGCGGCGGGGCCAGAGGCGGGCCGCGTGCGTAGTACTCAGAGGGCAGCGTGAGCGTCGGCGTGTTTGTCGTTGAGCTACCCGGATGGCGCGTGATGAAGCCTGGGATCAGCACGGAGAGCAGGAGGATGGCGGGCGGCGCCAAGGTCAGCAAGTAGGGGTTGAGGCAGACAATGGTGTAGGCGCCGAGAAACGACAGCGTGTGCGATGCGCGGCGCCAGGACAGCAGACGCTCCACGCGGTTTTGGAAGCGGAACACCACGCCGATGCGCGCATTGAAGCGACGGAAATTATTCGACATGATGGCCACGCTGAACCCGGGCCGCTGCTTGTTGGCCACGAGAGGCGCAACGTCGTCTGCTTCCAGTCCGCCGGTGAAGCTGACGGCGCCATCGGCTGCATGATCGCCGCCACCCGGTGCAGCACCAAACGACGGGTCGCCATAGTTCAGATGCGCGTCGTCGTCGTGCGCGCTATGGCTGGTGTCGGCCGGGATGACCTGCTGAAAGAGCCTGGACGAGCACGGTGAGTTTAGGATAGACAGAAACGCGCAACAGAGGGGCCACGCAACGGTCTGTTCCACCTACTTGTCTAGAAGTTGGTCCTGGATGTTTGCCTTGCTGAGAAAGTCGCGGAAGCCTCGCCGCTTTTGAGGCGCCGGCTCGCCTGACGGCAAGGCGCGCCCCGTCGCCTGCGTGAGGCCGTCGTCGGTCACCCCAGACCTCTCGCCATCCTGGCCTAGTGCCGTAGAGCTTGTGTTGGTGTTCCCATGGCCGGAAGCTCCGGACGTCGCCGGCTCTCCTTCTACTGATGGGCCGTCCTTGTCGTTGGGCGCGCCGAAAAACATGTAGGTGATGTCGTCCATCGTAGGGGCCCGTTTCTTGGCCACCTTGCACCATGCAACGCGTGGCACACGGGTGACTGTGCTTGGGACAAGGTGGGAGTATTCAGGTCCGGTGCTAAAAGCGGTGCAGGAAATCAGACCATAAGCGTAGGTATTGTCGATAAAGGCGAATGTGTGAGGCTTTGGGATGAGACTGAAAGCGTGGTGGTACTGGTAATCACATGCCAGGCTTACGATCGACGTCAAGTGGCACGTGCCGCTGTTGGTGCTAACCGCCCCAACTGCTGCCTAAGATGTTCGAAACAACCACAACACCCGAACAAAACAAAACAACAAACGGAACCAGTCCTACTCTGTCGACCAGCCTTTGAGAAAAAGATGCGAAGGAAAGGAAGCCTCTCTTTCCATCGTTATTCACAATGGACAGGAAACAAACCTCCTTGGAACTCTCGCAAGGCGAGTTCCCGCCAGCCCAAGAAGAGCAAGTTCCATCAAATCCACCGTCACGAAAACGACAGCCAGATAGCGACAACGACGCTGAACCACGGGCAAAGCGAGCGCAAACGACACGACCGATCTCAAAGCCAGCACGATTGACACGACAGAACCTATCACGCTTCAACAAGATGCAGAACAACCAGGGATCCACCAACCGTGACTCCACCAACCGTGACTCCACGACGAAGTCATCAAGTGCGAAGACGCTCTCGACTACGGTGTCTGGCTTTGCCATGCAAGCCCTAAACAATGGCATCCTCGGCCCCATTAGCTCCAGGCCGCCCGAGAACCTCGAAGAGATCCGCCAGCGACTCGCTGCGCCGCGAGAAACAGCTTCGCCTCCGGAGTCGGTATACGAGGACTATGCCTACGCAGTTAGAGATGCCGACAGCAAAGCAACTGTAGTCGCCGAAACATTACCGCTACTAAAGACATATCCGATGGGACCTTACAAAAGGACGCTCAACCAGGCATTCACGGCCTTTCCGAAGAACGTGGGTTTCAATAATGGCCTACCGGCCCCGCAGCCTGACTTTGTCGAAGGGCTTGTGGCTGAAGAATACCGGCCGCTCCCGATCGACAAGCATGTTAGCGGAGCTGTTCTCTGCAAGGATAACCCCCGTTCCGTGACGCTACCGCACCTGGCCGGAGAATGGAAGGGCCGCAACGGGAACATGGATACAGCAACGCTGAAGTGCTCTTATGACGGAGCAGCACTTGTCTACGCAAGGAACCAGGCCCTTGCCTTCCTGGGAGGGTCTGACCCCCCTGGGCATGCAAGCATTACGACCTTCACCACAAATGGTAAGGAGGTCAACTTCTACGCGCACTACGCAATCCCGGACGAAGACGGCGTGCTTGAATATCACCAGTTTCCTATCAAGTCGACGAGGCTAGTCCATTCTCACGGAGAACACAAAGAAGGCCGAAAAGAACTCAGGAACGCCCAGGATCATGCCAGAGAACAGTCGTACGCCCTGAAGGACCAGCTGAGGAATCACTACAAGCAGCAGCGCAGCAGCGGCCTTCATCCTGTCGCTGCAGGAGTGGCGCCCTTACCTGTACCAGACGTCGAGCCTCTAGTTACAACCCAGACTTACGAGGACGAGGACGACTACGAGGACGACTACGAAGTCGTTGAACAGCAGCCTGTCTACCAGCCGACACCCCCTACATCGTCCAAGCCCAAGCACAGCAAATCGCACCACTCGCACCACTCTCAACACTCGCACTCGACGCCGGAATCGTCAAAAGCTCCCTTCTCCAAACACGGTTCCGCCCACGGCATCGGGGGCAAGCGAAAAGTTTCGACCTCACAATCATCCCACAGGTCTACCAGACATGTCAGCGAGCACAGAAGCTACTGGAAGAAGGACGCCATGAGCGGACGTTACTACCACGTGCATTCGGATGGTACAATCTCTTGGCTTGACGAGGAAGACGAGTGAGACTTGTAAGGGGAAGACAAGAGAATACGACCAACTTCTGCTCTCAAGGAACAGTCTATTTTCATCTGACACACTTCAAGAAAATGTGCCATTTTCCCCGCCGTCCCGTCCATGCAAGAGGGCCAACCCGTGATGGTAGGAAACGAACTGCCATACTCCGTATTTGCAGGTTGCGAGACTATGTTTTCATGCACTGCGTTCAGCGCGGCATAAGAAGTCGCCTGACGCCACCGTTGTGAGCCTGGTCAGTGGTCAGAGGCAGCATTCTTTTTTATATCCCAGCATGGGTGAAGGAATCCGAATATGAGCGAAAATATCAGACGAGGTATAGTTTCCTCATTCGAGTTTGTATGTACATGTACGGAGTACTATGTGGTACTCACCTTTCACGACTGTTGCCTGGTCCTGAAATCCTCCGAGTGGGGACCGACGTGGCCCAGCGCTTCATTGAAATCATGGGGACCAATCATTGGCAACCGGCCTAACCGTTGCCTAAGATGTTCGTCCACGACCAATCAACCACATCACCCGAACAAAGCCTCAAACATATGCAGACCTACTCTGTCGACCAGCCTTCAAGGAAGAGAGGACCTTAAGGAAAGGAAGCCTCCTTTTTTCGTTTTTCACAATGGACAAGAAACAGACCCCCTTGGAACTCTCGCAAGGCGAGTTCCCGCCAGCCCAAGAAGAGCAAGTTCCATCAAATCCACCGTCACGAAAACGACAGCCAGAGAGCGACGACGACGCCGAACCACGGGCAAAGCGAGCGCAGACGACACGGCCGACTTCAGAGCCAGCACAATTGACACGACAGAACCTATCACGCTTCAACAAGATGCAGAGCAACCATAAGGCATCCAAGGAGGGATCCACCAACCTTGACTCCACGAAGTCATCAAGTGCGAAGACCCTCTCGACTACGGTGTCTGGCTTTGCCTTCCAGGCCCTGAACAATGGCATCCTCGATCCCATTAGATCTAAACCGCCCGAGAACCTCGAGGAGATCCGCCAGCGACTCGCTGCTCCACGAGAAACAGCTTCGCCTCCGGAGTCGGTATACGAGGGCTATGCCTTCAAAGTTCAACAAGCCGACAACGAAGAAACTATGGTCGCCGTAACACTACCGCTACTAAAGGATCATCCGATAGGACCTTACAAAAGGACGCTCAACCAGGCATTCTCGGCCTTTCCGAAGAACGTGGGTTTCAACAATGGCCTATCGGCTCCGCAGCCTGACTTTGTCGAGGGGCTTGAGATGGCCGAATACCGGCCGATCCCGATCGACAAGCATGTTAGCGGAGCTGTTCTCTGCAAGGATAACCCCCGTTCCGTGACGCTACCGCACCTGGCCGGAGAATGGAAGGGTCCCGACGGGAACATGAGAACAGCAACGCTGCAGAGCTCCTATGACGGAGCAGCACTCGTCTACGCAAGGAACCAGGCTCTTGCCTTCCAGGGAGAGTCTGACCCCCCTGGGCATGCAAGCATTACGACCTTTACCACGAATGGTATTGATGTCAACTTCTACGCGCACTACGCAACCCCGGACGAAGACGGCACGCTTGAATATCACCAGTTTCCGATCAAGTCGACGAGTCTAATCAGATCTCACGGAGAACACAAAGAAGGCCGAAAAGAACTGAGGAACGCCCAGGACCATGCCAGAGAACAGTCGTACGCCCTGAAGGACAAGCTGAAGGAGCACTACAAGCAGCAGCGCAGCAGCGGCCTCCATCCTATCGCAGGGGTGGCGCCCTTACCTGTACCAGACGTCGAGCCTCTTGTTACAACCCAGATCTGCGAGGACGAGGACGACTACGAGGACGACTACGAAGTCGTTGAACAACAGCCTGTCTACCAGCCGACACCCCCTACATCGTCCAAGCCCAAGCACAGCAAATTGCACCACTCGCACCACTCTCAACACTCGCACTCGACGCCGGAATCGTCAAAAGCTCCCTCCTCCAAACACGGTTCCACCCACGGCGTCGGAGGCAAGCGAAAAGCTTCGTCCTCACAATCATCCCACAGGTCTACCAGACATGTCAGCGAGCACAGAAGCTACTGGAAGAAGGACGCCAGGAGCGGACGTTACTACCACGTGCATTCGGATGGTACCATCTCTTGGCTTGACGAGGAAGACGAGCGAGACTGCTCCGTAGTATAGCGCCAAGCTATGTCGGCGTTGTGAGCACGCGACTACAGTTAGACTGTAACATCGCAGTCTCTTCCACGAACGCTCTGGCCGCTCGGGCAGAGGACGATAGGTGGGCCGTCCGCAGGCCAGCCCATGCGAGTGTGGGGGGGGGGAGACTGCATTCCTTTCATATCTGCGGCGACCAGGAAGCGAGAACGACGCGTTGGCAGATGCAGCGGCGAGCAGTCATGAAGGATGAGACCAGGATTAACGCGTTTGGATTCGTTTATTGAACAGCGAGCTTTGCATTTGGTGGTATTCCTTTTTTTCTCCCTTTGTTTTTCCCCTTGTCCTTTTGCGTCATTATTTGCCAGCTTGTCTTTCAATGATCTCATTTTCCTCCTCTCCTGTTCTCTTTTTATACCCATTCTTTTGTTTCTCTATCCTCGATCGATCTTTGCCTGATTTGTTTTTTATTCTATATCTCTTCCTGTTTTCCTCTGCCTCCTGTATCTAGATAGGTAGATAGGTAGATAGTTCTCTTATAAAGATAGGTACTTCCCTTACCTATGGTACCTCTGCACATCCTGTTTTCGGTTTTTTTCTTTCCCTTTTGATTCCCTCTTCTCCTTTTGTCCTGATTGTCCTGTAGTTCCGGTCGTATTCCATACCTAGGTATGTACCATAGGTAGGTACCTAGGTATGGAATAAGGGCCTTAATTCAGATTTCATGGACATTGAATCCAACGCCATTTACCACCATTAGAGCTCTTCCACAACCAAGCAGCACATTAACAATAGACGACGCGGAGATTCAAGAAAGTGCTAACTCGGATGTGGCGCGGGCACCATGGGTCGGATCTTCCCGAGGCCGCATCCATCCGCCATTGACTTGTCGGAGGAAGTACTCCGTACCGCTCAATGGACCTCTCCTGCCAAGTTAACCCACGGTGGTACCAAGCAATACTCCTCCCAGCTCCAGCGTTATCACCAGGTAGACCAGCAGTCTCACGACTGTGGTGATCTCTCGCAACTGCTTACACTACTTAAGCACCAGCAACACCCATCCTTTCACGTACGGCCATAGATACTGGAAAGTACGGGATCCCGTCCGCTCTCCCCTAGTCAAACCAGTAATCGGCGGATTAGTAGTTGGGTCGGTGACGACCAGCGAATACCCGCTGCTGTACGTTTTTTTTTCTATTTCATTTTTTCTCTTTTCTTTTACGAGGTCGGCATAATACCAGCAGCTTCTCCAGTTCACTCGGTGTGGCCCTCTGCTGAGAAGTACTCCGTAGCTAGCCTCGCACTGGTCGACTGACGCGCTCCCAATGAGACGCATCTCTCAGAGGCCTTCTTTGAGGTGCGGGCGTGGTTTTAATGATGTCGTCTTTTGGTCATCTCATAACGCGATAAACTCTTACGAGCCTGCTCAAAGGGAGGACATGGATAGTGGACACGATGACGCGCTCCCACAGCCGGATGTGGACATACGTTCTGCCATCTACAACAACACATTCTCCACCTTCCAGTCTCTTTCTCTATCCGCAGGGGCCAAGTGGAAGCAGCTCTCATACGGCGTGTCAGTGACGGGCGGCGTCTGCGTTGGTTCAACGTCGAGCGATCCCACCGCAGGCTGGCTTTTTTTGTCGTCGGCTGCAACAGCTCCTCATCAGACTGCTCTGGACTGTGGAAGTGCACATATGCCACCGACCGGTCAGTGGTCAACCTTGACACCACAATCGCTAGTCATGCGGGAGCGCTTCTACCGTGGCGTTGTCTATATAAACGCAACTGACAGCATCTTCATGTACGGTTGGCCATTTGAAAGCGTACAACAAACCTTCACCGTCCACGCACGGCGTGGCAGCCTATCAATCCACGGCGCCACCGACAGCTGGCCCCATTATCCTTTCTTGGTCGACGTCCCATGCTGTCATTATTGGTGGCAGCGTGGTCGTAACTTGGAGCGTGAATTTTCTAATTTTTTTCGAAGAATGAATCCGTCTGCTTCCCAAATGAAATTCGAGACTAAATTGCTTCATGGGACGTTCCGCTCATGCCCTCGTGCTATACCAGGCTATCTTTACTCCGTAGGATTGATGCCTGAGTTTTGCTTCAACGCTCTGGGATGCGGGTAGTATCAAAAGTTGCATGGAGTTGGACGTTTCTCCATACGCTGTTCAAGGCATCACCATTGCCGGATGCGGCTGCGCGCGGATGAAGGACTCTTTTGGTGGAAGTAAAAGCATAGCTAAACATAGCAGACATTTTAACAATAACAACCAATGGAAAGGCGTCGGTGGTTTAGTGGTAAAATCTGTCGTTGCCATCGACAGGCCCCGGGTTCGATTCCCGGCCGACGCATTTTTTTGTGCCTCTGTCGTATTTTCCATTTTTTTGCGCTGCCTTGTGAACTTCATCAGTACTCCGCAGAGTCCAACAACAAGTTGACCCTGTTTCCCTTTGCCCGTAGGTTTGAAATTTTGTATTCGGCCATTGTTATGTCTAATACTGTTCGCGCCGCAAGGCAGCAGGGCAGCGATTTAGGAAAAGAGAATGGAGACTCAAGAGGCACCATCGACGTAAAGGGGGAAAGACGGAAGGATTTTGGAATTTTAGAAGTGAAGACATAATGATCGACAAAATGTACACCGACATTATATCAGCCACGTTGTTACGCACTGATTGTGCTTCACGGACATCGAGTCTCGCGACACGCCGTCGCGGCACGATACACGCCATCAACTCGATCCCTGGCCGACGCAATTTTCTATCCTATTGTTGCGCTGCATGTGGAATTCGAAGAGGAACGCATCTAGGGACATTTTGGTCCATGCCTTTGTAGTGTTCTCGCCGGAAGCTGAGGCGGAACTCGGCCACCCCGTCTTTCCGGGTTACCAAGACCCCAAGGTCCTCGTACTTTGCCTGAAAACCCTCCTGTAGCCGACCTTCGCAACGCAAGAAAAAGGTGGCATTGGATTTACTGGTGCCATCGAGTACTTGACCTCGTCAGGGATCGTCATGTTGTTCGCGCCCCAGGCGTTGCAGTATCGCCGTATCTTGGTCCGGGACAGATTCTGGTCGCAACCTCCGCGATTGTTGACCCGTCTGGTAGACCTCTCGATGAACCATTTATGATCACACTGTCGGGACATGCTGCTCTCTTTTCGGGGTGCGGCTGGCCCTGTGCCATCCTGCGCCATCCTGTGACTGGACTGTGCTTCAACCCCTGGAATGGTCGCCTTTGCTGGAATCTGGAATGGTGTGGTAAAGGCTTGGATTAGACTCCTCGAGACAGACTGCCACATGTCCTCTGGTTGTCGAGCTCATCCTCAGCGCGACGCGTCGCGTCCTGGCACTTTAACATGAGCAGGGGTGCCGTGGCGGCATTGCCGCAAAGGTTAAGCGTGCTTACGCTAAATGAAAACGGGAAGACGGAGATGCACGTTGCGGACTACCAGGTAGAAGCCCAGCCGCGGACGAAAGGTGCGAGACGGCTCGACAGTAAGGGAAGGATGAAGACAATACCGCGCGCATTCAGGGTCCAGACGCACTCTCAGCTGGCGACGAGTTGCCTCGGGCCGGGATGCATTCAACCGTTCCGTTTCGACATCGAAAAGAATCTTTGTTGATATATCACCGCAAAATAGAGGCATATATCAACAACACCTGGCCCATTGGCCCGTCGGGCGATGGCAGATGGCTCTGGCATGCCCCTTTCAAGCGCGTCGACCCTGCAGCACTAGCCGTACTCCTTAGAGGTATGCTAATGCCAGGGCGCACGAGCCCTCAACAGTTCGAGTCGACTCGGTCGTCAGCAGCTGCAGCCATCTGCCGCATAGTCCAGGTGGCTAAGCGTCTTGCCGTGGCCGAGTCAGCAAGAAGCCCAGCTCGAGATCACGCCGTGACCTCGCCATGCGCTGCTCTTGTTTCACCTTGTCGTCATCCCAAGCCCTCGCCTTCGTGAACGTCCTACCTAGTACTCCGTACTCCGCACGGAGAACTGCTCGAAAAGCAGAAATATTGAGGACGGGCTCATCTCGCGGGTGGATCCTTTCTTGTCCTCGCAAACCACGGCAACCCAGAAACGGAGCCAGCGTGGAAGCAGAGCGAGACCAAGAGTCACCTATTTCCTCGCCTTCTTGATCTTCCTGCCCCTTTTGCCTGCTGATCCCCACCCACGCAGTGATCTCCTGTACTCTGTCAGCATACTCCGTAGGTATCCGACTCCCTACTAAGCTTCAGAACGGCGCCCCACGCGCTGTCGTCTTAGCCCTTTGCCTGGTTGCTCCTTCTGCAGCCGTTACCACCTAGACCATATCTTACCAAAAACGGCAGCCACTAGCCGGGCCCGCTACCAGCTAAGATCCGGCCAATTGTCCTTCTGAACACCCCCAATACCGCCCTGTGAACGCTGTGAACGCTCCCAGCGTATACATGTACTCCGTACTCCGTACCCGTCAACAAATCACGACCCTCATTTCTCGTGTCTCCTTTCCAACCACACGCCTTCTGCGCCCTCAGGCCATGCATCTCGACCACGCGCTGCAGTAACCACCCCTGCCCGCATCAGCATTCGCATTTCCTCGTTTTTGTTGCTTTCTTGCTCTGCCTCTCCTTCTGCCGGCCGCCGCCCCCTTTCTGTCGATCCCACGCATCCAAAGGGCGGCCGCTCCGTTTCGAATCGTCAAAATCGACACCAACGTTCGTTCCCACGCCTCTCGCCTTTCTACTCCTCTTCTCCCGAGACCACGTGCATTGCCAGCACCTTCGTCTTGTCTACCTCGTCTACTTTTGTTGCTGCTTCTGTCGCCGTTTTCTCGACCGAATCCGCGTGCGGGATGAGGTAACCGTCTGTCCGCTCTCAGGTCCTTTGCTGGACTGAGCTGTCGAAACCAAGACCTGCTAGCGGCCGTCCTCCTCGTGCAGTCTTTCGCATCTCCGCGAACACAATCGTTAGTATTCCTCGCTTCGTTGGTTCACGCACCGCCCTCGAACCTGGGGACCAATCACTTGTTCGGTCTTCTAACCTTCCTGTTCTCTCCCTCTTCCTAGTCTTCCCAGTCGCCATCCGCCCTCTCATCGCGTGTTTGCTTGCTTCGTTCGTCTACGTCGCTTTGACCGCCGCCGCCGCCTCTGTGCTTGGCAAAGTCAGGGCATAGGACGTGGTGTCGTTCGCCTTCGTCCTCTATGCCCAGGCAGCTTCGGCCGCAGGCGAGCACCCAACAAGCAGCCAAGTCACCAACTCGGGGCGCACAGCCGTCCGACAAGTACAATCCGATGCTGAGCGCCTCGTCTTCAAACAACCACTCCCTCTTCTCCTTCGGTCGGAGCAATGGCACCAGCACTGCCCATGCCAGCAGTACCAACCCATCCATTCCCCCTCTCCACGACGCAGACTTTAACGAGAACGACCCTTACCTCGACGGCGAAGACGACCTAGCCGACCGCGCCACGGGCTTCGACTTTCTGCCATCTGTCAACTTCGACGATCTTCAGAGCAGCCTCGAGTCTGCCTCGACGGACTTCCAGCTCGCGCAGTTTCCGTCACCCTCTGGCCAAGGGACCATCTTCGAGGCACAGGGTTTAGTGGACAAAATGGTCGAGCAGACGACAAGGAATGCCGGTAGTACGGCCAGCAATGGCACATCTGGGCTGACCGCTCGCCCTGCCGCTGCTGCCGCCGCCGCTGCCGCCGCCGCAACTGCCTCGACGGCATCGTCAATTACTGGGAATCCCTCTGGCACGACTAGTACAACCACACGCATTGCCGTTCCCCCGTTGGCTTCGGCGGCAACTTCCTCTTCTTCGCGCATCTCCAAGACTGGTTCAATATTGCGACGACCCAGCGTTACAGGTGCCAGACAGAACAGCACGTTGTCCAGCTCTTCGTCGTCTGCTGCCGCCTTCCCTGACGGAACCACAGTGCCGGCTTCCTCACGTCAGCGTCGCCAGAGTCACTACCCCCCAGTTTCTAATAGCAACATTGGGAAGCCGCCACGAAAGTCTGTCGGGCCGGGTGCCTTTGACGCCGAGTACAGCATAGGTGTAGGCCGAACCGCCTCTCGGCGACGTCCGAGCCAGGCTTCAAACTCTGACCGGTCCGTTTCCGGCTCCATTTCCGGCTCGGTGCGGTCATCTATCGATGGTGGCAGCCGATTCGGGGGTCCTGGGAACGATCCGCCGAGAAGCGTCAATGGCTCGCGGGCCTCAAAAACCCGATCCTTGCAACACTCCTCGTCGAGAGCGTCAATATCTGGCTCCCAGGATCCTGTCAAGGCGGTCTCTGGGTTGGGATTTCAGCGACCACCAAGGACGACCAGCCACAGCCACAGCATAGGAAGCTTCAACAACTCAGCGTTAGCTGGCAGCGCGAATTCCAGCAACAAAACAGCCTCTTTTGGCCATCAGTCCGGTGGCAAGCGCATGTCTATGGCTCCAGGTCTTCACGCGTCGCATGCGACCGGACTGGGCGCAAGAACCGTGAGTCCAACCGATGCGAGAAGGATGAAGCGCATGTCCGTCATGCCTGGCGCCAACACCTCATCCAACGCTGGTGGTTTGAGCGCCGGGAACGCCGCCAGCGGTGGAAGCAGCAGCAACAACAACCGTAGCAGCAGCAGCGGCAGCAACGGCAATGGCAACGGCAACAGCACAACTGGCCGAGACATCGTACACACCTCGTCCGTACCTCTCCCGTCTTCCGCCGAGATCCGTGCATCGTCACGTTCTCCGTCAATGCTTCCCAGGAAAACGTCGACGCCTTCGTCCTCAAGAACGACGCCAGACCCCAATCGCAAATCGTACAGCTCGGGCTTCTCCATCGGCTCGTCAATGAGCTTCAACACCGTCAGAAGCTCCACAGGATCGATTCAGCCCCGACTACCGCAAGGCGTCGGCGCGTCTGGAATTTCCACCGCCGGATCCCGCCTCCCTGCACCAAAACCATTGACGATGCATACTTCCGCTCCCAATGTCGACAACGACGAGGACGTTCCTCCCGTACCCGCCATTCCGAAAGCCTACGAGTCGCCAAAAGATATCCTGACTGAATCGTCTTTTTTGGAAAAGAAAAAGTCATTTACTTCGGGATTCGACAACAGCAACACCCCCAGATCGTCGACGGCTGCTGGGCTAGGTGGACAGCCATTGGGCGTCGATCCTCCTGCAAAGAGTCTGCAGAACCCGGGCGGTGACAAGTCAAATCAGGCCTCAACGAACGGTACTGGTAGCAAAAAGAATCTCCTGCCATTGCGCCTGCCTCCCATAAATCTGATGCCAATCAGCACGCCTACAGCCGCCAAAATCGCTGCATTGCAGGAGCAGAGTGCCGCAACCCCTGACCGGGGCTTGAGTCCGCCGCTATCCCGGGTCATTGCAAAGACACCCACCACACCCATGACAGCCTCAAAGGGGTCGTTCTTCTCGCGCCAGCGCAATGAGGAGCGTGCCGAACTCACCACAGCACAACGCAGTACTTCATCCATCTATCACCATGCTTGGAACGACACTGCCAATGGCGGTGGTGAGGCAGGCTCGTCGGATTTCTACTCCGCTGCTCTTCTGCCTACCAAGAAGCCTTCGTTCCACAGGCCATCGATCTCTCCCTACCTCCCAGCCGACTTCAATTCATCCAAGACCCCGGCCGATGACAGCGACGGCGCCTACGCAATGTCTTCTTACATCACGCCCATACCACCGCCGATACCGTCGTCGGTAGCCGCACCGATGCGCAAGCCCTCCGGGCCTCGCGCTCCCGCACCGACGCCATCTAGAGCATTCGCCCCTATTGAGTTTGCGAGTACGATCATCACGTCGACGGATTCTTCTTTTGTAATGGACTCTATGCCGTTGTCAGCCACATCGAGCAATACACCAGCACCCAAGTCTCCTCCCCCACCGTCAAATCTCGACGAACCACCGACGCCTTCGTCAATCGGCTCGTCTCTGCGGAGAAAGCTTAGTCTGTCATGGAAGCGTAACACCTCCAAGTCAAGTCTGAGTATACGGGGCGGGTCGATTTCTGACAAGCCAACGGATCAGGCATCGGTTGACCAGAATCAACAAGAGCACCACGTGTATACTCACCAGCGCCACGCGTCAATCAACGACAAGCACGATGGCATGCCACCTCCGCCACGTATTCCCAAATCCGTCACATTGAACCAGGTCAGCACGGAAAAAATCAACCTGTCCTCCTCGACAGCAACGACGGTGAAGCCCAACGGAACCTATCTGGAGTCGAGGCGCCGCAAGAGTTCTGCTTCGAGCTTAAATGCAATTCTGGCCCACGACAAGGTGAACGCGGATACATGGACTGACAGCGACCGTGTCCATAAAAAAGACACTTCATCGACAATACCGGCAAGCTCCCAGATCGGAGCAGCAAGCGGATTGCATTTACCGCCCGGGCATCCTCATTCGTCATCGGTCATGCACAAGATCCTCAAGACGAAACCCTCATCCAGTTCAGTACGAAGCTATCATGACGTGTGGGCGTCGGAATTGGATAGCGACGACCTGATCGCCGAAGACGAGATGCGCAAGCTAGGCTCGCGACGGAAGGAGACGGAGCTGGCGGCCCGCACACTCGATGCCTTGCGAAAACGCGCAACGCCCAAGGAACGGGTCAGCGCTCAGGAAGCGGCGCGCATCGCCATGCTGAACCTGTACGAACGTGGCGAGATTGTCGACTACAACGACGTGTACTTCTGTGGCACTCAGAACGCCGCCAAAGTTGCTGGCAGCATCGACCCCGACAAAGCGCCTAACTTTGGATACGACGACGAACGTGGCGACTACGCGATCGTCCCAGGCGACCATTTAGCTTACCGATATGAGATTATCGATCTCCTTGGCAAGGGCAGCTTTGGCCAGGTCGTACGCTGCATTGACCATAAAATTGGTGTGCTCGTCGCGGTCAAGATCATTCGAAACAAAAAGCGGTTTCATCAGCAAGCTCTCGTCGAAGTCAACATCCTGCAGAAGCTCCGGGATTGGGTGAGTTTTCTCGTAGTTTTAAAGTTTCGTGTACTTGATGTTTATTGGATGGGGGCTAACTAAATGATCCAGGACCCCAAAAACAAACACAGCATGGTGAACTTCACACACAGTTTCTACTTCCGGGGCCACCTCTGCATTTCGACAGAGCTGCTTGACATGAATCTATACGAGTTCATCAAGTCAAATTCGTTCCGCGGGTTCTCTCTCAAGTTGATTCGGCGGTTCACCAAGCAGATGCTGAGCTCGCTCATACTCCTTAAGCAGCACAAGGTGATCCACTGCGACTTAAAGCCCGAAAACATTCTTCTTCGCCACCCGCTGCACTCAGAGATTAAGGTCATCGACTTCGGGTCTAGCTGTTTTGAAAACGAGCGAGTGTACACGTACATCCAGTCGCGGTTCTACCGATCACCAGAGGTGATTCTGGGCATGACCTACGGCATGCCAATCGACATGTGGAGCTTGGGTTGCATCTTAGCCGAGCTCTACACCGGCGTTCCCATTTTCCCTGGAGAGAACGAACAAGAACAGTTGGCATGCATCATGGAGGTGTTTGGGCCCCCGGAGAAGCACCTGATTGAGAAGAGCACGCGGAAGAAGCTGTTCTTTGACAGTATGGGCAAACCGCGTCTTACCGTGTCATCCAAAGGCCGTCGGCGGCGGCCGTCCTCGAAGACACTGCAACAAGTAATCAAGTGCGACGACGAAGCGTTCCTCGATTTCCTGGCGCGTTGCTTGCGATGGGATCCTGACCGCCGTCTCAAACCCGAGGAAGCCATCCGGCACCATTTCATCACTGGTCAGAAGCCGGTGATGCCGCCGCCTATGCCGCGGGGAAGCTACCAGTCGATGAACACGCGCGAAGGGTCACCTGTGCGTCGGCACAATACGGTTTCCGTATCAAGTTCGGCTGGCCCACGACCACTTCCGGAACCTCCCGGGGCAGGACACGTCAAGATCAGTGCCCCGCCAATGCTCCGTACCGGTGCTGGGCGTGAATCGCTGGGATTCAGTGCACACAAGTCGGCAAGCAATGCGGCGGGTGCAAGACGGGTGTCTGGGGTCTCGTCAACATCCTACACGGCCCAGGGGAAGCGGGTGAGTGCAACGGCGGGGGTGGGCGGCACCGGTGTGGGTGTCGGCGTCGGCAACAGCACCTCTGGGCTCACGAGCAACTTGCCTCGGGCGGCCGGCCGTGTTGTCAGCGGTGGTGCGCTGGGGAATAGCGGATCGAAGCCGGACTTGGCGGCCGCCGGGGCAGCAGCAGCCATGACGCGCCGCGTATGATAGGAGGCTCACGCAACTTTTTCCTTTGTCGGGTAGGAGGGGAGAATCGAGGAAGAGGTCGGGGGACCGAACTCAACTGGAGGGAAGCGATTGACAGCAGTATGAGACCCACGAAAAAGACAGTACCCAGGCACGGCGCATTCTACTTGGGTGGTTCTGTACTACGACTTGTCGTGCCTAGGTAGTCATAAGTTGACAAATGACATGGATAAGACTTGACGTTTGATAGGCAGCAAAATGGAGAAATAAAAAGCAAATCAAAGACGATCAGCGAAAGTCAAGTTGATCGATGTGACGAGTATTGACTTGACTGCCCCAAGTGAACAGCAAGCGAAACCTTAAATCTAAATTTAGGAGCTTAGGAGCCCGTAGAAGAACTGGCCGCATGCTGGGAGGCCGCCTGGAAATCGAGGCCCGCCAACTGTGAGGCTTGTGCTTAGGGCTTGGACGGGAGTGGGTAGATGGTTGCCGTATTCGTCGTGGCGCGATGCCAAGGAAAGGGACAAGATAGAAGGAGGGGAAAGAGAACGGTAGAGAGCACCTTTTACAACTAACAAAGCATACGGAGTAAGCTCGCTCTCCAGCCAAAGGGGAATGTCTTTCTCCTGCTCAGAGTACGGCCTCGGCAGAGTCCGTCTTCTAGCGGTCAGCTCCACTGAAGCGATAGCCAATGAACGTGCCTGATTCGCAAGGCATTCTCAGGCTGTGTGGATGGAGAGCAGGCAAGGCTTTTTGGGCTTGTCCTGCTCTGTCCGTCCTTCTCTCGTTGTCGTTGTCCACTGTGCTGCATATCTAGTCCTACAGCGTTGAGAGACAGAGGCATTGGCGACAACAGGGCATCCAGATAGCCAGACTGTACCCCTTGCCGGCCCGTCCTGGTGCCGGCCTAGGACGACGAGGACATCTGTTGCCTGGTTTTGTGACATCATATGGGCATGGGAAAGCTGTACTCCGTACGCTATGCACAACGGTCAGGGTGACATGAGAGGACTCGGCCGGCCAGGCAACGAGCAGGTCGAGACGCGTGCGGACAATAAACCGTCCGTCCGATCCCTCTCACCTGCGTCTTGCAAGCGAGAAGGAAGCCATGATCTCCGCCCCCAACCACCCCCCCCTCTCCCTTACGTTACTATCACTACCCCAAGCACACCTCCACATCTGCCGGCGAGGCCGTAGTCCGGCGCACTACCGAGCTTGGAGCTCCTCTCAAGATTAGGACGAAAGTGAGGCGCAGCCCCGCGATAAGAGGAGCTCGAGATGACAGCATCTGGCATCCCCAACAACTCGGATAATACAGCACTCTCCGTATGTATATGTGCCCGTAAGGCTGAACATGCGTGTGATTGGCCATGTTGCGAGGCACGCATGGTGCAGAGAGGGTGTGACCGTGGCTATCCGAGACATGCGGGAGATAGCCAGACGATCGAGGGGCGGCGGAACAGGGGAGACTACCTACGCTTATGTACTCCGAAGAGAGGCTCCAGAGCAGCTGCAGCAATTGGCTAGGATGCGACCTCGAGCGGCAGGCACCAGAGGCAGCAGCTGCTGCCTAGATGCAATTGCAAACATACGCAGGGTCAATACTGTATTGTGTTGAATTTCTGTTGTGTACGTGCCCGTAAGTCCTTTGATTTGCCATTCCTAAAAACAGAACCCCATCAGCCTCAGGAAAATCAGCCGGGCCATAAGGCGGACCGCCTTCTGACAAGACTCTTTCGTCATGCCGGAAACGGGACCCTGCCGTTGACTGGCACGACATCCCTCCCTTTCCCCCTTCCCCTCGGCCCCCAGCGCTTGTCGCTTGTCGCTTGCCGCTCGAATGAGAAGAGGGAAGAGCATGACACACCAGAGAGTGTCCGTTGCGGCTGAGCCACAGGTTGCAATGGGGGCCACAAAGAGTCGATGGCCCAGAAAGAGGCCGCGGGCGGGGGACGGAGGGTTACGTTGGGGACCAGCCGTGCGTGCGATGCCACCGGCGACGGCCATGGGACATCATTGCGCCAGCCCGGAAAGAAAAGTGGCGAGAGGGAGTGTCCCAAAGCAGGTCTGGCTCTCTGATCCCAACAATATTGTTCTTGGAGGGCTCCTGCAGCGATGAGGCGACGAGGCCCAATTGGACACAAGTAGGGGGGACCCACTGAACCAGTGGGCAATGAAAAAATGGCCTGGGGCTCGAAACGGCAATGAACCAAGACACGCATCAGCGCGGGCCGCTACTAGACTCACGGGCAGTTGTGGGCGGCCGTTATTGATTGTGGCGGCTGGCCGTTGATTTTTTGGGGTTGCAGCAGCGGTTGCGGCGGACTTAGCCACACTCTTCGTCGAGAAGGCAGCACGGAGACATGACTATCGTCGCTTCACCTCTCATAGGCTGCGTTTACGGGATCCCGATCGGACACGGAGGAAAGGGGGAACGGGGACGGAGGGTGGGAGACTGCTATTTTCGACACTTCGTCTCTCCCTCTCTCATCAGTCAACCCCGTCTGCCTCGTTCTATCCGCCGCCGTCTGACTTGAATTCCAGGCAACCAAGCCCACCATCGGGACATGTGTGACTGTGGATAGCGGATTCTGGCCAAAGGGATCGCTGGGACGGCCGATGACTGTCTTCCCGGGGCCAGCCACGAGCAGCTAAGGGAAGCCACGACCCAGCCAGCCAGTCAGGCCCAGGCTTCAATTTGACAGATTCCCGGGACCTTGCAGGCCCTCGCAGACACACGAGAGAGCAGCATTCCCGGCCCCCAACACGGCCGCAGATGCAGGCCTCGAATGCAGGCCTCGATGCAGGCCGTAGGGCAGAAGGCACACCCACATTTACCGATCGAGACAGAGAGGTAACTTACAGGGTACGGAGTACTCTGTGCCCTGTCCAAGGACGAGCCGCAAAGTGTCCCTCAACACCCCAACACTCCCACCCCTGGCATTTTTCGTCGCAACTCCCCCGCGCGTGATGCAACGGTTGCGCTCACATGACCATTGCTAGAGCGCCTTTGATGTTGACCCCCTGGTTCTGTGATGCCTGTCGGTATCTCATCTTGATCCCATGTTTCTCTGACTCCTTTGGTTGTCTTTTTGATTTTTTTCTCTTCTCTTTCCTATTCTTTCTTCTTTTTCTTTCTCTTTCTCGTCTCCATCGTCGTCTTCTCATCTTGGAATGAGCCTTGCTGTTCTATCTAGAACTCCGCCTCTTTTTCTCACCCTTCTAGGACTGACGCTTGCCGCTGAACCCACGCACTTATGCACACGCCCACTACGCACTTACACCTTCAATATTCCCCTTCCAAGTTGTACCTCTGCATGGTACTTACACTTACAAGTACACGCCCCACTCACTTCTCCACGACTGCGCCATTGCCAACCCACCTCTCAGGCAACAACACTCAATTGCTCCCCGAAAAACGATTGTATTCTCCGATTGCCCTTGCTGACAGGCCTGCGCCCTCTGTCTATCTCTTGTGTCTCTTCTCTTGCCATGCACAACCGCGAACATCTTGGTCAACTTCACCCCCTCCCACCCTTCCACCCCCTCCACCCCAAGTGTCTCCTGTCCTCCCCCCCCCCCGTGCCTCCTGTCCTTGCCGGATGTAGCAAGCTTCCCTCTCAACATGACTTCCTCACCACGAGCCCGGCCTCTTCGCGCCAGGCATCCTAAGGACTATAAGGCTGCCAGGCTGTCCTCCTCCTGGCCTGCCTAGATCTGTTGCCCTTTGGTTCTTTCAACTTTATCCTTCCCTCAGCTCCTTTTTTTATTTTCATTTCTTCTTTTGCTTCTTGAACAGCTCCTTGGGACTGTTGCCTTCGTTCTTGTCCTTGTCCCTTTACTACTCGTTACTCATTCCCCTTCTCCTTGTGATATCCAATCGTTCGCCGTCCTTGTCTTCGACCTCCCCCATCTCTCCTCCCTCCGAACGCCACAGGACTGAGTCACGGCCGGTCGTTCTGTCCTTTTTCTCTATTCGATTCTCTTTCCCATCTGCACACTCATTGGACCACTGCCTTGTTTATGCCTGGTGCCTGCCAACAACGTGGTCCCATGAGCATGTTCGTGTATCGTCCTTAGGCCTAGTCCACCTTGTATTTATATCGTCTCCTTCCATCTCTTCTTTTCGTTCTTTCCCTGCCTCTATCACCAAGCAAAAAGCAAAAGCATTTTCGTTTATTTCATCTACCTTGGATCAAACAGCCTCCATCGCCCGTCAGTCCCCATCGCCCAAGATGTGTTATCGTCTCGTCGAGCGTTACTCCGTGTGTGGGTGTATCTACTACAAGCACGCCGTGGATCGCTGTGCCGCATACAATCAGTCTGGACACAAGGTCCAGGAACGGACCATTCCCGTCGGCTACACGTGTATCAATCACTCGGCGCCGCCGCAAGGTGCGATCAGCTCGACCACCTACACCTACTCGGACTCGGGCTACCACAGCAGCCAGTCCCAGACGGCCACCTACCACAGCAGCCAGTCCCAGACGACCACCAACAAGCGCCGGTGAAATGTCCTGTCTTCGGTTTTGGGGTGCCGCTCGTGGGCCACGTCGCCCTTGGAGGTCTTTGAATTCCGTGCCTGGGTACACTACCTCTACTGCTTCCGCACAAGGCCGCCCCCCGTCACGCGCTCTCCTTCCCAGCTCTCGTACCTCCTTTCGGCCACGACCGTCTCAAGTCAAGCTCCGCTCCACCCTGGCGGTCAATGTTTGAGAGAGTGAGGGGGGAGAAGAGAGAGAGCGGGTGCAGATAGCTCCCTTCAACAGCTTGGCAACTCCCCATGAGAAGTACCGCTACCCATTTCCGAAGACAATCGACGAAAAGAAACGACAAGGTGCGAATAAGGACGGGCGACCTCATAGCAGCCCACGGCAGTCCTCCAGCACCCGCACGCAACCTCTACCGGGTCAACCGTGGACTTGCTGAGGTTGTCCTCCATTCCGTCCCATGCACAAAAGACGTCCTACCTCTCTTTCTTTGCTTGGCTCCGCCCGCTTCCCTTACTGAGTTTTCATCATTTCGTCGTCAAAGCATAGCATCGGCCGAGGACATGTTTTGTTTCCTCCTTTTGTTCTTTCTTCCATCTTTTGTTGCTTCCTTCATCTTTTGTTCCGTCTTCTTTCTGTTTCTCTTTAACCATTTCGTTCTTTTCTTTTTTCATCAGCATGCCGCGCCTTCTAATACCCCCTCCTGTTTTTCCTCTCTCACTCGCCCCGTGGGCGCGTCAGGGTTTTCCCTTCTTTGCCGTATGGTTCAGCATCTATCATGCCAGAGTCTGGATGCGAGATGTGTCATATCCGGCCCCTTTTTCCCTTCTTTTCTTTCTTCTCGTTCTCTACATCTGGGCTCTTCATTATTGGTATTACAGGAGGAGGATCAATCCAGGCGTTCTCTACCGGAAAGGGACGAGGACCAAAAAGCATGGCAATCGTCTTGGGTTTCTGGTGTTTCGAAACATGTTTTTTTCTTCGTCGTGCTAGGCGCATATTGGCAGCGATGGTTTGGACCTGGCTCATTCCTACTTTCTTCCTCCCCTTTTTCTTTTCCTCTTGGTGCTTTCCATCTCTGCTCCCTGTTCTTCTTCTCTGGAAGTGTGTTTCTACTTGTATTTCTAATGCGCTGCTCTGGAGCAGCCCTCCGCGCTCTCTCTTTTTTGCCTTTTCTCATCTGGCCAGTCCCTTTCTCTTTCTTCTTTGTCAAGACAGCGGACCTCGAACAGCTTCTTCTGGGGAACAATGCTGGACGGCACATCGAGAGAGAGACATCAGGGGAGGGTCGCCGGTCGTCTCGCTCTTTTCCATCTCTCTTTTTTGTACCGCAGGTCATTCTTTCCTCTACGGAACCGCTCGGTTCCTCAACGTCTATTAGGGAAGATAGAGGACAGTGGACAACATCTCATCGCCTGCCCGGAAGATTCTGGCAGTCTTTTGTGTCGGGACATTGCTTATCGGGATCACTTGTCATTTAAAGCAGCAGGTAGAAAAAAAACTTCTTTTACTTGTTCCTTCCAATCGCTCCCCTGATGCCTTTAACAGGTAGTAACTGCGGGGACTGAAGAGGGTAATAGCAGCAAGAGAATCAAAACAATCAATAGTAGCTGTCCTTTCGGGTTGACGTCCTGTCATCCTCAGTCCTCAGTGAGTCCGTTCTCCGTACTTCGTAAATCAGATTGCCCGGTGAGGAGTCGCACTCGGAACAGCAGAATCTGTACGGAGTACCGCCAACGAGATCGCCAGCCTCCTTTGATCGGGGGACTACCTTAATCGTGCCAGACGAGGAACCAACCGACGAACCAAATGAAGAACTTGGCGACAGTCTGAAGCCACCAGCATGTCATCAGTAGCGTCGTCGATTGTGGTCGAAGTCTAAGTCGGAGTGAGGCTAACGAACAGGCCGAGCGGGCAGATTCACCGCCTAGGCGAGCCGGCAGGCGCGTTTGGCGCCGTGGACGACTAGGGATGTCGACTGTATTTTGGGGTTCCAAACTGTTACGGTTTTTCATTTGGTTCGTCGGTTGGTTCCCCGTCTGGCTCAAAAAAGCTAGTCCCCTGATCAAAGGAGGCTGATCTCGTTGGCGATACAGATTCTGCTGTTCCGAGTGCGACTCCTCACCGGGCAAGATGGATTATGGAGGAGTCAGGCGCCAGAGTGAGGAGGTTTTTATTCAAGCCCTACATCACGTGACCATGATCAATTCTGCCGTAGCCAATCAAAGCTAGCGCTACTTTAGGGCTCCCCCACGAAACAGTGCTAGCTCTGCCAGACGCAACGAGAGCCAAAATCCGCTTTCCCGCCAGAGCGAAAAAAATTGGTAGTGGATTTTGGTGTGGTTTTTTTTACAGTGGTCGTGATCTTTTTCTTGATTTTTTTTTCTGCATCGACAACCTCAACTCGACAACCTTTCCTCCCCCACCAGCCGCCATTTCCTCGATCCGACAACCGCAATGGCCTCCCGACCGACCGTCACCATCCAGGGCGCCGATGGCAAGCCCAGCAATGCCACGCACCCTATCCCGGCGGTGTTCCTCAGCCCGATCCGTCCGGACATTGTCCAGCAGGTTCACACCGGCATTGCCAAGAACAAGCGCCAGCCGTATGCCGTGAGCGAGAAGGCCGGTCACCAGACGTCCGCCGAGTCGTGGGGCACTGGTTAGTGAAACCCCTGTCTGCGTTGGATGGGATCGTTCAACTTGGAAAGGCAGGACGAAGTGCTGACGGGGTTTTCCCCTTGACAAACAGGTCGCGCCGTTGCCCGTATTCCCCGTGTCTCTGGCGGCGGTACTCATCGTGCCGGTCAGGCTGCGTTTGGTAACATGTGCCGTTCCGGCCGTATCTTTGCGCCTACCAAGATCTGGCGCAAGTGGCACATCAAGGTCAACCAGGGCCAGAAGTGAGTCTCTTTTTTCTTCTTGGTCCTCTCCATTGCCAGGATCAAAGTTTTCTCCCTCCTTTACCCCCAGCTAACCACGCCGAAAAGGCGCTTCGCTACTGCCTCTGCTGTTGCCGCCTCTGCCGTTGCTCCCCTGCTGCTCGCCCGCGGCCACAAGATCAACTCGGTGCCCGAGGTTCCGCTGGTTGTCGACTCCAAGGCGTTTGCGGCCGCGGCCAAGACGGCCGGTGCTGTGGCGCTGCTGAAGGCTGTCGGTGCCGGCGCCGACGTCGACAAGGTCCGCTCGAGCAAGAAGCTGCGTGCCGGCAAGGGCAAGCTCCGTGGCCGCCGCTACCGCCAGCGCCGTGGCCCGCTCGTCATCTACGACCCCGAGACGGACGGCAAGGACCTGGTCAAGGGCTTCCGCAACATTGCGGGCGTCGAGACCTCGTCCGTGTACGCGCTGAACCTGCTGCAGCTGGCCCCCGGCGGCCACCTGGGCCGCTTCGTCGTCTGGACGTCGGCGGCGTTTGCCGCCCTCGACAAGATTTACGGCTCCACCACGGAGCCGTCGGCGCTGAAGAAGGATTTCTTGCTGCCCTCGAACCTGGTGGCGCAGGCCGACCTGACGCGCCTGATCAACAGCTCCGAGATCCAGAGCGTGCTGCGCGCACCCAAGGGCGAGGCCCGCACCAAGCGCGGCGCCGTGCTCAAGAAGAACCCGCTGCGCAACAAGCAGGTGCTGCTGCGCCTGAACCCCTACGCCGCGACCTTTATCAAGGACAAGGTCGGCCAGCAAAAGCTGAGCACGGAGAAGCCCGTGCGGGTGCCGGCCAAGTTCACCAAGCTGCTGAACGAGTCATAAGCGGTGGGGCTTGTGCGCTCATGAGAAGGAGAGGCGGACGGAGGCGAACGGGTGATTTGAAAAGAAAAGAAGAAAAAGATAGCAGCGGTTCGGGATTTCTTTACGGCATCTGTTGTCTCTTGTGTTTTTTCTTTTTTTTATTCTCTTTTAAGCTACATTTCTCGCAAGACGCTTCGCTCCCTACGCGATACGCTTCGGGGAGATATACACATGACCAAAAAATACAAAAACTCGGGAAATCAAACCTGGACGCCGTCGTGCAGTTGCGTGGCTCTTGCGATGGATTGCCTCCAAGGCGAGAATTACTCGCACCTTAACCGTGGCACGAGCATCAGTCTGGTAGCTCTGTTTCACCACTATTTCCAGCCTTGCTTTATACACTGCTCATTCGTAGGTGCGCGTAACAATTTAGATTGGTTTAGCTTTCAGGACATAACAAGCACGCAATGGCATATCGACGTGACGACATTTGGGTTTAAAGATCCGTGACCACTTCCCCGCGTTCTTCTCTGGTGCGCGCCATAACACCATAAATCCTCGACCCTTTCCTTTCAGCAGCCCATCCAGGTGCTTAGGTTGCTGAGTTCACCAGTCGCAGTGGTTGCTGGTGGCGCGGTCAGGATATGCTCCAGATCCTGCGCCTTCTTGATCTTCCAGAACCTCTGAACGCCTTCCACAAAGCGCTTGGAGGCAGCCTCAACGACTTCGTCCGTCTCGGCGGCGAAGCAGATGCGGAAATAGGCCCAGGCCCGTGAGCTACGCACCTCGTCATTGGAAGCGAACATGATGCCGGGACTAACAAGCACCCTGTGCGGCTTATCAGCGAGGAAGTACATGAGTGCAATGTTGAACGCGGGCCCGTCGAACACGGCGCTCTCCGCGGTGTTGAAGATGGTGGTGGTGCTGCTGCTGCTGACACTGTTACCACCCGCCTTGCCGGAAGGCTGAGTGGGCCGAGCTGCCATCCACAGCGGATGCGCCTCAAAGTGCGCGCGCAGCCACACGAACATGCCACCGCGCGGCCAATCGAAAGAGTAGAGCTGCGTCTTGGTGATGACGCCCCAGTCGGCGTCAGCCGCACGCATGGGGGTGCCCTGTTTGAGCTGGAACGAGCCTTCGTCGAGGATGGTGCACATGCGGTTCATGCGGCGCTCGTACTCGCCGCGCAGACCCTCGAGCCAACGCACCCAGCCGGCAAACTGCCAACCACTAAAGGACACCTCTGCCTTGGTGTTGCTGCTTCCGTTTGCGGATGACGTGTCAGGAAGCGGACCCATAACCATCTCGGAGACGAGCGACTGCACAAAGCCCGATGGCTGCTGCGTGCTGGTCTCGGAAATGCGAGCGAATCGTTCAATCAGGGCCGGCTGAGCGGTAATCCAGCCAAGACGACAACCCGGCGCCACGGTCTTGGAAAACGTGTCGAGGCGGACGACGCGACCATCGACGTCACAATGCAAGAACGACGGAACCAGAGAGTCGAGGAACTCGAACCCCGACGACCGCAGCGTGTCGTTACTGTTCTTGGCGGTGCAAGGAGGGACAAGCGTCGACTTGGGCGCGGCTAGATTGCGAGATGCAGCCTCATTGATGGCTGCCGAAGGAAACTGCATATACCAGTACGGGTCATCTTCGACAATGATGACGTCAAACTTGCTGCAGATGGCATAGAGCTGCTTGCGGCGCTCCAGGCTGAGCACAATACCGGTGGGGTTGTGGCCCATGCTGGGAGTGTTAGAGGACATTCCGAAAAAAAAGGTAAGAGAAAAAAGAGAAAACTCACGTCACGGTATACATGAAGTGCGGCCGGCGACCGGTGGACTCGTCCCAGTTCAGCAGTACATCTTCAAGGCCGCCAGGGCCGTAAGGAACCATGCCGTCGGCGTCTGCCTCGACAACCACAACCTGGACGCCACGGTGGCTGATCTGGCCGAGGATGTTGGGGTAGATGAAAGGCTCGCAAAGCATGCCGGGCCGGTCTCGCACATCGTCGATGCCAGGCTTCCAGCCATCGACAAAGAGATCGACCGTCTTGTTGAAGCCGTCGGTTGCGCCAACAGTGAGGAGCACATTAGGCCCGCCCTTGTAGGGGACGTTGGGGTGCAGAAACTCGCGCGTGAAGTCGCGGACCCAGTTAAGGAGCGGCGGGTAGCCCTCAGCAGTGCCGTACTGCAAGGCACTGGCGAGGTCGATCTTCTTCTCAGGATTGGTTCCAGCGGGTGCCGACTTGGGAACCACTATCTGAGAGGTGGCGGTGCGGTCTGCTGGATCCGAAGACGACGACGGGGAGGCAGCAGTGAGGTTGACAGCAGCCACGCCGTCGGTCACGAGGACAGCATCCTCTTCATCACCTTCGTTGCCATCTGCATTGCCTTGCTTATTTGGCGAAGGCGTCCAGCGCTCGGGTTTGGCAATCTTGGCCTCAAGCGTGTCATACGGGAAAAACTGAACGTTTGGCAAGCCTGGATAATCGCAGTCAGACGGCAAACTCACATCGGACAACAGTCTCCGGAAGGACGGAAGAACTCACCGCCAGCAAAGTTTGCGATGCCGGGGATCTGAAAGAATTTGTAGAACATCTTCATGTTGCTAGGAAGCCGCAGCTTTGCGGACGTCGAGTAGAGGTGGGACAGGTCACGGGGCTGAGGCTTTCCAATCTGGGCCTTGCTGCCATTGACGCTCGAGGAGGAGCATGGTGCCGTTGGATCACGATTGGGGGCCGTGAAGGGCGATGGTGAGTGTGTGACGCCGCACGAGCCGAAGTCCGCGACAGGATAGCCCATGGTTCCAGCTGCTCGATGCCGTGCAACTTTTGCCAGAGGTAATGTGTGTGGAGGGAGGAACGGGACTGGAGACAGTGGAGAGACAGGCTTAGTGCTTTGGTGATGTTGGATGCTAGCTGATAAGAGGAGAAATGAGGGTTTTGGGCAGTCGCAGCTGAAGCTACAAAGGTGCAAGGAGAGACGCCTTGATTACCAACCTGCATTTACGGCAGGAGCGACGGTAGCATCTCCGGTGGGAAGGAGCGATGTCACAGCTCTGGGAAAAGTGGAACTCTCCGGAGATAACCAGCCACGTACTCCGTACCACTACGAGAACGGCGTACTCCGTAATGTTAACATTGACCACCATAAGACGAATATATCCTGTTACGACGACGACGACGCAAAAACGGGCTATGAGAACTACCTACTCTATGCCAATGACACAGTTTAGGATTGACAGCCAAATCTATCAATCTCGGTCAGGCTCCGCTGGCTTCAGCAGCCGCACGGCCGCCCACACCGCCACTTCTGCCGTTTCTGCTACCGTTTCTGCAGCCTCTGCTGGATGCATCGTAAGGCCAGTGCCGTCGTATAAGTAGCCCAGCTCCTCCAGCGACGTCGCCTTGCATCCCAGGTCCTCGAAGCGGCCCTTGGCCTCGAGCGACACGGACCGCACCCATAGCAGTCGATCGTCCCATCGCGGCGGTTCCTTTCCGACTCTCGACGGCGGGCTCTCGCCCTCCTCGTGGCCCATGATTCGCTTAAATGTCTCTTCCAGGTACGCACCATCCCTGCCCTTTGGCCACGTGTGGAACATCGGAGGGCGCGTCTTCTCGACCTCGCGCTCCCACTCTTCCATGGCTTCCTTGGTCGGCAGGTCCAGCAAGTTGGCCCAGACGCGCGAGAGGATGGCCGCCTGTGCTTGGTCGACGGCAAACGGCACGACCTTGGCCGGCAGGCCCACAAAAGCCAGCGTCGGGTGGTCGATGTGGAACATGTCGTCGTACAGCCGGTGGACGCGGCGGCCCGTCGTCAACAGCGGTTCGAGACCTTGGGGAGTTGTCTGGCCGTCGGGTGGCCTTTGCTTCTCGAGAAAGGGGAGTGTGACCAGGTAGCCGGTGCAGAAGACCACGGCGTCAAAATCGCGCAGCACGCGGCCGTCGGCTAGTGTCAACGCGCGCTCTTCGACCTGGAACTCCTTGATTTCGGGCACCTCCTCGGCACCCACCAGACGCGTCAGGTTCTCGGGCGCTGTCGGCGTGTGCACAGATAGGTACAGCGGCCGCTGGACAACATCGTTGAGCTGGTGCGCAATGTCCAGGCCCGAGGCTGCGTTGCCCACGACAACCACGCGCTTGCCCCTGTACGGGCTTGAGCTGCGGTAGCGCTTGGAGTGCGTCAGGACGCCTGGATGTGCCTTGTGGAACGCCTCGATGTTGGAAATGGCGGGAACAAATGTGACGTCGTAGTGGCCGTGGGCCACGACCACGGCGTCAAACGTCTCTGCCCGGTGCTCGGCCGTGCGCGTGTCAGTCGAGTGGATTTCCCAGCTGTCCACGAACTCATCGTTTCCTGCATTCCCATTCGACTCGTCTCCCACCTGTTGCTTCGGCCGTCGCAGGAGGCGCACGTCGTCGACTTTGCTGGTGAAGCGGATCAGGTGCTGCACCTCCCGTGAGTACCGGACCAGGTACTCGGCAATCGTCTGCCGCCGCGGGTAGATAAACAGCGGCTCGCCGGGGTGGCTCTCCTCGTGCACCGTCTCAATTTTCAGGTCGGTGTAACCCATCAGCGGGTGGGGGATGTTGACGTGCAGGTGCTCATACAAGGCCGTCGAAAATTCCGGTGCGAGTACCCCTTTGTCCGGCTCCGCCGGTAGCGGTGCGTCTGGCTGCAGGTATGGCGAGTTCTGCGGAATATGCTCCTCGCTGGTCGGCCGCTGGCTGTAGTTCCAGATGCCGCCGACCTCGTTTCGTTGCTCGTAGACGACAATGTGGTCATAGACACCCTGCGCCAGCAGATACCGCGCTGTGACGAGACCAGCAGCCCCGGCACCGATGATGGCCACGCTGCGGACAGCAAACCTGGGCGCAGCCATCGTAAAAATCGAAAACGACGAGCGCGATAGGCGAATGTCGAAGATGCAGACACAAAGAGGGAGAGACAGAAGAGATGGGATGGAACAGCTCGGTTCTCTCCGTAGCACCCCTTATCTCGGCCTCTTCCTCGACGGAGATGGGAGCTGCTGCCATCACGGAAGAACGCGGCCCAATCGTTGCTAGATATCTGGTGAACACCTTTGCTGGCGGCGATGATGTGATTTTGCTGCAAACACGCCCCTAGCTGTCTGTTTTCTGCCGCCCCTTTCCAGGCGTACCGTACACGCCCTCTCTCACCGCCTTCCATCTGCGGCCTTGCTTGCTGCACCAAGTGGGTCTCTGCGACGCGTTGGGCGGTTAGCCAGCTCAGCTCAACGACGGGCTTCTCATTTGCTTTGCCCCAACTCTGCCACATTTCCTCTCAACCATCTGTCTCTACTCCGTATCCCCTCTCACCACACATATCGTTGACCTTTCAAGATCGCCCAACCTCTCGCTTCGCCTCGCCTCGCCTGCTCGATGAGAACGACGATCCGCGCTGGCCAAACCGTCTGCTCCTGAGTCGCGTCGCGCTGTTCGTCGCCCTTCTTGACCGCCTCTCCGTACGCATCATGGCCACCGAAGGCCCGACTGAGGGCAACGAGATTGCTGCTAATGGCAGTGCCACGACAACGCCATCGGTGGACGAGCTCCTTGCTACGGCGACTGTTATTACGATCGCTCAGCTCGGCCCTCACCTAGCTACAGACAACCAGCAAGCATCGCAGGCGGTTCGCGGTGAGGTTACCATTGTGTGGCCTTACAACTCGGTGAGCCGCTCGCTCGCCTTTCTGCTCGCCGAGCCCGATGTTCGTCTGCGTCGGTCCCGAGGTCAGATCCGCGTCAAGCTCGATGGTCCTGGCGCGACTGCCGCCGCCGATATAGGCCTTGGAGGCGGTGATGAAGTATTCCTGAGTCTTGACGGCGCGCACTGGGCCAAGGACGAGTCATTGCCGCAAATCCCGGGCTCGCGCGTGGAGTGGCAGCTGGAGTTTGGCCGCAAGCTCGTCCTCCAGTCGAAGACCGGCGAGCCGCAGGTGACGCATGACATCGTGCTGGACCTGCCAGAAGACGACACTCCAATCCAGCCGGCAACCGAGATCGCAGCGCAAAACGCAAGCGATCTCGGCCAAGAGCCACACCTTGATTTTCCCATGAGCAATATGCAATCGCCGACTCCCGACATTCCCGGTCGGTTTTCCAGCCCTTTGCCATCCCACCTACTTCTGAGCAACGGAGAATATGCGTCGCCGGCCTTTATCAAACGCGCGCGGATATCCTATGGCTCACTGTTTGAGCCTGGGTTTGATATCTTTGAGGAAGACGAAGATCGTCGCGGCAGACAAAGAAAAAGGACGCGCTTTGGCCGGCCAAGCAGTGCTTGGCGGTACAGTAGCCAGTCGGTCAGCCCGGAGCGAAATCCCGAACCCGAGCCAGTGGCTGAAGTTGAACTCAAGACCGAGCCGACGACGCTACAGGAAGACAATATTGCCTTGGCCGATAGCCAGCACGAGACAGCAGCTGGCCATTCATTCGGGTCCACTGCTGTATTGCCATCGTCCCCCCCTTTGCAGGCGACTGCGACGCCGGGTCCTGCACCAAGATCGCCCGTGACAGACCACGCAATGGAGCCCATGACAGACCACGCAATGGTGCCCTTGACAGACCACGCAATGGAGCCCGTGGCAGACCACGCAATGGAGCCCGTGGCAGACCACGCAATGGAGCCCGTGACAGACCACGCAATGGAGCCCATGACAAACCATGCGATGGACGGCCTACCGAATATCAAAGAAGAAGAAGCTGCAACGTTTGCTCCTGGAATATACCAAGAGCAACAGGCGGCTGCGACACCGGTTCTTACATCAAGTCCTCCCGTGGCAGATCAGGCGCTTCACGCAATAGACGGCCTACCGAACATGAAAGAAGAAGTGGAAGCGTGTGCTCCTGAACCACACCAAGAGCAACAGGCTGCCGCCTCCTTCGTTGCGGAAGCCGCATACGAACATGACACCGCGCAACGACTAGGCATTCCAGATCCTTTTTCCAGATACCAGCCTCAGCCACACAACCCCTTTTTCTCTACACTCTTCGGCTCATCGGCCGTTTCCCAGAGACACAATCCATTCGAAACGCCCTATGGACCAGCATCTTCTCAGGCATCTGGAGCAGATGAGTTGGGGTTTTCACGCGACAACGCTATGTTTAGCAGTGCTGTGCACTTTAGTTTCGGCCATCCCTTTGGTCAGCAGCTTCGCGAAGTGGACATCCCGGACGCTCAAGGCCCAGAAGAAACTCCAGAACAGCAGCATTTACCTGAGACCGGGTACCAATACCCCGAGCCCCCCTCGCAGCGCGGAACATATGACGGCTTTGCAATGCAGCATTCGGCACTGTTTGGTCAGCACCACGGCGGAGGCCAGAGCCAGGCACCAGCGGCTGCATCGCAAGACCATATGATGGTTTGGCCGATCGATGCACCGGTGCTTGACTCACAGCATGCAGAAGGGCAGGTACCGGCAACGGCGCTTCCGCAGTCACCGGCCGTCGATGAAGGGGCCCAATTGCTAGTCAACGTTGCCAACGAAGGCGTCTTTGAGGATCAGGGAATGTCAAATCTCCCTCGCGAAGTGGATGACTATGGATTTAGCGAACGGCGGTATCAGAACGAAGCGGAAGAGGCAATGATCGACCAGGAAGATGATCCCACGACTTCTCGCTTCGAGGACGAAGACGACGAACCTGCCATGTCGGACGAACCCGAGGAGGCAGTGCCCCATGACCGTGTATTTGAAGATGGTGACGACGAGGATGCGGAGGGCGACGTCGAAGAGGTCCACCGAGAAGTCGGCGGCGAGGGAGACGAAGAAGACGACGATGAGCAAGAAGAAGATGAGGATGACGACGTCGACCATCCTAGCGAGAGAACTGACGAACCGGGCGATGACTATGACACGCGCAACTACGCCGACGTTGATGACGATGTTGGGGTCGACGAGGAGCTGCAGCAGGGTGAAGCGGTCATCTTTGACGAAGACGGAGAACAAGATGAAGAAGACTACGACGAGGATGAAGAACTCACTGAAGAAGAAGTTGAAGCTGAAGCTGCCGATGAGCAGCCTACACGTCAACGCGGCTATGCCGGGGAAGCGATGGAGGGGGAGGGGCAATATGAAGATTATGACGAAGAGGAGGACGACGAAAACTCGGAGGACTCGGAGGAGCACGACGAAGACGATGGCGAAGGCATGCATTATCAACAGCAGGGCTTTATGCATTATCAACAGCAGGGCTTCCACCTCCCCGGTCAACAATCATCCGATCCAGTTGTCATCGATCTGTTGTCTGACTCGGATGACGAGGAGTCAGCTTCCCCGTCTCAGGAACAGTCACGGCCTTTTCAAACTGAGACACTTCCGCTTCCTGTGGTACCCGGATTTGGCCAGCCGTCTTTCCTACCCGGAGCTGCAACGCCTGCTTCTAGTCCTCCCGAGATTGCCACTGAAGAGGCTACTGAAGAAGAGAGTGAAAGTGAGGCGGAGGAGGAAGAGGCGGAAGTGGAAGGGGCGGAGGAGGAAGAGGCGGAGGAGGAAGAGTGGGAGGAGGAAGAGGTGGAGGAGGAAGAGGTGGAGGAGGAAGAGGTGGAGGAGGAAGAAGACGATGGGGACGCGGAGATGGACGAAGAGGAGGACGTGGGGCTGGAGGTGGAAGAGGAGAACGACGACAACGACGAGGACGTGGAGCTGGAGGTGGAAGAGAAGGACGACGGCAACGACGACGACGAGGTAGCTGAGCACGAGCACAGGTCAACCAGTGTCGCTGAGGAAGACCGCACAGCGGCGGCCGAGACACAACAATTTGAACACGAAGCCACCACCGACCAACTATCGGAGCAGCACATACCCGAACAGAGAGCTATATCTTCACAAAGCTCAGAGGACGATGACCAACTCGAAAGTGAGCCGAATACCAAACCCGAAGCGGAAAGAGCACAGCTTCTCGCCGAAACGGAGAAGGCCCCCGACTCAGAGACTGAAGAGGCAACGCATCCACACGAATCACAGGATGCTGGTACTGCTGAGCCAGAAGCACCGACCTCACCTGTCCCTGAAGTGGAAATTGATGACCAAGAAGTGCACTTTCGAGCTGCACTTGAAGGAACGTCTGGGGAACAATTGGCACAGTCCGAGAAGGAGCCCCCGCAGCTTGAAGCTGCATCTGCGCATAGTGATCGCCCCGAAGACAATCTGGAAAGCGCCGTCATGGAGGATGTTGGCCCAGGTGACACGGCCGACGAACAACGCTGGCCGGAAGCTCCACAAGACCAGGCAGCCCAGAAAGCGACAGAATATGTGGAGGCGCAGCGAGCTCCAGTTGCCACACTCTCTCCTCCGGCAACCCAGCTTGGGGCAACAGACCAATACCAATCCCGGGCTACCTCGGAGGCAGCAGAGCCGGGTCAATTGTTCTCCGGCATAGCCGTCACAGATTTTGCTTTCAACCCGCCACAGGCACCGAATCCACCACCAGCAGATATACCCTTCCCAACACCTATGCACACCCAAGACGACAGCTCAGTTGGCCACGTACCGGCACCGTTTTCCCCTAGCATGGAATCTCTCTCTGATGCAGACGAAGACCGTCAGATTCAAAGCCAGCTTCTGTCGGAGATGGCTATGAGCTACAACTATGAAAGGTCAGCAGATATGGACATGCAGGGTGTGATTCATGGCAGCACTCATGGTGGGGACGACGACATGGACCTTGTTCCGTTGCCAGCATCGGCTGAGCACGATGTGGACATGCAAGACTCTGAGGAGCGGGTTTCCGCAGAAGAACGCGACGAGGACCGCATGGTTATCGAGGAGCACACCCAGACAGACGCTGTCCATCATCAGGACGTTAGCGATGCCATGGAAGTGGACGTCGGGACAGACGTGGAGATGCAAAGCGTCACGTCGGAACAGCCAACTGTCATCGTCGAGGATGTGGATGTGGACGCGCATGAGCAGGTGGGGTTGCCACAACAAGCCCAGGAGGAAACCCAGGAGGAGCTCCGGGAGGACTCCCAGGAGGAAACTCAGGGGGAGCTTTGGGAGGACACCCAGGAGGTGACGCGGGAGGAGCTTCGGGAGGAAACGCATGAGGAGCTTCGGGAGGAAACGCAAGAGGAGCTTCGGGAGGAAACGCAGGAGGAGCTTCGGGAGGAAACGCTGGAGGAGCTTCGGGAGGAAACGCAGGAGGACACCCAGGCGGAGCTCCGGGAGGACACCCGGGAGGAAACGCAGGAGGAGCTTCAGGAGGAAACGCAGGAGGAGCTTCGGGAGGAAACGCAGGAGGACACCCAGGAGGAGCTCCGGGGGGACACGCGGGAGGACACCCAAGGAGGGAATGGTATTGTCTCGACAACGGCCGAGCCATGTGCGCTGGCGGAGACAACAGTCGACGAGAGCATTCAGCAAACACCGACAGCCGAGTCTGCGGAGGAGGAGGGTGCCCGGCAAAGCCTCGCACAGGGGAGCAATATCACCGCCGGAAGCCAAAAGAGTCACCTGGAACCACCAACGTCGCCACCCGAGAAGCGTCACAAAATGTCGCTCCGCTCAACCCCAAGCCGCTCCCTCCATAAAAGTTCGAGTCCGCAACCAGGACCCGCTGTCGCCACCTCAACCACAGCTCCTGACGACGATGCGCCGATCCAACACGGTTCTCCCGAGCCGTCAGACGCAAGTATCATGCTAGCACGTGCCCCTGTGACCAAACGCTCTAAGAGAGCTTTAGTGCAGAACCAGGAGGCCTGGCCAGCTTCTCCGACAGCTAATAGCAGCAATGCACCGGCATCAGCTCCGAAGACTCGCTCGGCGAAAGCCGCAGCAGCTGCTTTGACTGCGGCTCTCGGATTAGCCTCGGGCAACGACAACAATGCAGTCCCGGCCAAAGGGGACCTCGACGGCGCTGCAAGGGACATGAGCATCATGCTAGCTCGGAATGGTACGAACAAGAATAAACGAGCAGGCCAGGACAACGAGGAGAGAGGCCCTCCGCAAAAGAAGACGCCAGAGGCGAGAAAGGAGGTCAAGCAGGAGGTTGAAAGCGAGCGCCAGCAAGACATCAAGCGAGAAGAAGACATGACAGATGTCGAGCAAGAAGAAGTCATGCCATATGTCAAGCGAGAAGACACGGCAGATGTCGAGCAAGAAGAAGGCATGCCTTATGTCAAGCGAGAAGACACTGCAGATGCCGAGCAAGAAGAAGTCATGCCATATGTCAAGCGAGAAGACACGGCAGATGTCGAGCAAGAGGAAGCCATGCCATATGTCAAGCGAGAAGACACGGTAGATGCCGAGCAAGAAGAAGGCATGCCATATGTCAAGCGAGAACCCACGGCAGATGTCGAGCAAGAAGGAGCCATGCCATATGTCAAGCGAGAAGACACGGCAGATGTCGAGCAAGAGGAAGTCATGCCATATGTCAAGCGAGAAGACACGGCAGATGTCGAGCAAGAAGATGGCATGCCAGTTGTCAAGCGAGAAGAAGGCACACCGCGCGTCAAGCGAGAAGGCACGCCGCACATCAAGCGAGAAGGCACGCCGCATGTCGAGCGCGAAGAAGGCATGCCAGTTGTCAAACGAGAAGGAGGCACGGCAGCTGTTAAGCGAGAAGAAGGCACGCAAAATCTCGGGCCTCTTCCAATGTCCATGGCTGAGTTCGACGGTCTGCGGACATCCATGGCTGAGGTCAAACTCGCACTCGATCGTTACCGTGGCACGGTGCCCGACTGCCTACCTCTGCGCAGCCTCCGCGCGCGGTTGGCGATGCGGCTGGACGTCGTCGTCGTCGCCACCTCGTCGTCCGCCGACGACCCGCCACGGCGCACGCGCACACGGCAATATGCCATGTCCTTCACGGTGACCGACCCATCGCTGGTGGAGCATGTGTCTGCCTCGTCGCGGCACCTGAACAGTCACCGTCGCAGATCAGCGAGCCCGAACGGCGGCCCCAGCAAACGTGCCCCAGCATCCGCCGTCGGTCTCGACGCCATTGCCCAGGTCAAGCTCCATCGCGCGCACAAGGACTCGCTACCGACGTTCCGAGCGGGTGACGGTCTTTTGCTACGGCGGTTCGAGGTGGTTTCGCTGCACGACAAGGGCTTCGGCCTGCAGTCGACCGACGAGAGTGCGTACGCGGTGTTTCCGAGCAGCGCCACTAGCGGGGATGCCAACGTCGACGGCGGGGAATTTTCTGGTGGTGGCGAGGCCAAAGCAGGTGCAGCAGCGACGGCCGGTCACATCAAAGTCGAAGCCGTCGACGGCACGGTCACGGCGGCGCCGCGGTCTCCGCCGCCGGAGGTTAGTGGCCCGCCGGTAGAGGACATGGAGCGGGAGCGGGACTACATCCGCCTGCTGAAGCAGTGGTACCGGCTTCTAGACGACGGAGCGCGGGCGCAGCTGGCAATGGCGCAGGCGCGGTTCGCCGCGGTTGACGCGGCGCAGGCAGCAAGCAGCAGCAAGCCTGTCGAGTGAGAAGCGGGAAGCGAGAAAGAGAGGAATGAGAGGATGTTGGAGGCGCGATTTACAACATCGGAAAAGCAAGATACCCATCATGTACGATTAGAACAAACGTTGAGGAAAGAAAGGAGGCGACGCCAAGCACCTTGTATTTAGGGGTATGAACGGCAGAACCCATTGAAAGGAATTCAAAAACAAAAAAAAGGCGCGGCTGCAATATCAAAAACAATGTCCAGACCGATCCCGCTCCCTCGCTTATTGCAAATCGATCCACGAACTCAGCAGATCCATGTCTTCAATATTGCCAAAGTCGCCCAGGTCCAACGAGCTCTTGCTGTCGCCGCCGCCACCGCCGCTGCCATCGCCCATGCCCAAGTCGCCCAAGTCACCGAGATCGGCAAGCCCGCCCAGACTGCCGAGGTCGCCCAGGTCGCTCAGGTCGCCCAGGTCGCCGGCCGATGCACCAGCAGCTGTGGCTCCTCCTCCGCCTGCTGAGCCACCGAGTCCGGCACCAGGACGGCCAGGCCGGCCGCCCGACCCGTCCCCGGCCGCCCCAGTTCCGCCAGAATGCGCACCTTGAGCAGCACTACCGGAACGGCCGTCCTGGAGGCCCGTCAGGTTGACGCCGTCCAGCGCCATGGCATCGCCAGAGTTGGATGCGGCGGCGGCTGCTGCTGCTGCGACCATGTCCATCGTTGCGTTGTCAAGACCCACAGCCGCTGCAGCAGCCGGGTCATCAACATTCAGGCCGGCCATGTCCGCTGGTGGGCGGGCCGACGGCGGCGGCGGCGGCGGTGGCGGTGGTGGTGGTGGTGGTGGCGCCATCTGGGCCTCGACTTTTCGATAGAGCCGCACGACGGTCTCGGCCATGGCGGCTTCGGCCGGGTCTTGCGAGCGCTGCATCTTCTTCCATTCCTCGGCCTTGAACGCCAGAGCCTGGCGCAGCGAAATACGCCGCTGCACGGCGGCCGGATTCGGTACGATGCGACTGCCGTCGACATTGGTGCCTCCGCCATCGTTGCCAATGTCGTTGCCGTTGTCGTTGCCATTGCCCTCGTCGCCATCGGCAGCGTCACGTCCAGCGAGGACGCACAGCGACTCCAGGGATGGCTCGTTTGTCACATCAAACGCACAGATCAGCGCGCACGCTATATCATACGCAACGCTTCCGCTTCCGGCGTCGGTGTGGCGCTGAACTTCGTCGAGTATCAGCTGCAGAATTCGCGGCGCCCCGAGAAGACAGAGACCAGCCAGGATTTGCCGGTGCGTGTAGGATGTCGGTGTGACGTTGACGCCTGGATGGAGGCTCCACTGCACAAATCCTTGAAAAGTATGGCGAATGGCTGCCCAGAGACCACCAATGGCGCTGCCGTTGTTGCTACCATTGCCCTTGCCACTGCTCGAGCCGCTGCCATTGCCATTGTTGCCTGCACCGCTCGCGGCTGCTCCGCTGCTGCTGGCACCGGTGGTTGCCCAGTTGGCCAGCTCGTTATGCTCGGCGACGGCGGTGCGGCGCGACCGCGGTAGGTTGTGCTTTAGGACCTTTAACAGTGGGTCGATGTCCTGGCTTTTCGGGTCCTGGCGTTGGTAGGCGCGCAGCGCTGACTCGAGGGGTTTCGCAGCAGTATTGAAAAGCGCCGACAGCATAATGGCGGCCTCGTTTGAGATGGAGGCTGGCTGAAGAATCAGTTGGAGTATGCGGATTATAGCTCTCTGCTCGGCTGGCCGCTCCGTCTTGAGCGCATCCGCGAGGTATATGAGCGCCGTCACGAGCGATGGAAGCAGGAAGGTGTCGATGAGGTACTCGATACCACTTTTGAGGACGTCGTCTCGCAGAGCTCCTGTGCTGGTTGCTTGGACGATCTGCTGGAACAGCGTCGGCGTCAGCATGTAAAACTGCTGTGGCGGGCACGCCGACATGAGGTCGTCGCTGAGACCGCCAGCCTCCGTGTCAAACAGACCACGGATCCAACTGCCGAGGTTCTCGCGCTCCTCGTCCGTCAACTCGGCCAGGTTGCGAGACAGCGTACCCTTGCTGAGGATGCTGGCTACGCACGAGTCGGCCGACCACTGCACACCCAGGTCGGCAATGGAGAGGTTGTAGCGGTACGCAACGGACAGCAGTAGAAACAGGACGGAGCCAAACTCTTCGTACACCGGTTGGTATTCACCCTGGTCCTCGTCGTACCGCCAAGTGTCCAGAAGCTGACAGAGCGGGTAGAGGATTGCCGCAGGGCGTTCAAAAAGAAGGAGAACGTCCAGGGCCTGAGGATTCCGGACCAGCTGATTGCTCAGGGATTTCAGGGTCGATGTCTCGCGGGCCTGGCAAAGATGGCCGAGCATGGCAACCAGTGCCTGGGAGACGGCGCCCACATTGCCGTCCATGTTGTCCAGCTGGCCAACGAGAGCGAGTAGCTGGTCGGCATCACCAATGCACTGCTGCACCAGGTGCTCCTTGGTGAAGCGACCTCCAGCAGGCAAGCTCTGGTACGTGACGTCACCCAGCAACGTCTCAATGCTGTCTTCGGGAATGAGGCCGTGGAGACAGCAGGCATAGCAAAAGTCTTGACGCACGCTGTCCGTAAACGTGTTCGTGTTCTGATTGTCGGTAAACATGGACGACATGGTGGGAAAGGCGTTGGTGTCGACACGGCTAAGCGCCGCCGAGATGCAGTATCGCGAGTCGAACGGGTACATTGGTGAAGCAGCCAAAGATGCCAGTAGCAGCGGGACCTTGTTGATCAGATACGATCGTATCAGGTGCACAGAAGCCTGGCCATCGCGACGGAAGACGGCATTGGCCAGGACATCAAAGGACGCCAGGATAAGGTCGACGGCGGTGGTGTGGAGATCGCCCTGGTATCGGTTGTGAAGGTAGTTGAATATGCTGGCGTCGTCGATGAGTGGGCGACCAACGAGCTTAAACCGGGATGTCAGTCAAAAACATTGTATGCTTGACACAAGGACGGTGAGAAACGTACCGCTGCATTCAGGTAGATGTACAGCCCAGCACGAGAGTTGGTAATGGGCAGCTCCGGTATGACGACATTCTGCAGACCAACCGTCGAGTCCAGAAGATCGTGAATGTCATCAGAGTCGTCCCCTGCTTTCTTCTTCTCTGCCGGCTCGCGCGCCGCGAGCGTTTCCGAGCGGAAGTGCTCCAACCGCGCAGCAACAGGCGCGGCACTGAGCGAGATGGAGGGAATGAAGCTGGTCAGGCCAGTCGACAGGTCTCTCCGCACGCCTAAAAGCAAAAGATAAATGTCAGCTTAACGCACGACTTCTGCCAGTCACTATCCGTCCGAGAGGTCATCATACCCTTGGCAAATGGCTGCTTCAGCGCTGCCAGAACATTCTCGTTTTCGCAGACGGCCAGAAGCAGCATGACGAATGCGGTTCGCGTAGACTCCATCTCCGTCTGCTGCCGTGTCTGGGACAGACCCGGCGTCAGCGCGTCCGCAGCAAAGGACGATGCCGCGGCAACAAAAAGATGCGCCCAGGCAGCCATGCTCCTGGCAATGATAAGGCCATCGCGCCATCCACGGATAGCGTTGTCCTGACGCACGGCACGACCGATGCGGTAGAAGAGGGTCTCTTCGTTGTTGTAGGAGTTGGCCCACAGGACAAGGGGGACCGTCTCGTCGCGTTTCGAGCGTCGTGGTCTACTTTCGCCTCTGCCGTCTTCGCCTCCTTCTCCGTTGTCGTCTTCCATGGTCGCGTCCTCACCGGCAGCACTGCCATCCCTGCCCTGAGCATCGATGGCGGCGGCCGTGGCGGCTGCCTCCTTACACGCCAGCTGCGACGTCGAGTAGCGGTAAAGCGCGCGCAGGATGGACGCCACGTCCACGTAGCCAAGCTTCAGCAGCGTCTGTAGATATGCGGGGATGCGCGGGTCGATGGGGCTTTTGCACGTCTTCGGTGCCCGCCGCTTCAAGCCATCATCAGTCCCTGTGGCTGACCGTCGCCGAGACGTCGCCACTGGCGGCCGCAAGAATAGGTCGGCGAGGTCGACGGCGGTGATCGGGTGCTTGCGCAGCTGGATCGGCGCATACTGTGCGAAGCGCTCGATGTCGAGGCGCGTTGCGAGGCAGTGTGCAAGAAACTGGCCCCATTTCTGAGCATGGTGTACGGCCGGCACGATTGACCGGGTTGTCGAAGACTTTCGTCGGCCCGAACCTGCTGCCCATTGAGACGAGCCAGCGGAGGGCGAGGACTTGACGGCAGCCGTCATCGGGTCGGGCGGGACGGTCGCCTCCAGGAAGCCTTGCAATGGTCTTGAAGCAACCAGGCGACCGCAAGAACGGGGAGTGGTCGAAGACTCCAATGAGCCCCAAAGAATGCTGGACAAAAAGCCAAAAAGGAGGAGAACAAAGAGATATTGAGATGTCCAAAACAGATACTCAAACCTTACCCCAGCCGTCCAGAGTACGCCGCGGTGAATGGAGGGGAGGTCGGAGGCCGACGCAAGCTCAAAGTGTACTTTAGGTACCTGTGCTAAACGGCCAGCAACATCCTGTGGCTTGACCCTGTGTGGCTGGTAACGCCGCCTGGCGAGGCTGAAGCGATACCATGGGGTACATATCACAGTGCAGTATTTTACCCTAGCGCTAAGTCTCTACGAGTACTCCGTACTCCGTACCACCAGTGACTCTCAGCATTGCTGGGCCGCGTTCCTGACCGACAACACTTTCATTCTGTCTACCTAGGTAGGTACGAAGAAACTGTATTCCTTGTTTACAAGTTCTAGCCTTTGTTCTCTACCCCCTTGTAGGGTAACTCGAAAGGAAGTATATATTATGACAACTCGAGGTGGCAAAACCCCGGTCTAGGTGGCGAGGAATTTTGGTGGCCAGCGCTCTGATTTTAGCGCCAGTGGCAGCCGGCTACTATTTAAAGAGGATACCGCAAGACTTGCAGTAGTAAACTGGAACTGCAGATCTGTCAAAGAGCATTCTATTAGAAAGGATGTAGCGAGGATGGCCGTGAGGATGGCCGCGACAGGTATATACCAATGGAAGGAGAAAGATAAAATTCGAGCAGTAAAATTCGAGAGAGCAAGTTATAAAACGCAATGTCCACAAAAGACAACAAAACGAACCAAAGAAAAGAAAGCCACAAGAGCACCTCCTGAGAAGACGAACAGAATAACCGAGGCAAGAGGTAACTCCTGAGAGAGCGATAACGGGATAAGTGACGAGCAAAACGAGGGTATGGTGGTACAAGACAAAGGAGATACAGACCAAAGACTGGTGCTGCGAGAAAAGCGCCAAAATAAGGAGAAATGAAAGAGATCGCGAACATGATATAGAAAAGAAAAAAAAGGAAACCTCGGGCCAAGAAGCAAGTCATAAACGCCAGGCTTCTCCCTGCTGTTGGTGCTATGTTCCTTCCCGTCCTTGACTCCAATGAACTCCTGTCTGGGCAGTGTTGGCCGCATTTTGTCTTTCCAATGCCAACTTCACATTTCCTCCGTCTTGATGTCGACCGAGCCTCGCATGCCAACATTGGAAATAACCTCCGCAGGAGTGCGAGGACCAAGCATCCAGTCCTGCATGGCGAGCCACTCGCTCCATTTCATCTCTGCGTTGACAATCTCGTCCTCCGAGACGTTCTGCAGCGGCCGAAGGAAGGGCACTGTCTGGTGTTCGTCCATGTCGTAATCGGCTTTGACCTTCAGCCAGTTGTCGCTCTTCGCGGCAAACAGATAGTTGCGGCGTTCCATCTCGTGAAGAGGGCCAATGCCGGCCTTCCAGTCATTACCGAAAAACCCACCAAGAACCGGCGGGGAGTCGAACGCGGTCACGACAAGTCGACGGATGTACGGCACCAGTGTGGAGAACGGGGCAGGCTGGACGGCGGCGGCCGATACGCCCCTCACGATGCCTGTTACGCCGGGTGGAGCGTTCCTCGAGCCGAAGGAGAGGATCGGGTTCACGGATCTCTGGAAAGGCAGTTGGATGTTCACAAAGGCCGCGACGGCCTGAACTGCAGCCGAGTACTGCGCGTGGTCGAGAAAATAGCGGACGCAGGACTGATGATGCATGTGCCATTCGGTGATGTCGTCGTGACCGGCAATAAAAGCCTGTGTAAGAATGAAAGTTAAAGCCGAGCACATTCGGATGGATAAAGGAAAGGTAGGGGGCAAATGGGGCCAAGACAAGGTGGGCAAGTAGCAAAGGTAGTGCACGGAGCTGATGATTCAGTGCCGCTGTTTGTTCTGGGCGAAGGGGGAGGAGGTACATGGGAGGAAATGTTACCTGTTCTTGCTCAGAGGAGCCGCGAGCGTTACGGTCGTAAGACATTGCCACGTTCTGGTGGTTGCTGGACCCCAGTAGCAGGAGTAGAAGTATAAAGTGTTGGGAGCGGGCTGAGAGAGGGAGGGTGTAGGCCAAGGTAAGAAAGAACTTGGACGACTGGAGTCTCGCAAGGGGCAAAAGAGATCGATAGGGTCTAGAGAGGACAAAGATAGGCTGACGACGGGATGTAGAGGCAATGGAAAGGATGGACGACGACGGTCGAATTGAAAACTGCCGGGGAAGGGAGGCGGCTGAGGGCAGAGATTATTGTTATCTGGAGAACGCCGTTGTGCCAGGAACAGCAATGGTGGCCGGTAGGACGTGTGCCTCTGTAGCTTCTAGAAAGGTGTCCGGTTCACTCGAGGAAAGGCGGAGGCGGGTGTTTCCTGTGTTAGAAGAGCCCTAAAAGAAGAAGAGGCACCCAGTAAGCAAACCAGAACGTCCAACGGCCATAAAGAGACGGGTGCTGACGAGGGCTTAGGAGGGCGGAGTACTGGCGTCATTCCGTTTACAGCAGGAGCAGTGTGTCCAGGAAGGGGTAAGACAACAAAAGATTGGGGGGGACAAAACAATAGAAAGAATGGCAAGGTGGGAGAGAACTGACCAAGTATTGGAGAATCTTCGACTGGTCGGGACGTTGACGGCACAAGCCGTAGAGAGAAGAGTTGCCGTGTCTGGTCCGAGGTATGGATAGTGCCGTGTCTGGTCCGAATGGTTCTGTGGTCGGTCTAGATGCAGTTGTAGTCAAGGCATTGGGGCGAGGGCCCTCTTATGAATGTTTTGGCACGAAAAGCGGCCGCCCGGGTGTGGTGTCTGGATGACGAGGACGAGAGTAGAATCAAGTTCCTGACTAGAGAGGCACCAAGGTAGGGCTTAGGGTGATTAGGAGGCCGACGATCCCAAGAAGTCCCACTTCCAAGACACAAGGGGACAATATGATGGAAGGCGTGCACAACACAGCTGAACTTTTGTCACTAGGGATGGCGGGATGGGAATGAAGAGAGGATGAGAAAGGGAATATCACCGATACCCGGCATCAACACGTCCGCGGTGGGTATGGGAAGGGGTGGATGAAGGAGCGGGAGGGAGGGAGGGAGGAGGAGGAGTGTGGGGGGAAGAAGGAAAAAGCAAAACAAAATGATAAAAACAAGACCGCAGACGACAACTGCTGGGCGGCTTCCACGGCGAAGAGCCAGTAGATGTACTTGGTTTGCAATGCTCGCTGTGAAGATTCTGCTTTCCGCGATCGCACACGCATGTACTTGTATCTCACCTCGTGCCTCTGCTTTAGGTGCCTGTTCGACCCCTGTTGCCTGTCCACAAGGACGGCGTGTAAGCATATCGTACTCCGTAGCAATGGGTGGATTGTGGGGGAGTGGGTTTCTGGGCACGCCGTGCTAGTTTCCAAGGGGGTAGGGGTGTCCGTAGAAGGAGGTTAGGGGGGGTGGAAGTCGACTGCCACTAGTAGATAGAAACTGCTTGACCTAAGATGCTTCCGAACAACAGCAGCTGTGCTTGGTCCAGACCATAGAAGAGTCCCAGATGATGGGATGCCTCTGCAGAGATGCCAACCGCCACGCCAGAGTCAGCAGGAAGATCCATGAAAGTGGATGGCAAACGTAGCTGGTTCGTTGCAGCCTGTGAACTGGGCGACCGTGTCGAGAGGCAGCCTCGCGGGTCCATATTTCAGCAGTGATGAACAGTCTGGACATCTCAAGTCTCTGTTGGTGGCTGTCATGATGCCATCTCATCGCCCACATTGCTGAGTGTCCCCCAACATGGGAAACAGGCTGCCTCTTTCCCATTGGCGTCAGCGTTGTCTTTCGATCTGCCTGATGCTCTGCTCTTCCTCATCTCCTGCTGAACTGGGTGGCGTTATTTTGTTAGCTGCAGCTTCGGAGCTTCACCCATTTTGGACAACGAGTGGGCGGCACGCAACCTAGCACACGGATGGTATGGCGGTGGGAGGACCATGAAGAGAAAAGAAAAACGGGTTCGAAAGCGATGGGAAAGTGGTGGCAGTTAAAAGCCGTTTGCTCAAAGGAGCTTGAGATATTGATATTGCACGACAAGGAAGGAGCAGCGGCAACGTCGCACCTCCCAAGTGATGCAGCTGGCATCTGGCAGGTACGGCACCGACAGTGAGTCGCTCATGCCGCAGGAAACATGTTTTGGGGTCTGCTTATCGAGATCCTATCGCTTTGCAGCATCCTCTGTCACTTTTTTCAGTACATGTACATGTACAATACATCCATCCAGCTGCTCTGCAGCATGGAGTACAGCCCTCAGCGCGCGGCAGACTGTCGCACAATCCCACAGGCTACCTCACCCGCCCGTTGCCCCATGCAGCCTGGCGGCGCTGCAGCCAGACGGGTTCCCGCAGGCACCTTTCAGCTTTGAAGTCCACTTGGCTTGGCTGGTGGCGGCCCCTGTAACGCACGTATCTCCCCGAGGGATTCAGGATGCGCCACGCAATAGCAGCTTCGGAAAGGGACATTGGTAAAGCAGCGATTGCTGAGACAAAAACGTTGCAACAAAGCTGGCGGCGAGCCGAGTGCGCTCCACCCAGAAGACCTGACCGCCGAGGAAAATGAAGGAAAGAAAAAGCTAATCAAACAAAGTATGGGCACATCAAAGAAGGGCCGAGGGCGGTCCATAGACGAGGACGATCAATTCGAAGAAAGTGATCGGAAGACGACCTAACCGATGAACTACACTGCGGTCTGAAGTTCAGCAGACGTGGACCGGCGTTTCTTTGAGATCTGCAAGCCGCTCAGCTAGAGCTGTGCAGAGGATCTGCATGCAGGGAGATCGAGGCAGCACAACGCGCGGACGGGCACAGCTACCCCAGTCGCAGGCTGGCCATAGAACCGAGACACAGCGCCACAGTACCGGGCGTACAGCGTGATTGTCCAGAATTTACAGTGTTTGACAAGGTACATAGCACACCTGGACAGAGCCAGCTGAACTGACCAGGGATCGACAGGTACCAGTGGACTGGGACGACGGGGCCGGGCTGCATATCCAATGAACGGTCACGGAGTGCGGCAGTACTTCGGCCAAGGTGCGCTCATCGCAGGATCAAAAGGCAGCCATTTCCCTGCTACCAATGAACTCTTTTCATCGAAAGGAGGGAGGGAGGGAGGGAGGGAGGGACAGAGAGAGAAAGCAGACAAAGCAAGATACCGGGCGGGCTAGGCCAGCAGGGCAAGGATCACAGCAGCAGCACTAGCGCCGACGAGCATAGGCAAGACGTCTCCCAAGCACAACCATTCTCGCGCAGACAGCTCGACATGGCACCCATTCGAAGGGGGGGGGACGAATCACATCCCAGATCGAGGATGGCCAAGATCGAGCGAGCGAAGGAGGGAGAGAACAAGACAAGGCTGTTGGCGAAACGCTACATGCCAGTTTCAGAGAAGGGGGCTCCACCGTGAGCCAGCAGACAGAGGCCGCCCATTCAGAACAGAGCTTGGGCCCGATGGCCCAGCTAGACCCCCACATACTTCAGCTGCTTGCGGCGGCGCCAACGATAGCCGAAGAACAGGCACTGGTCCCACGGCACCGGGGCCCTGGGGCGTGTGAGTGGACTTGGGCGTGTTTGAAGAATGAGAAGAGACACATCACCCCCCTTCCCTGGTAAGTGTAGATTGCCACAGCCCGGCAATCGTAAACACTGGGACATCAGCTGACTGCGTTCCAGCGCCAGGCTTATGGACTGTACATGTACATGTACTCCGTCAGGATGTGGGTTGCTTGTACATCAGCCACAGTTCAAAGTCCTCCGGTGGCGGCAGCAATAGCTTTCATCGTGGGCAGAGCTGGGAGGCCGCAGAGATCAAAACTTGAAAGAACAAGATACGCAAAGGTCCCGTGGCGAAGCCGGCTGATGCAAGCTCCTCTGGGCAAGAGATACGACACTACTGAAGACTGAAGGATGGCAGACGGAGCTGAAGCGCGGAAACGGCAAGGCAAAGACGACGACGGCAACGGAGAGAAAGCCATATTTAGCAAAGCACGCCAAAGCGACGGCCAATCGCAGGCGTTTCCAAAAGCTCTCGCTGACAATGACAAGAGACGGCGTATTCGTCGTTTCGAGCCATGCACCGTTGGCAGCATCGTGCCAACTGGGATCCGGCGTTGAGACAATGTGGGAGAGGAGGAAAGAAAGAGAGAGGCCGTCATTACGGACTTCTCCGGCAAAGCCCTGCGGTTGTGTCACCAGTTTAGGCTTACGGAGTACGAGTGTGCCAGCGTGAGAATGGCGATGGGATTACCCAACATAGGCACTCCGTTGCTCCGTTGATAGTTTCTACAGCGGAGCGTCGGGGAAAATCCTCACAAGGGCGACACTCCGTTGCGACGGCTTCGGAAGAAACCCACAACCCTGTCTCGTGGTCTCCGAGCGCTAATCGAATGGGGCCGCGTTTCCGTCGACTTTACAGCGGTTCTAGGCCTAAAATGTGGTAATGCCGGTGTCATTGGCAGGGCGAAAAACTTTGTTTTCCAGGTCACGTTTCAGCGGAAAGACAAGGCTGCCCACACGTTGCAAAAGGCCCACGATGGTCTGGAACCGCCGGGATTCTTGACCGTTTCCGGCATGGACTGGAGAACAGACGGGTTGGAATGACAAGTAAAAAAAGCAAAGATTTTCAGTCACTACCTTGCCGTCGTACGGAGATGACCAGGCGCTTCGTTTTGTCTCCCTTTTCCGCAAGGCCGTCAAAACGGAACACGCCGGGGTGCAACCAAAGCACCTTCCTGCTAGGTCGGCGTTCGGCTTCCACGATTTACTCCGCACGCGCTAAAATCGGAGCAGAGCCTTTTCTATGACAACAGCCATCGGAATAGGCGCTGGATAGTTCTGTAATCCCGTTGGCGCCGTGCTCAGAAACAAGGTCTTGCTCACAAAAAGCTTTTCAATGGCGCTTGTCGTAGACCTGGGAGCTATCGCAGCAATGCAGTTCGATGTAAGCCGAGCATGGTACATCTCGGAGGATGTCTTGACTTTATCCGACCGCGGAGACTGTATCCGCCGGATTCCGGATTCCTTCTGTTTCCCAATGCCAGCGCGCTACTCCGTCTGCGTGTGAACAGAAGGCAGGCGCGCTTTTGGGAGCTGCCACGCAAGCATGGCACGAAAGAGCTGGCGCCCCAGGCCTCCCGTGGAAGGCAGACGCTTGGAAAGAAGACACGACTGAAGATAGCTTGTTTCTCTGCTTGTGCTGTCCCCTGTCCAGCGTAAAAGTCGCCGCTGGTCGTCCGTCCAATCCCGTCCAGTCCATCGACACCTGTGCACAGTCGGCAACGAGTCCATCCCCAATGCATGTCCTGACTCTTTCTGCTTCCTGTAGAATGGAGCTGTCCCCATGCGGGGGTCCTCTCCGAGTCCCCGGCCCCATCGAAAGGAGGCAGCCTGGCCATCGCCATCGACTCGACTCTCCCTGCGCTCACACGCTGGCGATGCCCTGCGTATACATGTATGTCTCAGTATCAAATCACATGCCAGATATGCAACCTAATCTAAGATGGGACAATCTTGTGCCGGGCCACGAGAGCTGGATCGCATGCACAGCTCAGCTTGTTGTGCTAGCCTTGTAGTACTAGCCTTGCAGTGTTAGCCTTGCCGATGGCGTCGGTGAGTAATGTGGCATAGTCAAGAGGGACCGCGGTGGCAGGCATCTTCACTCGCCAACCCCCCTGGGCTCTCAGCTCAAGTAGCCCTCCCTCCTCACGGGCGGAGGGGGCCATCTGAATGTCTCAGGTTCCTCGACGGAAGGATGGGTCTTGGCCGCCGCGGTCTTGGTCCTGGCAGATTGCTCTCTGCTCGACGCGTATCCGGCAGGCGAAGAGCAGGGAATTTTCGACAGCTGGTCGCCTAAAAATGTCAAAAACATGCCACAGTCGTGGTGTCTGCAGCTTACAGACGCCTGGAGACTCGAGTTCGGGACCTGGACACTGACAGTGGCACAGCTTATTTCCGAAAGCAGACTAGCGTCAACCACCTGGTGATTTTGGTGGGAAAAAATTCAGGCAACGGCTTCACCAAAAAGTCAACCGCACATCAAACAACCAAGTCATGGCTGCACTCGCCCAGATTACCGTGCCAGGGCAGCACCTTGGCCCGGCCAGCCAATACCGGCCCGGTGCTGGAACGCATCTCAGCGACGGCCAGGTCTATGCCTCGCTGCTCGGTCACGTCCAGATCCACCAGCCTGCTGCCGCTGCCTCGACCTCGGCCGCTGCCGTGTCAAATGCTGCCCCTGCATCCCAGCAGGTCGGCCCGCCCAAGCGACTCACGCGCATCGAGGTACCGACAGCGGCATCGCTTGCTGTTGCGGGTAACAGCAACACCGACGCGACGGCCGACGGCCGCCCTACGGTCTCGGTGTCGCGCGCGGCGCTGGCCGAGGGCGGCGAGGTGCTTCCCGACGTCGGCAACACGGTGCTGTGCCGCGTGATGCGCATCACGCAGAAACAGGCTGTTGTGGCCATTCTGGTCGTGGGCGAGACCGTGCTGGAGGCCGAGTGGCAGGGCCTGATCCGCGCGCAGGACGTGCGGGCCACGGAGAAGGACCGCGTCAAGATCTACGAGTCGTTCCGCCCGGGCGACATTGTGCGGGCGCAGGTCATCTCGCTCGGCGACCAGGCCAACTACTACCTGTCGACCGCCAGCAATGCACTCGGCGTCGTCATGGCCACCAGCGAGACCGGCAGCCCCATGTACCCCGTCAGCTGGAAGGAGTACATTGACCCAGAGACGGGCGTCAGCGAGCCGCGCAAGGTGGCCAAGCCGTTCTGAGCAGCTCGCAGACGAGGCCAGAGCCAGAGCTAGAGAACAAAGACAGAGACCAACAGCAGAACAGAGAGCGCCGTTTCGATCCGCTTCGACGTCCCGCATCGCATAAACGTTCACGGCGATCATCCATGCGCACGCTGGTCCGGCCGGGAAAATCCACCTCGCGGCCCAGAGAGCGGTGGCGCTGCTCGACGCATCACTGCCTGGCGCGCCCTGAGCACTGCCGTCCAAGCATACAGAAATAGATTGGGAATCGTGATTGTCCTTTTGTTCTTGCGGCATTGACGACCGATCGCCGCGATGAACGCCTGAGCCTGGGTACAGGGCTTGGTGCTGTTTCTGCCAGGACTACTGGAGACACCGGAACCAATAGAAGAGGATGTACGGATTCGCAAGAGTGTCACTTGGTTGTATTGTTGGGATATGGCAAGTGTTGTGAAAGGGGGTGGCAATGCAGTCAAAAGGCTGCATGCAGAAGCCTCTACTCCGTATCTTAGGTACAATGGGAAGCCAGCGCTCAAAACACGCTAAAATTCATTGCGTGACTCGCTTCTTTCCACTGATGCTCCCGTAGCGCTGCTACCCAACTGGCGGGAAAGGACATGCCTGTGACCACTTTACGCGCCCACACCTCATATTGACACGTTATTTTCCCTCCTTCCCTCTGCCAACATCTAACCAGCCATTCTCTTCACCGAGGCAGCACAAATCCATCGCAGCAGCCCGACCAGCAGACTCGGTGCGGCCCAAAGACGAAGATGCGAATGGCCGATACACAGTGACGACAGTATTTTGCCATGGCGACAAGAACAAGGGAACCTGCGCCGGCGGACGACGTCACGGTCCTCGGCGACGGCGTAACTCATCAGCACGATGCCGACAGTGTAGACACAGCATGCGCAACTGTCGTGCCCGTCGCTTTGCCGGGCACCCCGGTGACCTGCTCATGCCCAAATTGCGGCTTCGCCGTCAACATCTCGCCCGCCCCAACAGCACCACCACCAGCAGAAGGTATCCTGCTGCGCCAAGCCCGCGATCACATCCAGGCCCTCCAGGCCCAAGTCACCCTGCTCGACCAGAAGGCTGCCTCGGCCATAGACCGCTGGGCCGACTACGAGGACGAGCTCGCTCAGCTGCGCCGTCAGCTCTCGGCCGCGACCAAGACGAACGGCCGAGGCCGCAAGTGGGCATCACCTCCGCCGCCCCCTCGTTCTCTTCCTCAAGCGCCCGTGCCCTCTTCCTCCTCGGGGGAAGGCAGAGCAGGCGGCGCGTCGCTGCCGACGCCTGCGTCGCCAACGTGCTCGTCTTTTCTGCCAGCCGGTGCGGCGACTCGGCTATCAGCCTTGCTGTCACCGCGCCCGGCCAAGTCGACGCCGGACCTGACAGCTGAGCCAATGTCGGCGTCGGCGTCAGCGCCGGCAGCGGCACCAGCACCAGCACCAGCAACAACACCAGCACCAACACCAACACCAGCACCAGCACCAACACCAAAGGCACTGTCAATTCCGCCACTCTCTTCACCACGACCGCCGCCGCCAAAGGCATCGAGAACGGTTCAGACGGGCATGCCCACGCCGCCACCGTCCGCAACAAACGCCAATGCCGACTACGCCGACCTGCACGCCACCCAGCCGCCGTACGCCGCCTCCCCGCCCGCCTTGTCTACACCGCCACCACGCACACCGTATGGCTCCTTTTTCTTTGGCAGCAAGCAGACCCCGAAGCAGCAGCACGATCGGCCACCCCCCTCGACCAAGGAGCTGCTCGACGCCCTGACGCGCGAGCAGAAGCTGCGGCGGGCGGCCGAGGGCCGGCTGCACGACACGAGCCGCGAGGTCGAGGAGCTCAGCGTGTCGCTGTTTGAGCAGGCCAACCACATGGTGGCCGAGGAGCGGCGGGCGCGCGCGCGGCTCGAGGCGCGCGTGGCCGTGCTGGAGCAGCGCGACAGCGCCAAGCGGCGGCGGCTCGAGCGGCTGGAGCAGGCCATGGCGCGGATCGAGCGGCTGCGGGCCATGCTGGGAGAGTCCGTCGTGGCAGCGGCGGCGGCGGCAGCGGCAGTTCCGGCGGCAGCCGCAGAAGCAGCGTCGACGGCGTTGGCTACATCAGCACCTGCAGCACCTGACGACGCAGCAGCGTCAAACCCAAGCCCAACACCTCCAGCAGACCAACCGGCGGCGACCCGGCAGCAGTGGTCCGTCCCAGCGACTGCTTGACACTGGCAAGCTTTGATGCAGTTTCGACTCGCGCACAGAGACGAGATTCTCTTACTTTGATTTCGGGTGCATCTAGCGGGCATATATACTCCGGGGTTTTCTCCCCACTCCCTTTCTCTTTTTGGATAGATTGCGGCTTTCATGTACTTCGCTTCGGACCAGGCTTGGGGAAATTATAACGACTGAACGTGTTGGTCTTCAGTGCTACAGATGACAAAATTCTAAATCAAATGTCACAGATCTTCTCTCATTTTTCACCAAAGCGCCTTGATTTTGGAAACCCCTGATACTCCATATGCGACTGTGATAGAACGCGCAGGATAGCTTACTATTCGGAGCGTCTCTCAGTAAGAGAATATGTCTCCAGAAAGAGAAACGGCGGCAGTCGGAGAAGAGCCAGCAGATCAAAACCCGTTCTATAGCTTCGAGGCTGTTTTTGCCTGTTCTTTGCCATCGTCTATGCCATTGCTTTCTGCCCCGTCACCTGCAGACTCCTCTTCTCGTCTTGGGGATACAGGGCCGCTTGGCTCTTCTGTGGCAGCGTTCGCTTTGCCGTCGTCACCGTCGTCGTCGTCTTCACGCCCCGCGGCCTCCTCAGCACCCTTGGCCACCTCACCGTCGTCTTCACACCCCGCAGCCTCCTCAGCACCCTTGGCCACCTCGCTGTCGTCTTCACACCCCGCAGCCTCCTCAGCACCCTTGGCCACCTCGCCGTCTCTCCAGAGCCGCAGCAGACGCCCAAGCTTGGGTGCCCACACAGCCTCGCCCTTGGAGATGTCGTCGTACTCGAGCACGTTGGCCGTGCCCAGACGGAAGTCCGACTGCCGCACCCGTGACAGCTCGGCCATCATCGCAGCCGACGCCAGCTTCTCGCCCAAGTCGTGGCAGAAACTGCGCACATAAAAGCCAGAGCTGACGGTGAGGCGGATCCGAACTGCTGGCGGGCCTTTGCCCTCCCAAGGTGGCGGTGTGTTCGGGGCCGGCGGCGGCGGTATGAGGTTGGCGCCGTGGCGGCCGGGTACTTGCATCTCCTGCTTGCGGCCGCCAGCCTTTCCCTTGGAGCCATCGGCGCCATTGGCGTCGTCGGAACCGTCGTCGCCGTTCTTCCCTTGGATGGGGTCGTCGTGGTACGGCGAGGATGGAAGCTCGCCAAGAGCACCCGACATCAGGAGCTGGTCATCGCCACTACCCTTCTTCCCTCGAGGCCGCTTACCGCTGTCGGCCAGGCCACCGCCAGGCCCACGCCGACGCTTCTGTGGCCGGTCAAAGACGAGCTCGTCCTGCTTCTCCTCTGCCCTGCGCTTAAAGTCTTCATGCGCTGCCAGGGCCTCGATGTCGCTCTTCTCTTCCTCGGGGCTGCGCTTCTTTCCCGACGCCTGGTCCTTCTCCACGCGCCACACCCGCTCGGCCAGATTCTGCTCGGCCAAGCCAGCCATCTCTGTCGGCCAGCGGTGGTTGTGCGTGCCCGGCTCGTACCACTCAACCAGCTCCAGCTCGCTGACGGTGATCTCTCTTGTCTCGATTTCGCGGGGAATGGATCGCCCTTCGCGGGCGTACTCGTACAGTGGCTTGCCTTCCATCTTCAGCGCCGAGTACAGCGGCGGCATCTGACGGTAGGTGCCGCGGAAGCCCTCGAGCGCGGCCTCCACCTTCTCGCGGGTGATCTCGTCGTATGACCGCCGCTTCAAGACGCGGCCAACGCGATCGTATGTGTCTGTGCTGGCCCCGAACAGGACGACAGTCTCGTAGGTCTTGGTGCATGTGAGGAACTGTTTGAGCTCCTTGGTGCCGCGGCCGATGCCGAGGATAAGCACGCCGGTGGCTATCGGGTCGAGTGTCCCGCCGTGGCCGATCTTGACGCGCATGTCACGCTTCGCCTTGCTGCGGCGGCGGTGGGCAGTGTTGGATTCGCGCGCACGCAGGTCGGCCTCCTGCTGGATCAGCGGCCGAAAGAAGGCCGAGGGGTTGAAGTATGTCTGGCAGTCGCGGATAACCTGGGCTGAGCTCATGCCCATTGGCTTGTTGATGGCTGTTCGCCGTCGTTGTGGTCAGCATGCTCTCTTTCTCTCTAATTGCCCATCACATAAGGTCACGACGGGGCGAGAGACCATGGGGCCGTGCAGGTGGAGGAGCCTGGCGACTCACCGAGAACGCCTTCAAGGACTTTATCCCGAGCCATCTTGAGAACAGGATTGAGGCGCATCCGCACACGACAAATAGAGGAAAGAAGGGTTTTACGAGGTTAAAGAAATCGTGGCAACCGTCGGTCAAGTGGACAGGAGAAGCGGAGTGAGAAAGCCGCTTGGGCAGGCAATCGCAAGCGCACAGCCGTCGGAGAGGCGGGAGGAAGTCGTCGCGATGTTGTTGAGTCGCCTATCAGATTTTTATTCGTCCGATCACCTGTTCGGGGAGGGAGCGGCAGAATAACCACACCAAGGCCCGAACCACACCAAGGCCCAAAGGCGGTCAACACTGCCAGTACTCCGTAAGCGTACTCCGTACTCCGTAAGCACCCCAAAAAGCACCCTAAAAACGTGCGCTCAATAGTCCCACAGCATTTCACAACTCTCCCACCTTCAACCACCACGCCATACTCCGGCCAGACTACCTCCCATAAACCTCAACAACTTTTCAACATCTTGAGCCTTGACCGTCGCGCTTCCGCACCGCTTCGCCATGTCGAAGTATCTCAGTGCCACGCGCTTCGTACCAGAGACGAGCGTGCTGAAGGCTACGGATGACTGGCGCAAATTCGACAAAAGGCCAATCTTTACGCTGATGGATACGATTGTCTATCGGCCGGATGGCGAGACCATGGCAAATGTGCTGTTCGCCAACCGAGATGGGCCTTTCACTATCCGTGGACGGCTGGAGATCGATGCCGAAGACAGGGAACATCGTGAGCTCCATCTTCCGTCCTGCGGGGAAACGCTGTCTGCTATCTGTTGTCTGCGGCCCTTTTTGCTAACAGATGCAGTCATCGACCCGGATACATACTCGAAAAACATCGAGATCACCGGAAGCAATATATACTCGATCGGATACGGCCCCTATGCCGTCATCTGGCTGTCGGGCGAGGCCGGTTGGTACGAAATTAACCCGCACCCTTCCTATGAGGACATCTACGCGGAAATGTGCCAGGTCACGCAGTTGTACGATTTTCTGGTCAAGATGTACAACGCGCAGCCGAGGAGCTCTATTGGCACTTTCGACATCAAGCAAATGATGTTTGATTACGGCTCGGCCGTGGGCGATAGCATCACGTACGAAGAGGCCATCGACAGGTGCGTGCAGCTGGCACCGGCGCTGCGTGCCCACATGGGAATTGCAAATGACGTGCCCTGGACGAGCACAGGCTTTTACAGGTGGCTGGTCAAGGAAGTGGCTGTACGTTCTGTCCGTCCCCCTGTCTCTTCAAGCCGCGCACCGCGATACAACGGTTCTCATTGGACTCACCCTTTGCCCTTTAGGATCGTGAACAAACTCAACGAAGCACCGACCAAAGTATGTCTACTGTGCATGCCCAGCCAACGCCGCCGCCGGAAGTGTTGCGGCCGGCCCAGGGACCGCAACCTGCACTGTTACACACCACGCATCGCATGATGGTGCTGCCTCCGCCGCGGGCACAACATATCCGTATGTCTCCCGTGTCTGACACGGAGAGCCTGGGCCGGACCCAAACACCATTACCGCTGCCATACCCTTATTATGCCCCTGCAGCTCCGCCAGCACGCAGGCGCAGGAGCAGCGAACGACCTCGGTACGAGCGCGACGGCGTTGCCAGCAGCAGCATATTAGGTCTGGACGCGGCCAGCACCAACGTGCAACGTCGGATTCTCCACGAGGCGAAGCAGGTCATGCTCCGGAAGTACGTTTTAATGGTCGAGAGCGTTGGCCGTGACCTGGGCAAGGCGAAAAAGACAGCCAGAAGGATTCACTCCAGGCTGTACTTCAGGTATTGCTTCAAGAATTACGATACCGGCAAGTTGCTGTCATCTTTTTTCGCCGGGGATCTCAAAGTATCCCTGTGTGATGCCTGGCACGGCACCGATTACGAAGCCTGGCTCAGCTCCCCCGAAGCCGGCGGGGAACAGCCCCCGGCCGATGACTTCTTGGTGGACATGCGCCCGCAGCTTGTCCCCCGAAGGTCGTGGGGTGTGAAGGACGCCACTCCTTGGCACACAAACTCGCTCATAACTTCCGCCTTGAATATTGCGCCGTCTTCCACGCCGGGTGCTTCCCTGATCCCACGGCCGGCCCGCAAGGCTGGCAAGCGTGCCGTGTTGCGGTTGCCGACCACGCCGATCAAGCGCCAGTACTCGGGCGCTTTTGACAGCGACAGCGACGACCATTCGGACAACACAGTCACCACGGCAGACGACAACCCTGGCGCCGGGGCTCTGGCTCTACCGTCACGCCGCCGCCACTCCGAACATCCACATAAACTCGCGAGACACCTGAGCACGTTCGACTCTATGGATCCCAATGAAGTCAAGAGCGAGGCGCAACAAGAGGAAGAGGAGGTGAAGGAGATCAAGCAGGAGAAGGAGATAAAGCAGGAGAAGGAGATAAAGCAAGAGAAGGAGATAAAGCAGGAGAAGGAGATAAAGCAGGAGGAGGAGATAAAGCGGGAGGAGGAGATAAAGCGGGAGGAGGGAGAGATAAAGCGGGAGAAGGACGAGATGAAGCGGGAGAAGGAAGAGGAGGAGGAAGACGAGGAAGACGAAGACGAAGAGTCTAGTGAAGAGGAGGAAGTGGACAGCGAACTGGAAGACGACATAATGGGCACGACGCTTGTCATGGAAGAGGAGCCCATGGACGTCCCGTTGAGGCCGACCGGTGCAGAAAGGACGTGGGCCTGCCCGGAGCCGGACTGCGATTTCTTCGTGTACAACGCCAGGATGTCGCCCTCGTTGCGAATGGACGATCATGCGCCGCACAGAAACGAACGGATCCTCGTTGCGAGGGCCCAGGATACCATTCGCGCCCATCTGAATAGCCACGAGCGGCTGAGTCTAGACTGCGTCGACTTGGCTCTCTCGGAGGGTTCCCGCGGTCGCTTGTCCGTCAAGTAAGTCATTTTTGTTCCTTCATCTTTCTTCTTTCTTCTTCCTTCTTTCCCGCGTTCTATTCCAGTTCTCTCCGCTCCTTCCCGCGTTCTATTCCAGTTCTCTCCGCCGCTCCTTCCCGCATTCTATTCCCAGTTCTCTCCGCCGCTCCTTCCGCTAACAGGACAAGTTATCTCTTGGAGAAAATCCGGGCCTTGACAGACATCAGACTCTACCGCAACAGCCTTGCGGCGAGGCGGCCTGAGTAGTCAGAGTCGATATGGTTGAAATGTTTTGGATCTTATTTTTTTTGGCTTCTCGCGGAAGGATGTGGACAACGTCCGGACTCGCCGCGCCACATCACGCTGTATGCTTTTATATCTTTTACTGTTACATTACGTTTTCGTGCTCTCACCATGATATGGCTCCCTCGTAACGTGTCACTAAAGGCTCCTTATTTTCTGGCTCAGCACACGGTCCCTGGCAAGATTGATTTTGTCTTTTCCACGGTGCATCCCATCCATCCTTACGCCGCTGTCGCGCCACACGAATCACGCTCATCCCGCCTTTCTCTCCTCCTCCCCGGACTCCCCAGATAAAAAACAAAAACAAAAGACAGTCAAAACGGGCCGAAGGAAGAGAACAGACTCATCTTCTCCGGTCAAGATACGCCTTGGCCTGTTCCCACTCGTCCTTGTCCTCTTGCTGGATCTCGTCGCTGCCCAGCTCCTGCACGCCGGCATGCAGCGCCTCGACCAGGCCAAAGGCAATGTCCAGGTCCTCAAACAGGTGCGTGGCGTGCGGCACAAACTTTTGCGGGAAGTCTAGCTTGCGTGCCACCTTGGCCTCTGGCGTATCGTCCTGGAAACTCTCGTCCAGGAACGTCTTGACCGCAATGGCGAGGGCCGTGTCGGGGTGCTCGATATAAGGAAGCCTTTAATGTTTCCATTTTTTGTCAGTACGGTGAAAATTTGTTGGAGTAAGATCAAAGCACCAAGGAAACTTACGCGTGACCAATCTCCCAGTAGTCGGAGCGCTCCCGCTTTACCTGGTTGCCCATAAAGGACAGAGCAAGCAGCGAATCGATAACAGCACGGATAGTATCCGCGACTGTGGCCGTGAGCGAGTGGAACGCCAACAGGTTCTTGCTGAGAGGGCCCGTGTAACCGGACGTGTCCTGCCGCAGCTGCAGCACGGCGGCTGTCCTGCTGATGAGAAGCACACACTTCTGGTCCGCCGCGGGGCCATTCGCCGGGAATCCCTGTAGCTCCGGGTGCTTGTTCTTCGAGTTCAGCAGGCCGAGGCGGATCAGCTCAAACGCCAGCAGAGCCGCCGCGTTGAGCGTCTTGACCTCGGGGTGCAGCTTCGCCACGGGCGCGAGAGCCGTCAGCGTCTTCTCCAGGGCCACACCCCATCGCGTCGGCTGCAACGTTTGCGGGTCAATGTAGCCGCGGACCGTGAGCAGCTTCCACAGAGTCAGCGACACGACCGTGTCCGCAGACTCGACCCGCTTGATCTTGGGCGCCTGCCGCGTGCTGGCCACGAAATCCGCGTTGCTCAGCGCAGCTAGCTCAAATGAAATGCTTCCCGATGCCGGCGCCGTAAAGTGCTTTGCAAGGGCCGCGTCCGTCACGTTCCATCTGGCTATCCGGGTCACCGCGTTGTTGTCCTCGCTGCGGTGCTTAAGCTTCAGCGAGAACTTGCTGTCGAACCAGACTTTCAGTAGGATTTCCCGAAAGTTGATGCCGCGGTTGATGCGATTGGCAATAAGGCTCAAAGCTGTCTCAAAGTACGGCACAAGCTTCACCGTCACCAGTTGGCGGTACTCGTCTGTCACATAGCCGTCCAAGGTCGGGAAGACGTCCACCTCGCAGTAGGTAATCCAGCTCAGCACCCGCGGGCCGATCAGACCCCTGTTCAGGTAGTAGAAAAGCTCCGCGGGTAGCTGGAAGCCCAGGTACTCGTGATTGTCGCTTGTCAGCTTGTCGTAATCGTTGACGTTCACTTCGCCCGACTCGGAAATATAGATAAAATGGTCCACGGCCATGCGAGCCTTGCGATACTTGTCGAGCCAGTCGGGGTCCTGCGCCTGCAGAATGTCGCTGAACGAGGCACAAAGCGTCACAATGTTCTTCTCCGCCGTGCGCAGCATGTTGGATGCGTCCGTAATGCTGGGTTGGCGGGGGTTGATCGTCGTATCGCGGAGCGGGGGGAACGTTGGGAGGAAAGACGTTCCAGTCATCAGAGATGCATCAATGAACATAAGCTCGCTCACGCCCAGGTTCTTGACAATCTGTCTCTTGGACACGGCAAAGACACGCTTCGTTTTCCAGTCCATGGACTTGATCACACAGTCGTGGATCGGGTAGAGAAGAAGCTCGGGCGAGCCCATGATGCCGCCACACTGGTCGGAGTCAACCATGTCGAAGTAGGCAATCTTGACCAAGCACGCGTGTTAGTACAAAAGAAAACTCCTTTCCGTCCCGAGAAAAAAGTCCCGACGCAGCACGGGGCCTCACCTGTGCCGCTGCATTGTACGGTGCGACGAGGAACGGCAGCTTCCGCTTCTTGAGGAGGCGCTGCAGAGCAGGATAGAGAGACTGGCTCGGAAATGTAGCTGTGTTGAATCCTGTACGTCAGCAACTCGGACGTGCTCTCTATAGCGAGTGCACCAGCGAACGTACCACTGGTCGCCCCAAAGGCATGGACGGCCTCGTTGGCACGGCCGCCAAAGTAGAGGTCCCATGCCTCGTTGGTTCGGGCAATATCGCGGAGTCCTGCAGAAATGGTAACGTCCGCCTGGCCGACAACGGGCTGGCCGTCAAAGATGAAGAAGGGAGTCACTTTATGGGCCTTCCACTGGTTCAGCTCGTTCTCCATGTGCATGTGGAATCCCGTCAGGCCGCCAAGGGCACACACGAGCGGTTCGTGGGACGGTCCGCTGTCGAGCATCTTCTGGATGAAATAGGTGGCGTCGACAGCAATCGCGGTGTCTTCGAGCACGCTCACGTCGAAGGTCCTGTAAAAGGGAGAAGGGTAAGGAGTCAGTGCCGGGTGGCAGCCTGCCAAGCAGCAACAAGACAAGGGCACACGCACATCAATTGATGCCCAACAAAGGGGTCTTCGGCCAGAGTAGAGCCTATGGAGCTGTTAGAAGATACAGGAACCGACGTCATGGTAGGGAGGGAGACTTTGGCAGCTGTGTACACCAGACATACCCGGCATCTTCACAGTGGTCCGATCAGACGCTTGGTCGCAAAGCGAAGGAAAGGTGGCTGACAGTTCTCAGTGCTCCTCTTCAAAGAGCCAAATGGGAGCCTTGCTACGGCGACGGAATGGTCTCGCGAAGGAACCAGCTCGTGCTCAGTTGTGTAGGAAAGTCGCCAGTTGTCGTTCCTTTGCGACGTTCGAGTCGTTGGTCAGGCTGGAAGTCGACGGCCTTTGTGGTCGTCTTTCGTCGTCGACAAGTCCGTTGCCGTAGCCGCAAAGCACCAGGCCGGATCGAACACCGCGCCAGAAGAAGCGCCGCAAGTCAATGCCGCTTTGTCACAGAGTATCTGTGGCGAGCAGGCGGCAGATGAAGAAAAAGGGGGGGTGGGATGTGAGGTCAAGAGAGAGTAGAGTGAAAACGAACGAACGCTCAGCAGCGGGACCCACTCTCCTCTCTTTTTTCTAGAGCTTTGCGTTGTGGGCTTTTTATTGGTCCCTTCCGCCTTCAGCCATTCTCTCCTTTCCAACAGCTACAGTCACAACCACATAATTATCACATGATATTCCATGCTCATTTATCAACTTCGGTCTCTAATCTATTTTGCTATCTGATCTCATTCGTTACGGCGCAAGCCATGGCTACACAGCTGATCGATTCATCAACTACTAACTTCCTCACTTGTCACAGAGACGGGACGAGAAGAATTAAAAAACAGAATCCACTGCCCAGTCTACTACCGAGTGCTGCTTTTCTGTCCCATCCATTGGCAGTCCCCTCGGCTATTGCAGCGCAGAAAGAGGCCTTTCTAGCCTTGAAGATCCTAAGTCTATGTAGTCCATGCGGCGATGCCATGAGCCTTGTCCTTCCCTATGAATTTCTATAAGCGAAGCTGATGAAAGATGCCCTTCGTTTCGGAACGCGGATAAAAAGCACATTCATGACAAGTCGTAAAAAGCGTAAAACCAGATCCAGGGAGTTCCCATATCTTTTTCCGTTTTGTAGATTTCCCTTGATCGAAAAACCGTCGATGCATGCTGAGAAGGCGTCTCTCAAAGGCCTCGTTTTCTTTTCTTCTTCTTCCTGTCCCTTGGCCTGTGTGTGCATACACAGACAGGCAGATGTGGCCCCCTCGTCTTTCAGATCTATTGGGTATCATAAAAAAACCAGGGGACGAAAGCAGAAATAAAGAAAAAAAGACCAGGATGCGGTTCATCGATTTTTTTGCGCCTGAGTGTGCCCAGAGTCCGGGGCCCGCCGTTTCCGAAGTTGAAGGGGCAACGATCCATTGTAAGGTCATGCTCGCTGCCGTAGGATGTCTGCGAAGCGAAAAATAAAAGCAAATCGAGTCGAGTCCGAGTGCGCGTGTGGCGCAAGAAATGAAAAGAACATGAACAAAAAAGTGAAACGCGCCGTCCGAAAATGGATGCGGTAAAAAGAAACGAGTAGGGTTGGAATAAATCAGAAGTTGTGCTTGACACAATAGGCGCCGTTGAGACGCCGCCAGCCACATGTGCTGCTTCGTCCGCCTCGTGAATGGACCGGGTAGAAGCGTGTAGGGTGCCGATCAGAAGCAGCTGCTGGCGAAATTTCCGTCCAGAGCTTACCACCAGGACTGGCCGCCGGGGCCGCCGGGGTTGCCGTAGGAGCCACCACCGCCGTAAGCGCCGCCGCCACCGCTGTAGCCGCCGCCGCCGTAGCCAGGGTTGGGCGGGGCACCGCCATAGCCACCGCCGCCGTAGCTGCCGCCGCCGTTGAAACCGCCACCACCACCACTGAAGCCGCCGCCACCGCCGCCGCCACCGCCACCGAACTTCCGGAAGTCACGGTTGGCAGTCTGGCCACGGCCACGACCGCCGCCGCCTGGGCGACCACCACGGCCGCCACCGCCGCCGAAAGAGCCCTCGCGAGCAATGGTCTCGAGGAATGAGGGAACCTCCTGGTTAGCCTCCTTCAGCAGGTCAATCAGCTCGCGCACAACACCGCGGTTGCCACGGTTGAAGAATGCCGTGGAGATACCAGTGTTGCCGGCACGACCAGTACGACCAATACGATGAACGTAGTCATCAATGTCCGTAGGCAGGTCGTAGTTGACGACGTGGGTGACGTTTGGAATGTCGAGACCACGAGCAGCGACAGCCGTAGCAACAAGGATGGGGCAACGGCCGTTGCGGAACATCTCCAGGGCGCGCTCGCGCTCGCGCTGCGTGCGGTCACCGTGAATCGAGGTGGCGGGGAAGTTCTGGTTGATGAGGAAGTCCGATAGCGAGTCGGCCATGCGCTTCGTCTCGACAAAGATCAGTGTCAAACCGCTGCCGTGCGTGTGAAGAATGTCCAGGAGCACGGAGCGCTTGTCGTTGTCCTCAACGTACTCGACCTTCTGCGTAATGTTCTCCGAGGTGGAGCCCACACGGCCGACAGACAGGAAAACGTAGTCCTTGAGGAAGTCGCGCGCCAGCATCTGAATGTCGCGAGGGAAGGTGGCCGAGAACATGAGCGTCTGGCGGTCGGCGACGCCAGGCATATCCTCACCTTCGACAATGCGGCGGATCTGGGGCTCGAAACCCATGTCCAACATGCGATCGGCCTCATCGAGAACCAGATACTTGATGTTGCACAGCGAAATGCGACCGCGCTCTATGAGGTCGACGAGACGGCCGGGTGTGGCGACCAGAAGATCGCAACCACGCTCAATCTGGCGCAGCTGAGAGCCGATGTCGGCACCACCATACACGACACAGGGGCGAACCCACGAGCGGTACGCAAACTTGCGAGACTCTTCGTAGATCTGAGAAACCAGCTCACGAGTCGGCGCGAGAATCAGAGACGTCGGGTACGCCTTGCGCTGGCGGCCGTAACCACCACCCTGTCCGCCAGGGACTACCGAAGGGCCTGTGAGAAAAGCCTTGGACAGGATTGGGAAAAGGAAGCCACCCGTCTTGCCGGAACCAGTCTGGGCACAGGCCATCAGGTCACGGCCGCCCATAACGATCGGAATGGAGTACTTCTGCACCGGGGTCGGGACCTTGTAGTGTGCAAGCTCGATGTTGCGAATCAAGTGGTCATCCAGAGGGGGGGTGCTGAACGTCAGGACGGGCTCGGGGACATCGTGGCCCGAGGCTTCGACGGGAATGTCGTCGTATTTCTCAAAATTGATACCCGTGTGCTGCTTGGACGGATCGTCGGCCGCGCCGAAAAGCTCCCGCTCAAGGCGAGGGTTAGCCGGGCCGGCAATATGCTTTCCGTCGCGCCACTGGCCGTCGCCAGATCCACGAGCATACCCGCCGCCGCCGCCGCCTGCACCAGCACCAGCACCAGCACCACCACTGTGACCGCCGTGACCACCGCCACCAGGGCCATAGGCGTTAGGGTTAAAGCTCTGGGGACGGTCCCAGTTATTATTACGCTGGCCACCGAAGTTGGGAGGGCGACCGCCAGCAAAATTCTGGTTGCTAAATTAAAAAAGAAGAAAGTCAGCCATCTGATGAGTATTTGGAAAAAGGGCAAAGCAGGTCTAGGTGCTTGGACTCACTTTGTAGCCCAGGCGCTGTTGTTGATGCCGCCGTTGGCGGCGGCGGCAGCGGGACCATCAATGGGGCCAGTAGGAGCAGGCCCGGGAACAGGACCAGCACCATCAGAAGGCACGGGACCGGCAGGGGTAGGACCAGCAGACGGTGCGGGGCCGGCGGGACCATGAGGACCACCGTTTGCAGAGCCCCCCTTCCCCCTCATATGGGGAGGGATGTACGAACGCTTGGGGCGGTCATAGCCCGACTCGCCGTTGATGCTGAGGCCGTTCATATTGAGTTGATCAGCCATGATTGCAACGTTGGGGTGTCGTTGAGTAGACAAAGGACGTTGATCGGAATGAAAAGTCGAAGAGCGAAGGCAGGAAAAATCGGTTGAGTCTTTCGAAATGAACGTCGGAATCAGGGAGAAAAGGTTGGGCGTAAGTGTTCTGCGGTTTGATCCGGGAGGTATCAAACAGGAACAGGGCGAAAATTGACAAAATGCCGACAGGAGTAGAGAGAAAGAAGGGCAGAGAGAGAAGGTGATGGTGATTAAAGACAGACGTCGGAGTGTTCTCTGATTCTTTCAGGTGATGCTTTTCCTTCGAATCTTCAGCGTGCAAAGAGGAAGAAAAAAAAGGACAAAATCGTGTCTCAGGCCCTCTAAAAGAACAAGCAAAGAGTCTTATAAAGGAAAGAAACACAGAAAGGACAGACGAGCTATATCTTTTCGGTGCGTGTGTTGATATCCTCGAGGGATGGATGGGTTTGGGATGAAGTTGAAGGGAAAGAGGTTGGGAGGAAAAAGGGAGAGAGGCAAAACTGGTGGAGGAAAAAAATACTTCAACGAAGAAAATGGCTGGACTAGATTGGGCTTAGCCATAATTTTTAGTCACTGCCTTCACAACGCTGCTGAAGAGAATTCCGTACAGTGCGAGCCCACCGTTGAAGGGAAGGGCGTTACCCGGTAAGTTCTTTGGTGCTTACTCCGTGTTTTGCCCGCCCCTGACTGGCCAGCCAAGCCCTATCCTCGCTGGCATACAGTATATCTAGCACTGCTTGCCACCAGGGGCGAAAAGGCTTTTTCTGCGGAGGACTGGTTTTCACGTGTTATCGGCCCTCTGCCCTCGCCACGATCATAGCAGGTAGAAAGAAGAACAAGCACCACCGCCTCAAGGAAGTGCACCAATTCATCCTTCTGATTCGACTACCTAGTCACCTGATACAAGAACCAAATATCCCTATTAGGATACCGACATAAAAGGCAAGACGGCAAGACCAAGCTAGGAAAGTGCAAGAGCTGGTGGTACATTTGCCAGCAGTCGCGTAGAAAATGAGGGTACTCTCTATATAAAGGAGAAGAGGGCCCGCGCGGAAAGGGGGAAAGCCCAGCTAGCTTCTCTTGCCAGCTTACATTGCCACACGTGGCAGTCGCAACGTACGGAGTAGGTGCCGGACGACTCGACCTCGTCGTCCCGCAACTTACCAAACGGCGACCTGGGCGAAAATGGTGGGTTCCGAAAGGGTGCACCGGAAGGGTCATAGCTGTGCAACGCATGCCGCAGGCGCCACACGTCCGCCCGCTTGACGTACTGCGTTTGCGTTTGCGTATCCGTGACCACATCTGTGCTCGTATCTGCTCGTGTCCATGTCACGAGACAGGTACGGCCCCTTCCGCAGATGTCCATAAACGACAGCAGCGAGTGTGTCCAGACAGCAACCTCGGGCAGTGGCGGCAGACAGGGAAAGCACGAAAAAAATAGAAAAATAAACGTACAGCAGCGGTATTCGCTGGTCGTCACCGACCCAAAAAAAAAAAAAGAAAAAAACGTACAGCAGCGGGTATTCGCTGGTCGTCACCGACCCAACTACTAATCCGCCGATCATCGGTTTAACTAGGGGAGAGCGGACGGGATCCCGTGCTTTCCGATGTCTATGGCCGTACGTGGAAGAATGTGTGCAGCGATTCTTTATAAAGCCAACTTCAAGTTTGAGCCACTAGCTATGATGTTCCAATACCAAAAAGCAGCCATCCCCTCGTCAGTCTGGCACCAGAACATGGCTGCGGCCTGCCCTTTTCAGCTTTATTCTAATACCCATTCGGCCACATCTCTGGGCAGCACCGGCAAGGCCACACCCACCTCACTTAAACTCCCCTACAAACACAACGCAATGGCCAGCCCATCCAGATCACTCCTCTCCATCGTCGCCGTCCAGGAGTGCTGGGTCTACGAGGACATAGCCACCATCCACCGCCTTACAAGGGGTAGGTAGCCCTGGGTACCTAGGAGAAACAGCAGCTGCAAGGGCTACGTAGGTGCAACACAGCAACGGCACAGAACAAGGCAGGAACGGCACAGGCAGACTTGCAAGTTGGGGAGATCACATTGTGCGAGTTGGAGGCGCATATTGACCCGATATCACTTCACGTTTGAGATTCACTTTCGGTCAGAGGACCAGCAACTGTCCACAAAACGGCGCAATGCATTTTGGTTATGCTCTGTCGAGTAACACCGCTTCTCGGAAACCAATATTGTACAAATACGGGATAGCTTTTTCATCGACGCCCGCGGTGCACGCTCAGGGGGTCGGGACGAACTTGTTGTCTTCAAACTCGATGTCGACAACACCGTCCTTGGTGACCGCCTTGACCGTCATGCCCTTGAAATCTATGGGTAGCCGTCGCTTCAGCTCGTCCGTGCAGAGCGTCAGGAGCTTGATGCCCTGGCCGAGGTTGATGTCCGGATGGTGGTGCTTGTCAAGAATGGAGAGGCAGTAGTACCTGTGCAGAGGTCAGCATGGCATTTTCGGTAGCACGATAAAGAAGGCACCAGAACTGCATGAACGAGTCAGAACATACTGGGCGTAGCCATGGGCGGCATAGGGCACGGGCGCCAGCGCTGCGAGGTAGTCCAGCCAGTAGAGGCTCGGCTTGTGGGTGATGGGGTCGACGCCGCCCAGCAGCAGGTTGACCGTGTAGGGTTTTCTTGACCGCAGGCTCGATGCCAGCTCGCCACGGACAAAGTGTGCGACGGCTGACGGAGACAGGTCGGCCTCGTTGCGCATGCTGTAGAGCTGCACGTTGGCCTGAATGTACTCGGCAAAGTTGACTGCGCAGGACTGTCAGCAACGAGTCTGCTCACGCACGAGATGCTGTGCATCGCTGCAGAGCAGAGGCACTCTCACCTGTGTCGCCGGCCTCGCCCGAGAAGGCCACCAGCGTGTGCTTGTTGAGCTGTCGCGTCTTGTCGTCGTTGGTCTTGAGCACCGTCGGGCCGCGCATGGCTGCCTTCGACGCCGCAATCAAGGTAAAGTCCTTGCCCGTAATGCCGAGCAGCACCTCCCTGGAGAAAGAGTCATAGTCGAGATTAGCTGTCTGCAGTTGATTCGCTGGCTTCCTGGAGCTCGCAAGCACAATGCAAACACAACGTACATTTTGGCGTGGCTGGCGATGAAGCTTGACTCTCGGTTTCAAGACAAAGGCAGAAACGGAAGCTCGCGTCGTCTCGAAAGAGTCCGATGTCCAAAGGAGAGAGGATGAATTGATGGCAAGGTCCTGTCGATGAGCGTTGTGTTGTGCTGTGCCGTCTGAGCTTCGATTGTCCTGGCCCTCGTTGGGAACGCGCATTCCGTTACAGCCTGCTGCTGTGGCCTCGTAGACCGCCTGCCTGAGAGCATAGGTGGGTCTACCTTGCGGATAATAGTACATCCCAGCGCCGACGGAGCAGCATTTTGTTATCGATAAGGATCGTTCGTTGAATTAAGTGGGGCCAAAAAAAGTTTCCTGGTGCAAGGAAACATCTGAAGTCTTCCCGTTTTTTCTGCATCCTCAACACTACGAGCACTCCAACCGCCTTTTTCTTGCAGCGCACCCCATGATTTTTTCGTGCTTTTCCTGGTGATCGCCCTCAGAAACAAGGGTGGTGTCTCTCTCCGGGCACAATGTCTTCGTTTTTCACCGTCCCCGGGGCGCAAAAGAAGCGGAAACGGACCGCAGCGCCGGATGGCCCCAAGAAGCGAATTGCCGCGGCCTCTGCGTCTGGAAAGGCAGCAGGCTCATCAAGGGCGACACACTTGTCCGGAAGGAAGCCGCCAAGAACAAAAGAAACCCTGGCAGTGACCAAGACAACCAAGAAAAGCAAGCCTGCGCCGCGCAGCCGGAGAGACGCCGAAGGCGACGACGATTCCGTGTCCGGCAGCGAAGATGACGACGACGATGACAATGGCCATAGTCGGCCAAGGGCCGGAAGCGATGGCGAAGACGGGCATGGCTCTGGCGACGACGACGAGTCGGACAGCGACGTGGGTGAGACGGCGGCGGAGCGGCGGCTGCGGCTGGCGGAGCGCTACCTCGAAAACGTGCGACAGGAAGTGGGCGGCGCGGCGGGCGCGGACGGCGACATCTACGCCTTTGACGCCGAGGACGTTGACCGCGACTTGATCGCCGAGCGCCTGCAGGAGGACGTGGCCGAGTCCAAGGGCAAGGTGTACCGGCAGCTGGCGGCGGCGCTGGGCTTTGAGCGCGCCTCACACTGTCTGTTCCGGTGGAACGCCAAGAACGTCAACGCCGTGGCTGTCTGCGCACCGTATGCCTACACCGTGTCCAGCGACGTGCACCTGACCAAGTGGCGCATCCAGGAGCGGCCGGAGGAGCAGCGGCGGAAGCGCGAGGAGGCTCGGCGGACATGGGAGGAGGAGAAGCGGCAGCGGCAGAAGAAGAACAAGAAGCGAGGCGGCAAGCACAAGGCCAAAGGCACGGGCAAGGACAAGGGGGTGGACTTCGCCGAGGAGGACGTCGCCGACATCCCCCCCCGCAAGCAGCCGCAGCGCCTGCTGTTCCGCCGCGGTAACCCGGCGCGGCGGCGCGACAAGGATTTCCAGGGCCACGTCGGGGCCATTCTGTGCGTGGCCGCGTCGCAGGACGGCAAGTTTGTCGTCACGGGCGGCGCGGACCGACGCATGGTCGTGTGGGACGCGGCAACGCTCAAGCCGCTGCGCGTGTTCACGCACCACCGCGATGCCGTGACGGGCCTGGCGTTCCGCCGCGGCACCAACCAGCTGTACTCGTGCTCCAAGGACCGCACCATCAAGATCTGGAGCCTCGACGAGCTGGCCTACGTGCAGACGCTCTTTGGCCACCAGGACGAGGTGGTCGACATTGACGCGCTGGCCCAGGAAAAGTGCGTTAGCGTGGGCACGCGCGACCGTACCGCGCGCATGTGGAAGGTCGTGGAGGAGACGCAGCTGGTGTTCCGCGGCGGCGGCAGTGGCGGGAGCGGCAGCAACAAGTCGGCGGCGGCGGCGGCGGGCTCCGGTGCCGATGGTCCCATCGACCGCAACTCGCTCGCCCACGAAGGTAGCATGGACCGCGTGGCCATGCTGGACGACGAGCTGTTTGTCACTGGCAGCGACAACGGTGCGCTGGCGCTGTGGAGCACGCAGAAGAAGAAGCCGCTGTTTGTGGTGCCGCGCGCTCACGGCATCGATCCGCCTTTGACGGGCCGCGCGCAGTACGACGCCGCATTAGTGGACAGCGAACCGAGCGGCAGCGTCGACGCAGCCACCAGAAAGAGCACAGCACCATCCACTCGGCCCCCTCCCACCTCCTCTTCCACAGCCGCTGCCGCTGCTGCTGCCGGCAACCCGCCGCCGCCACCACAACCCCGCTGGATCACTGCCCTGCGCACCGTCCCGTACTCGGACGTCGTCTTCAGCGGCAGCTGGGACGGCCACGTGCGCGTGTGGCGCCTTAGCAAGGACAAGCGCAGGCTGGAGGCTGTCGGCGTCCTGGGTGGCGCTGCCGCGGGTGGTGGTGATGGCGATGCCGAAGGCGATGGAGGTGCACCCTCTGGGCCGTCCTCCTCCTCACCTTCAGCATCCTCGTCGTCGTCGTCCTTCTCCATCCCCGGCGTCGTCAACGACATCGCCGTGTTCGAGCGCGGCGAGCGCGGCCGCGACGGGCTCAGTGTCGTGGTGGCCGTCGGCCAGGAACACCGGCTCGGCCGCTGGGGTCGACCACCGGTGGCACGCAATGGTGCGGTCGTGTTCGAGGTGCAGAGAGTCGCCAGCAGCAATGCCAACGGTGTCAACGGCGTCAATGGTGTCAATGGCCACCTTACGAACGGAACAAGTAAACCGTGAAAAGGACAGCAGGCATGAGACAATGCGACAAAATCTCATCTTGCACACCTCATTTTGTGATTTGGTACGCTTTTGGAAGGGGCAGTTATTTTGATAGTAAAGGGAGTTTATGACACCTCGTGCGTATACCTTCTGCCGAGCTTGTAGTAAGTTCAATCTTGCAGTGTATCTAGTAGCGCCTTCCCATCGGCATTATGACTTGGTCTGTCCCGTCTCTTTAAAGGGCCCCACGGCCGAAATACAACCCCTAACGCCAGCCAGACGACCCGACGGATGCAAGAGAACTCGGTAAAACAAACGTGAGAAAGAAAAAAGAAAAAGACTCATGCCATGCACTCAGTGGTGGCCACGGGGACTGCCACAAGAGGAAAGAAGGAGAAAACGAGAAAAGAAAAAAAAGAAGAAGAAAAAAAGCAAACACGCCATTGTCCACCCCCTCAACCACGTTCCGTCCCTCATAGCTCATCCTTCTCTACTATCGCCAGGCCGAACGTAGCCCATGCATGTCTCCTTGGGAAGATTCAGCATGGTGCGTACCTGCTCCTGCTGAGGCTCGACGGTGATGAGCCCGGGGAAAGGACGTAACGATGACACGCTTCGATGTGGCGCAGGCCGCGGATCAGTGCCATGAGTATACTGCCGCGTCGAAGCAGCAGCGCATTGAGATGCAGGGCGGCGGATGCGCTCGTCATCGGTTCCGCTGCTTGCGGTTGCTGCGGCCGCCGTTGCAGCTCCGGCAGTGTTCCCTTGGGTAAACCGGCGACGAGCAATCGAGACCTGGCGGGAAAGGGGTCTGGGCCGAGGACGGGGGGAGAACCCGGGAGAGAACAAGGCCAATGAGCCTGGCATCGGTGGCCGCCGTCGCGCTTCCGCCTGTTCAGGCGTCCTCGGTGCAGAGACCGTGAAGACAGACGAGCTGTATGCCTGTCTTCTGGTGGCGAAATGCGCCGTGCCATGCCAGCGGCGTGCCGGAGCTGACTCGTCCCCCTAGGGCTGCCGCCCGAACGCGTTTGGCGATCCGGATTTGAACGGTGAGCTGCAGCTTTCGTCCGCAGGGTCGACGGACGATGCATCCGACGACTCCGTCTTCTCTCCTTCTCCTTCTCCTTCTTTCTCGTCATCTTTTGTCGTTTCTTTCTGCGCCTCTCCACTGCTGTGTAGCTCAACACTGGAAATGGGTACGTCGGCGTCAAACTGCGATCCGCTCTGCTCCAGCTCCGCTGTTCCAGATTGGCCGACTGGGCTGTTAGGCGATGATGTCAAGGAACTTCTGGACGAGTCGTCTGCGTCGGATGTCGCGTCTTGCTGGGGCGTTGACTTTTCGTCCTTGCTGGCGGCAGCTGGTCCTGCAGGTGCAACTACAGGAGCGACGGCCGATCGTTTCGCCTGCGGGTGCTTCTTCTGGGCCTTTTTGTTAGCCTCTTCGGCTGCCTGGTACTCCTTCTGCATATGCAAGACCAAGTCACGCAGCCTCTTGCGCATGTCGGGTGCCGACGTGTCCCACTTGCGCTCCTGTCGCAGTACAATGTCCCGGATGAAGCTCTCCGGGTCCTTGACAAACTCCTGGATGTACAACAACAGGTACACGCCGCAGTCGCAAAAGTTCTCTTGCTGCGGGATCGTTTTCGCCGTCGTTCCGAGGCGGCCCGGGTCGGCCGGCTTAATGTCCTTGCGCTGCGCAATCTCGGCAAGCAGCCACTGCTTCAGGTGGTCTACCGAAGCCCCGTGCACGCTGCCGAGCGAGTCCAGTGTGAAGATGCGTGGGTCTTCCGGGTCCAGCTTCTTGCCGCTGGGGATGAAGACCTTCTTGCTGTTGCGGCCCGCGCTGGCTCGAAATAGAGGCTTCTTTTTTGCCGGTGTCTGAGACGGTGTGGGGGCCGAAACGAGGTCGCTTTGAATTTCAGTCACTTCATCACAGTCGTCATCATCGTTGCTGGTGTCCTTCCGGTTCACGTCGTCGTTGTCGCGGAGGTGGATGGCCCGTGGCGATTTGTCCTGAGCAATTACTACAGTGTCATTGCCGACTGCTTTTTTGAGGTCGGCTTTGATTGATTCGACGGTCAGAACGTCCTTCTCTTTACCATCAGCCCTGGTATCACGACTGTCCACATCGATTGGCGGTTCCCTTTTCGCTTCGCATGGACGGAAAGGAGAGGAATCGGATACTGCTGTTGGTGAGCGACTCTTGGAGGCAGACACAGCGACATCCTGACGATTCTTGTTCGCATCCTTTTCGTCGTCGTCATCGCCATCGTCGTCCAGAGAGACACGTGCGGGCGGTGCATCGACGTCAACGAGACTGGGTTTTGCCTCATCCAGCTCCAGCTCGGGTTCGGACCCGGGCGCGGGATCCGGTTTCGGGAGAGCTGCAGCAAGGATCTTGGGAACGTTGCAGATGATCGCTACCCACCAATGCGCATTTTCGTTGACTGGAACGACAATGTAGTCGTAGGAGAACAGGTCGACCTTGGCTGTCCAGCGCTTGACGCCGTCAAAGGAGATCGCGCTGCCTCTATGCGGACGAAGTTTCTCGTAGAAGTAGGTGTTGTGGAAGTACACACGCTGCGCGACTGAGGAGCCGCCTTTTTTCAGCGAGTCTTGTAAAAACTGCAAGTAGAAGTTGATGATGTTGTCGTTTAGGAATTGGCCCTCGTCCAGGCGCGCGACGTCATCCTTGTCAACAGTCGTCCTGGAGTAGGTGAGGGGGATGCGCCAGTCTTCGTCCCAGCCTGGGTGCATTGTTGTCCAGCGTTCAAACTCAACTTCCTCGTCATGCTGTGCCACGGCCAGTCTCGAGCTGCGGGTGCGCAGCCTCTCCGCCCGACTGTTGATAGAGGGGGTTGCCGCTTGGTCTCCGTTAACAGACGAGCCGTCGAGATCGACTGTTTCCGTAGTGCTTCGGAGACTCCGACTGCTCCTTACGGGACGGAGAAAGCTACGGCCCTTTTCAGCAGCCGGCGTGGCGGGTGAGGACATACTACTTTTGACGTTCTCGGTCTGGCGAGGTGCTTCAAAATCAGACGGTTTCTTTTCGGTGGTCTCGCGAGTAGCACGACGCTTTTCCTCGCCGCTGATCATGGCATCCTTGGCCGCCTGTTGCTTCTTATTGTGGACCGCTTCGACGCATTGGCTGAATCTGCGTTCGAGGGAAGGCCTAGGTTTAGGTGAAAGTTTTAGCTTGGATTTGTGGCTGCAAAAGGAGAACGAAAAAAAGAAAAGAGGCACTCACGCTGGTCTTTCACGCATCTTGACACCTTTGGACAAGTCGGACTCCATGGCCCAGGTGATGAGACGACGCGCATCCTTTACTGTGACAAACCTCACCCCCAAAAGATTGCCTAAGCTGTCACTCCGCGGAAAATCGAAGAACACGATCGCGCTATTCGTGGAGAACTGGATCTCATGGACTTTTGCCAGTTCGATCCGGAACCAGCGGAGAGCCTCGCGCCCGGTAAGAGGTCTATCTGAAAGGACAAGAACGTCTGGAGCTGATGCGGTGGTTGTCAGCTGTACGTGCGTCGGTGCAGCAACGCCGGCAGAGTGGTCTTTGTCGGCCAGCAATTCGTAAGTTGGGTAGCGGAAGGCGGCGCCGACGTGAAATGGATCACTGATTATCGTCTTGACGGTGGCCGAGACAGGTCGACCTGCAGATAACGGACGCGACGGGGATGCTTGGGCAGATGCCAGCGTTCCCGTCACAGTGGCCGGTTTCGTTGATGTCTTTTTTGCTGGCCGTCGGTAAAAGTGATCTACCGACAGCTCGTCCACGCTGTCGTTTAAGCCACTTGCTTGATAGATGCTTCGCTTGGCGGCACCATTCTGTTGCGTCTGTTTCTGTTGTTGCTCGCCACCGGTCATTCGGTCGCGGAATCGTGCCCTGGGCGCCGGTTTGTCGGACAGAACGATGGTGACATTTGTATTCCGTCTCTGGCCAGTCGGAGAGCGTAGGTCCTGCAGCGGAACCTCCATGACAGAGCTCTGGCCGCTGTCAGATTCTCTGCGCTGTCGGGTTTCCTGTGGGGGCTCCACGAAAGCAACGTCCGCTCCTGGGCTTGGGCTTTCTATCTCAAGATGACGCGAGACGACTGGTGCGTCTCCAAGACTCCGCATGCGCCGTCGTCGGACCGTTCGAGATTGGGGCGGTGAGACGGCCATCTGATCAGCTGGCGGTTGCTGTGACTGTCTAGGAGAGGCATCCAAATCACGGCCGCCGCCACCACTTTTTCCGACAGTACTAAAGGTACGGCTCGCAGGGGGGTCTGGCGATAGTAGCTGCAGCACGTTTATACTGTTACCCGACCGCTGGCGGCTGCTGCTCACCACCTCCGGCCGTACAGCCTCCAGTATGACCTCATCGTCCTTCCTCCTTCGTTTCGGCGGTGGTGGTTGTGTGTGCACGTTTCCGGGTCGCTGTGTCTCGCTCCGGCGCTTCTCGACGGATCGCGTAAGTCGGTCAATGGGATGGAAGGCTCCAAACGATTTCTGCTTGATCAGTATGTAGTTCAAAAACAGCCACAACGATGACGAGAGGTCCATACCCCGAACAGCGGCATGATGCTCGCTCCGGGGCCCAGTCCTGCTGCTGGGTCCGGACAGGAGCAGAGGGCACGAGCAGCAAAAGGAGCAGGATCGATCTGTGGCTGTAGCTAGGACAGCATTGTCCCTGGTGTCCCGTGCTTGGTTGCTGGCCGTTTTGAGGCCCGAGAAGATGGAGGACGGGAAGGCAGAGAATGAGGCTGATCTGAGACAAACGGATGTGGCCAAGCCAGGATGGACGATATTTTGTCGTCTGGTAGCACTGCCGCGTGCCGCAACAGCAAGCGCCCAGACCGCACGGGTGTTGGTTAAGGTTCTTGGGCTGGGCGCAGGCAAAACGCGAAGCTGCTGGGATTATGGATTGAGGTTCACGTTCTGTTGGAGGCAAGTGGGGATTTTCCGTTTTTACGCGTTGAGACACCTATTGCCTGTGTTGCCATCGGAGAACGCTTACAGGGCGCAGTGGTAAGAATTGGGGCTAGGGTTCACTGTGGCGTCCCCTGAAGCAGCTGGGCAAAAATGGTCTGTCTCAACAAACTGACAGAGAGGTGGAAGCTATCGTCCGCAGTCATCCAGCCACGATCTATTCGAGACTAGAATAAACCTAAAAAATGCAGGGGAGACGAAAGGCAAGACAAAGGGGTAAGCAGAAAGACGTCAAAAGACATGGACTATGCCCTGCTGTGTTCACATCTGCAAGGCTGATATCAAGCTTGCTGCTGCAGGGAGTCGCCCGGTTGCGCCTGCCAGTTTCTTGCCACTGTCTGCTGTTTCCATCTCACGTGACAGCCAGGCCTTCAGCCTGAGCACTTCCTCTGACTTACATGTACTCCAACTCTCTCCCACCGATGTATCTTTCGAACCTGTCCTGTGGGAGGTACACTTGGACGCTTTGTTCGTTTGGTGCTCAATCCCTGTCACGCTCGCCTGACTTATGTATCGGGCGGGTATGTGTAGGCGAGCCAGGATGCCTGGGGCGCAGGAGGACGAGGAAAGCTCCCCCAAGGCTTGCCCAAGCTGCATATAAATCCAGCGTGTTCCCGACCTCCTTTTCTCCTCCCCCGACATTTTCCCTCGACACCTTCCTCGATATCCAGTCGATCGAACCAGCAGCCCTCAGGACCAAGAGCATCATGTCTCGCAGCTCGAATCCCAGACCAAAACCTCATGCCCAAGGACGTTGACTAGCACGACCTTTACAAAGGCTATGGATGTGAGGCCGTTCTTCAACATCTACGGTGTCGACGCCAGCAAGAAATGGCCGGCTGAGCGCATCAGGAATGAAGTGACTGCGCTCAACCTCATCCGAGAGAACACTTCGATCCCAGTTCCCCTGGTCCTCGACACGGGTAAGAACGACGACGGCTTTTATCTCACCGCTGAACGAGTCGACAGCATCAGTCTCGACGAGGTCAAGAACACACGCCGTCAAGCGCCAGAACATCATCGCCTCTAATGGCCGCAGGAAGAACTGCACCGCTTGTTAGACGGTTGCGGACCAAAACGTTGAGCGATTCATCACAGATGTCATGCTCCCGCAACTCAAGAGCCTGACCTCGTCCCAGACCGGCTCAACAGCACCGTCATCCCGCCGCCGTGGGTGACCGAGTGCGATGTGAGAGAGACGTGGTCCTCCAAGGCCTCCGCACAGCAGTCGTTTGTCTTTTGCCACGGCGACCTGGGCCCCTAGAATCTCATGTGCGACCAGATTGCCTGCCTCGAGGAATAGCGGGTGTGGACGAACTGGGACAGATCTGTCACCCTGGAACGGGGTTGCGACTTACGAACCTTTGGATATCAGCTATCCGCCTCGTCTCTGGACAACCCAGACTACTAGGCGGAGTGGACAATGGGACGTTTTGTCGGAGCTCCTCAGTGCTTCTGTTTCCTCGAAGAAGCTGCTGTCTACTGCCAGAGAGATTCGAGCAGGTACGAAGGGAGGCCTCGCCGCCCATGACTAAAATCCAACCAAACTCTTCGTCATGCACCTACCCTTTTCGTCACAACGCGCCTCCTCCTTGAACCCACCTTATGTCAGCCTCTTCGCCACACATTCGAAGAACAGTGAATAGCTTCAATGTGCACTTGGTAACGCTCTGGCTTTAGCTCTCACTCTGGATTCAGATGCAATAGCAGACAGAAGCTGTAGCCCACCTAATTTATGTCTCCCGGGAAAATGGCAAATGCACATCACTGACCATTCACTGACCATCGTCACAATTTCTCACCTTTGTCCTTAGCACTCTTGATACAGTCCTCAGTCTTTCTCATAGTTCTTCCCTGCCAGTCATCTGTCGTCTGTAGATTGTAGAATGCATCTCTTGCTCCTCCACTCAGACAACTACAATCTCTTCAGGCCTGTCGACCCTCGCAGATTCCTCTTTCGTCTTGGCGCCAGCAGGTCCAAGTCTTTGCTGACATAATCGACACGTCTAGGCTCCTAGCCGCCCCGATTCTCACCCAAAACGCGCAGGCGCACCCGAACCCGCCTCCGTCTCTTCCAACAACGGGACTCCGTGAAGCCCCCGTATTACCTCAACGTCCGCTCTCCACGGCTGCTGCCTTGCGCTCAATCAATGCCCAAGATCGCCCACAGATACTCCCCCGAGATCTCCTCTTCCTCCACTGACCGGTCGTCCGACTCCGACGACGCGGAAAGCGACAGCCAGTGGTACATAATCAAGGGGATCATAGCCGAGAGAAGACGCTCTGGTGGCCTCTTCTACAAGGTCGACTGGGAGGACGACATCAATACTGGCGAGGCGTATGCGCCGACTTGGGTGAGTTCCTCTTCTCGTCCATCTGTTCTACTCGCGTATGCTAACATTGACGCTCAGGTCCCTGCAGAGGACGTGAGGGAAGCCGCTGTCGCCGAATGGGAGGCTGCCAAGCGCGCTCGCAAAGCTGAGGCCACCAAGGCAAAGATCACAAAGAAAGCAAGCTCGCAAAGCGCTCATTCCAATTCCAGTGGCGCTCTAAACTCTCAAGCGTCGCAGACGATCACTCCGCCACCCGCATCACCAGCCACCGCACCTGCGCCAAAGCGTGCATCCGACAACGCGCGTGCCGAGACGCCCGAAGAGGATCTGCGCCCGACTCGCTCTCGCAAGCGGCTAGCCTCTTCCCGAAAGACCACTGGAAGCAACAGAGCCAACAGCAACGAGGTTGACGACAGCAATAGCGACGACGTCATTTATCCTCCACGCAAGCGTCTCCGCCGCGGCACTCGCACACTCAGCCAGTCGGACAGCAGCGCATACGAGGACGCGCACAGCAACCAGCCCAGTGAGGACGCATCCACCGGCCATCGTCCGACCGACTCCCAGGCCGCGCTCACTTCTCCGCCGACGAGCCGCGAAGCCAGCAAAGATAAGTCAAGCAGCGACAAGGAAGGCGCAAAATCATCCGGGCCGGAAGGACACCCGCGCGTCGCCCAGACCGCTGCCACTACCGGACTACGACCTCGCTCCGACCTCGACCCCCGCGACTGCGTTCACGTGTCACGCCCGTCATCACAGACCATTGGTCTTGTACGTCCGGCCTCCTCCACCAAGTCGTCCCAGAACGGCAACTTCCAGGAGTCTCGGGTATTTTCCCAAATCGTTTCTCAGGAACCCGGAGGCCATCAATCTACCCGGACCATCCCCGATTCCCAGGAAAACTCGCTAGAGAGACCACCGACTCACTCTCCCGACGTTCCAGCCGAAACTGCAACTCTCGGCCGCTCTGTTTCCATAGAAACTCCCGCTAGGCAGCCAGACGAGAACACTGCAAGTCACGCACCTGCTGCGTCGCCATCCCTATCTGCAGACAGTCTTCGCCAGTCTGCTGGTCTGTTTTGGGAGGACGACGTTGTCCACTACCCTGAGCACTACCCTACCGACCCTGAGCACCACTCTGAGCACTACTCTGATTTCGACCCTGAGTATCAAGGCGAGCACGAAACCGAGCACGAAACCGAGCACGAAGCCGAGGACCACTTTGCGACATTCACCCAGCGGCACGAAACGGCAAGCTACGTAGCCAGCGAGGCCCTTCTCTTTCTGACGCAGCCAGAGCCTGATTTCGACGTCCTGGCCCAGACACCCGTGTCTTCTGGTCCTACCAACTCCGTCGTTCTCGACTCTACACGGCCTAATCGCACAGAGACGACAGCAGACTCGCTCGTCCAAGGCTCACAGCCTGCATCTGCCCAGGCTACTACCTCTTCATATAGCAGTCAGGGCTTACATCTTACCGGACCATCGACCCAACAGTCCGGTCAAGCTAACCGGCAATTCGCCACCATGCCCGAAGAACACATGGAGTCAGCCCATGGCGGCCCGTTTTCGCAGGCCCAACCTAATGCCATTGACGAAGATTTGGTATCTTTCCCTGATCTTGACATGAACGACCCCGACGTGATTGCCGCCTATCGAGAAATACAAGAGAGCCAAGAGGCAGGCTACAATCTAGAGCTTGACGCTCAAGCACTGGCCGAGTACCGCAGCTTGCAGCAGGAAGGGTACCTAGAACCAGACACCGATCCTGACGTGATTGCCCATATTCAAAAAATAGAAGAGAGGCACCGCGCTGCAGCCGCCGCCCAAGCACAGCTGCAGGCCGCGACACAGACGATCTCAATGCATCCTGAAGACGCCGTCGCCGCCGATCCACAGTCGATCTTGGTGGAACCGACATCTCTCGGCTCCCTAGGGGCACCCGACGTCTCCGGCGCACAGCGCGCCAGCGGCGCTGACGAGGCGGTCGACTATAGTATCCCAGCCACCGTTGCCCCTTTCGATCTATCGCTTGACGACCGCAACATGGTTTCCGCCTTGGAATTATCTTCTGAGCCAGAAGAGTCCGTTGCGGCTGAGGCCGTAGAAGAAGCCGACGTGAGCGGCGCAGGTGTCGCGGATGGCGTGGACAATGAGGATGGCGTGGACGCAGGCGACGCGCACGACGAGGACGATGATGGCAGTTCTCTCTCAATGGATATTGACGGCGACAACGATGACTCTCTTAGCGGCTCCAACCCCAACTATACCACGCACGATTACATCGTCACCCTCCCCTTGGCTGCCAGCACGCGCCAGCGATACGTCGACCTTATCACAACGGATGAGAACAAGGAAACCATCAAGGAGTTTGGCGGGGTATTCTCAAGGGACGTCACTGGAATGCCTGAACCTGCGACCGTCGCGCGTGTCGATGACTTGCTGCGCAAGCTGCTCGATATGAGCGACCGCCCGCCTTTCTACGACAGCCTGCCGCCGATGTCTGTCGAAGCCAAGATGAAGCACGCCACCGACACCAACAGCAAGTACTCATTTGTCTACGAGTTTCTCGATGGTATCGGAACCCTCGAAAAGACTGTGCTCATCCTTGCCAGCGGCGATGTCACGATCGATTTCCTAGAGGCCGTCGTTGACGGCGCTGGTATTTCCGTGGAAGTGCTCAACGCACCAACAACGTCGCCCAGGCGAAAGCGGCACCCGGGTACAGTATCCGTCCTCCTCTCCGATACTACGGTCCACGAGACAATCGCCGAAAGAGGTCTTCCTGCACACCTCCCGGCCGCCAAGGACGTCGACATTGTCATTGGCTTCGACCACACGGCCCGGACATCGGGTCTCCTGTCCCACTATTGCGATGCATCCGAGGCAAGACGGCAGGGCGCCGCGGCTTTGCCGAAGCCAGTGGTGATGCTGCTGGTAGCCGCTTACTCGCTGGAGCACATCGACCTGCGCCTCGACTCGCAGTCGGTCGATGAACTCGAGCGCAAGAATGCACTGCTGCTCTGCACCCTGCGCTGCTTGGAATACCTGCAAGACACGCCCTTTGACATGTCGCCTTCGAAGCCTCACGAAGTGGCCGAGGCATTTGCAAAAATGTTCCAGGACCCTAGCAAAGCGCTCCACTGGGCACCGCTCTCCTTGCCGGACGAGGTCATGGAAATCTACGTCACTCCATCCAGCTCCGTGCAGCCCGCCCTTTTACAGGACGAGGGCATCGACGACGCTCTTGCTCAGTCACGGAAGCGGCAGTTGGTGGGTTAACCACGGTGGTGCGGGAGAGAGAAAAGAAGGGAAACAGAACAAGCGCTGACCAGAGTTTTAGGATGAGGACGGTGGTGAAACGTCAAAACGCATGCGTCTCAACGACGGCGTACAGCCGCCCATTGTCTCCGAAGCAACGGTGCCGGTGAGCGAAACCATCAAGGAAGCTCTTGGTGGTCCGGTGCGGAGAGATATGGGGCCGACTGTGCAGATCTCTTTGGCCCAGCTGGAGGCACTGGCAGACAAGGTGTGTATCTGGAGCGCGGTGTGTTTGTGCGTTGGCATAAAATGACAAGACTGTTAACACTCAGCAGGCTATCTTCTTCAAGGCCCGGTTCGAGGAGAAAGAAGGCGAAGAAGCTGTGCTGCTAGAACACGTGCGCAGTATCGACCGCGTAGTTAAGGAAAGCGCGGCGACTATTGTCCAGTGTCAGAAGAGACTGGTGGAGGCGACAGAGGAACGCGGTATTTTCAAGGTCGATCGCGACGCTGCGGTGAAGGAAGCCGCGACGCTCAAGGAGAAACTGGAGAGCCGTACCAGCGCCAACGCGGAGCTGCGTGCGCAGAAGGCAGCGCTCGAAGCCCGCGTGGCCGAGGCCGAGGCCTTGCTCTCGGGCGCCAGCGAGCCCGACGTGGCGGCACTGGGCGCCGCGCGCGCCGAAGCCGCCGCCGCCAAGGAGAAGGCGGCGACACTCGAGCGCAAGCTGGCCAATGCCGACGCGGACCTGGCGTATGCGCGCCGCGCGTACCAGGATGCGTCCAACGCGGCCGCCGAGCTGAGCAGCGAGAACCGCGAGCTGTTGGCGCACGTGGAGAAGCTCGACCGCCTCGCCAAGGAGAACCTGCGCCACATCCACGAGCTCAACTCGCAGAGCGAGGTCGAGGTGATCCGCCACCGGCTGGCCGAGGCCATGGCCATGCTCGAGGACCGCGAGCACGACCTCGAGCGCACGCGCGAAGAGCTGCGTCTCCTCAAGAGCAGCCGTCGCGAGACCCGCCAGCAGAGCGTGCCGCGCAGCCCGCGCCTCACCGTCGTCGGCCCGCGTGTATCTACCGGGCGCGGCAGCAGCGTCGGCGCTTCTGGCAGCAGCAGTGTTGCTGGTGGCGTTGCTGGTGGCGGCGGCGGCGGCAGCAGCAGCACGACAGGTACACCCGTTCCTGGCGCCGGCTACGGCCTGACGGCGCAGTCGTCTGTCAGCCGGGGCAACAGTCCAGTGCCGGCCGCCAACGTCGACCCGTCCGTCTACCCGCCGGCCGTTGCGGTTGCCGGGGCGGGAAACGATAGCAGCGGTGGTGCTGCGAGTGGCGACGGCCTGCCAGTGCCCGGCATGACCTACCTCAGCTCCAGCCAAGGTAGTGGTCGTTGGGGTCACCTGCGAAATTGACTATCTGAGGTCTGGGGGAGTGAGGGCCACATATAATTAACGACACTGCGTAAAGACGCTTTTGGAGGAGGGGGGGGGTTCCCTTTTTTCCCCTTTCTTTTACATTCTTTTCCTTTCTTTTCTTTTATTTTCATCTCGCTGTTTTTTCCTTTCTTGTCTCCCTGTCTTTCTTTTCCTTTCTTTTCTTTTTTTCTTCTCGCCGTCTTTCTGTCTTGTTTCTCTGATTCTCTCGTGTATCCCGATCTCGAGAATGACTCGTCCATATCTTCTTTGGGCATCAACGATTCATATCTGCCCGAGGTGTTGCCGGTTCCCACGACTCTAGAACGGTATGCGGACATATTTTAATATAACGGAGCGTTTCGTACATGTATGTGATTTGAAATCCCGTTCGATTCTTTACAGCTCCAATCTTCCAGGAATATGACAAGACAAAATAAAACTCTAAGATGGGAAATATACAGGCTTTTTTTTGGTTGTTATGTTTGCAGATTTGTCTGATCTGTGTTCCCCGAGGCTTCCCCTCTCCGCAATGCACCTGATGTTCTTTCTTTGGTCTGCGTGTGTATGAGCTCTTTCTTCCGAGTCCCCTCCTGACCGGGTTCTCCGGCCTTCGGGATCAAGGGTGAAACTCGAGTGTCTCGGGCCAGCTTAGGCCTCCTCGGGGTACAGCTCCTCCTTGAGGACAATGCCGAGCTCCTCCCGCAGGGGCTTCAGCTCGTCGAGGTACTGCTGGTACTGGCCCTTGTTCTCGACCTTGGCCTTGATGCCTACAGAGCAAGTAAACGTTAGCAAAGTCGGTCCGCCACGCAAACCACCATGGTCGTCGTCAAATTTCCTCCAGATCACGCACCCTCAAAAACACGGACGGCGGTCGGGTAGTCGTTGACTCGCCGGGCGGCTTTTAACGCAGCGATGAGGACGGACGGCGAGGGCACCAGGTCGTAGGCGAAGGCGTTGTTCAGGTTGCGCTACGGTGCAGGGAGGAACCAGTTAGTCGGGGCACCATTGAAGGAGAGAGGGGCGCGGCTTACCTGGAGCTCAAAGACATCCTGCACGGTATCGAACTCCTTCTCGTATCTAAACAGGACAAGTAGTGTCAGACCAACCTGGCGCAAGGTGAAAAAGAAAAACAGCAAGATGCAGTATCCCGCTCAACGACGGCGCAGCAGCGGCGCGATGCTTTGTTTGTGGGCATCGTCACGCCGCTCTCGCGCGCAGTTTCGCAAACAATTCGCTCTTCCAACGCAAGCGCAAAGTTCCCTGTCTCCACCCACGCAACCCTCACAACGGGGATCTCGCGTACCTGGCCGAGAACTCCTCGAACGTCTCTTCCTGATGCTCGGAACGGAGACGCGTGGCAGCGCTGAAGGCAGCCTTGGGAGCAAACGCAGTGCGGGCAGCCACCACGATAGTAGGGCGGGCAGCAGCCACAGGGGCCCGGAAGACGGCGGGCGAGCGCCGGGCAACGGCACGGAGGATGGCGGCGGACATTTCGCGAAAGTCGGGGACGTCGGAGAAGGCAAGCCGGGAGAAAAAACAGTCCGGGTGGCGGCAGTGGTTGTCTCGAGTGGTGGGATGCTCGACAGATCGGCTTGTCGGTTAGAGGAAAGAATTTGTCGCCGGTCAATGTGGCCTGGCCGATTGAGGGGCAGCGGGCGGCTGTTGGGCGGAATTGGACAAAGCGGAAGCGATGCTGTGACGTCTCTCGCGGATTGATGCGGGAGGTAGATCTCAAAGGGGGGGGAGTGAAGGAGAGAAGAGACTCAAGAGGCTGAAAAAGCGTGGTGTAAAGGGCGGAAGGAGCAGGAGAGGAATCGAATGTTTTTTTCCCTCTCGGGTAATGCAGCAGGAATACACTACTTTGCGGCCTGCGGGTTTTACGTGCTGAGGGAGGTACCCCGTTAGTGCTGGGCTTCCGACCTTGGCGCCTCAGGCAGCGAACTAGGACAAGCTTCCCCACAATTGTCCAATCACCGAGCTCGCTTTCAAAATTGCTTGAACAGGATGATTCAGCGATCGGACTGGCGGACGGCCTCTGACGACTCACGAGTAACCGAGCCAGAATCATTGCGCAGCTGCTTTTTAGTCTCTTTTGCTCTCGTCCTTTGGCCTTTGAGCTTCGGTAAACATCTCCGAGGCCTAGGTTTTCTGGACAGTTCTGATTCTGTTGTGGTTGACATGTCAGATCACGTGATTGTGTTTCCTACCTGGTTCTGAGAGTGGTGGGCAAACCTCGGCGCTGACTGCGTCTTTGTCCTGGCACCTGATTGGCCGTGTGCACTGCTCATTTGAGCGCCATGCAAAGTAGCACTTGCATCGCGTCCTACCCCAGGCCGTCGCGAACGCCATTGGGACGGAAGACCTGGAAAAGACGACACAAGTGACGCGTCCAAAAGAAGCGCACAAGGGGAGAGAAACGTTCTACGGAGTATCCTCTGAAGATCGATCGTCATAAACTACTCCGTAGGACCCCAACCGATTTGATCTCACGTTTGCACTGCCGTTTCTGGGATTACGGGTCTGCCGCGGCTCCCGATTCGCGCCTTGCACCTGTTTTGCTAACAGCGCCGAAATTTTAGGGCATCTCAGCGAAGCTTGTGCCAACTGCACCCAGCGAGGACACGTCTAAAAGCTTTCCCCCTTTTGTCCTCAACAACTTTTTTCCTTCCTTTCTCTCCCTCGTCGCTCCGTCACTTCTCTTAATTACCAGCTATTCTTTTTGGTGGTCTTCTTGTCACTCCTTCAATCATCGTCTTCTTTTCCGCTTCTCTCCTTTCTCTTCTCCCTTCTCTTTTTTTTCTTCTCTCTTTCTTTACTTTCTCTCTTCTTCCATCCGCCCTTTCCGCTACTCCCGTCGTCCTGCATCCTTCTCCCGCCTTTACCACCGTTCGCGGCCACCGCTCCACAACGTCGTCCACTCTGCGCAGCCTTTGGGACCGACTCTGTCTTTCGATCGGCTGTGCAGGATACTTCTCTTCGCTCGCCGTCAGCAGCTGGCGCGATTGTTGAGCATTTGCTTTGGTGAGACACGCGTGACCCCCTCACTGTTTTCCCCTTTTTAGCCTTTCATTCGCGTCTTTTGCCTCTTGCCCCTTTTTTTTAGCTCCGGTCTCCGTCTTTGGGCGCATCAAACTTTCCTTGCCGAAGCTTGTGACGACATCCATTTTGTTCCATCTTGTTTTCTCTCCTTGCATGCACGGGAGCTCTCTCTTCCTAGCCGTTCCTAGTCGCCATTTTCTTCTGTTGCCATCAGCTCCAGTCTTGCTAACTTTTGCTTTGGCACGTGCAGCTGCTTACTCTTCTCTTCTTCCATCCGGCTTCGCGACTTCACCATGTCGACGTCTTCGGCTTCATTTGCCGATTTGATCGAGTTTGGCGCCCCGACTCTCGATCGCCCGTTTGGCCTCAAGCTATGGCCTCTCTTCAACAAGGCATTTGACCTGGCGGTCGGCTACCCAGCCGATGATTTTACCTTTGTGCCGGGCAAGACACCCATGTCGACCCTGAAAGAAACGAGCATATTCATCGTCATTTACTACGCCGTCATCTTCGGCGGCCGCGAGCTTATGCGGAACCGCGAGCCGTTCAAGTTGAAGCAACTCTTTCTTTTGCACAATTTCATCCTGACAGCTGTCAGCGGCATACTGCTCGTGCTCTACGCTGAGCAGCTGATTCCCACGGTTGCCCGCCATGGCATTTTCTACGCCATCTGCGACGCCGGCGGTGGCTGGACGCCGCCCCTGGTTGTCCTGTACTATGTAAGGCCCTCCCGTCTCGGCAGCGCGGAGGCATCGGGTAAACAAGTGCTTTTGTTTGCTGACACGTCTCCTTGGACAGCTCACCTACCTCACCAAGTACCTCGAACTGCTCGACACTGTCTTCTTGTTCCTGAAGAAGAAGCCCTTGAGTAGGTTACAAGCTAGCGGAGCTGTTGACATCCTTGACGGCGCACGGTACTGACCTCTTGTGTCCAGCCTTCCTTCACTGCTACCACCATGGCGCGACCGCTCTGCTGTGCTACACACAGCTAATCGGCTCAACCGCTGTGTCCTGGGTTCCGATTAGTCTGAACCTTGGCGTGCACGTGGTCATGTACTGGTACTACTTCCAGTCCGCCCGGGGCATCCGCATCTGGTGGAAGGAATGGGTGACCAAGTTCCAGATCATTCAGTTCGTCATTGACCTCGGTACGTTGTTGCAGTGCTCCTCTATCCGGCGCGATCGGTGGCCCCCAGCTCGTGACTAACCATGGATATGCAGGGTTTGTGTACTTCGCGTCGTACACGTACTTCACGTCGACCTACTTCCCCAACATGCCGAGCGCGGGCAAGTGCGCGGGCGAAGAGTTCGCTGCGTTTGCCGGCATTGGCATTCTCAGCTCGTACCTGGTGCTCTTCATCTCGTTCTACCTTGCAACGTACCGCAAGGACGGCTCGAAGACGACGTCTCGCAAGGCGGTGCGGCGCATGAGCCAGGCGCCACTACCGGACCCGCACGACCTGATTGCCGGCACGCAGGCGCAGGCAGCAACGGCGTCGACCACAGGCGCCAAGGCCAACGGTGGTAGGGCCACCAGTGGCATGACTACCCGTTCTCGCAAAGCCTAAACGGAACGACGGACCGACGGCGACTACCAAGCACGAACAGAACAGTTGACGAGGCGTTGCGGCGACTGGACTGGCCCGACGGTTTACTCTGCCCTGGACACGGACAAGAAGCATGGGGCCATCTCGGACATATATTATAGAATCGGAACGAAGCTCAGGCACCTGGTAATATCCTGCTTACTAGGACGAGGCAGGTGACACGTCAACAACAGCAGGCCAGCATCCTCGAGCAGGGAGCTCACCCAGCCTGCATTTGTATTTTATCTCATCGAACAGAAGAAAAGGAGGTAGGGCGGGGGTATTTTCTCTCTTCTTTCTCACTTGCCTGCACTTTTGGCATGAGTATCACGGTGGATGGGGTGGGCCTTACATTTTTATTGAGTTTATTTTTTTTGGTTGCATGGTACGGTTCCTCAGCTGCGGTACTGGCGGCAACATGGTCTTGTTTTCTGCTCTCACCCTTCTCGCCCTAATTTTCTCATTATTTCGGTAATTCTCCCGTATTATTATGCACCACAAACCCTTTTTCTGTATCAATCCGTGTTCCCGACGACTATCTCTTTTTATGAAAATCAAGCCTCATCATTAGTGAGCATCCAGACGTGAGTACGGAGTAAATACGGGCAACATAAACAGGAAGCTACTCCATCAAGAAGGCAGTCCCCGCAACACCACATCAGCGGCTGGGCGCTTGTGAAATCCCGTCCAGCCTGTGCCGCGCCAGTGCGTTCCCTGCCAGAATGAAACCCGCTGTTCTCGTGCGACATCGACGTCGGCCGTGCAGAAGCTGCCAGGCGCCTCTGCTGCAAACAAGGGTGCAGGTGAGACATGCATATTGCGGAGTTCGGATGGACCATATCATCCGTTCCCTGTCAACGGTATGTCAAAGGTGCCGTTTTCTATACTCCGTAAGGACGATCTCCAGTCCGCGACCCTGCCACATTTGGCCGGCCAGTGGAAGAGCTCCAATGGTTTTATGGAGAAGGCGGAACTGGAGAGCTCTTATGACGGGGCAGCTCTTGTCTTGCAAGAAATGAGGCTCTGTCCTACCTTGGCAAACCTGACCCCTGGGCCATGCGGAGGTCACGACTTCACTACGGACCGACGCCTCCACGATCATCCGGGGAGTGTCGACGGTCGGCGCGGCTGGCGAAATGTCGCCAAATGTCACCTATCTGAGGATGTCACAGATGTCTTTCACAGACAATTCTGTATCTATGGCTAAGGACGGTAGTGCTGGCCTGCTGACGGGGAGGAGAGGGGGGACAGCATGCCCGCAAGACAGCATGCCCCCTAACCTGGGGCGACAGGAGGGAATATGGGGAGTGAGGACAATGCGTCCCGCAAACGAGGCCATGCTCTGGGTCTTCTTGTGAGAATCCAGACAGGAAGCGCCGGGCTCATAACCTGTTGAGGTCTGTTGGACAAAGAGGACTTGCATGCTTTTCTTGTTGTTCTTGTCCAAGCTGGCCAGGCCTGCCACCTACGTGTATCTGGGCCTGCGGCCAGGCGCTTAGCTGTGCAAAACTGAGGGAAATATTGAAAAAACAAAAGAGCACATCAACAGCGCGGTTGCAGATCTGCGCCGACTGAAGTTCCGCGCCAAAATCTACTCCGGTAGTATCTTACCTAATACGGGTTCGTGACGGCCAACCGCCGCCACAAAGGCCGGCGAGAGCGCTAACAGGACAGGTCACGGCCCGGCGCATCACCGACGCTGCATCGTGCCTGCCTTATTTCGTTTACAAAACTGCAGGATTCCTGCCCGATCTTGCAGATTGTTTTCTTTACAACCCTCAGGATCTACGCACATGCTGGTTGTTTTGCAGAATGTTTCAGACAATCAAGTAGGTGCGGCCTGACGTGGACCAATATTGGGTTGAGCGAACCCATCGGCGGGCAGCTGTGCAAAGGTAGGTATGTGCTGTGGAAGAAGTACTGATTCGCCGCCTCCTCGAGATTAACTTGACTACCTGCTGCAAATCTTGTCTTTGGCCCCGTGTTGTACCAGTTGCCACATCCACTGTCCTCTGCAACCTTTGTTGCCCCGGATCCGGATGTTGCTGACGCATCGGACTGACGCATCCGGGCTGCCCGTATTAGCGTCGGACTTGCCGAGAGACCTGTTTCGGTGTACATGGTCGAGTGCCGTCGGCCCTGGGGAGAGGAGACTCTCCAGATACAGAGCGCACCGTCGGGGCCGACTGAGAAGAAGCAGCTCGATGCGACACCCGAGGGCAATCCGTTGCCGGTGAAGCGAGCCCGACTGACACGAAAGGGTACACAACAAACTGGCGTTGACGAAACAGAACAGGCGGCAAGGTAGGTAGATATGTATTCACGCAGGCCAACGATTGACGGCGGAGATTGTTCTGACCATTCAATCGCAGGCACAACCCAAGCAGCGAGGTACCTCCCTCACTGAGCTCAAGGTCAGGGAGCAAGGGAAAGACTCTAACCTCACAGTTGCAGAAACGATAGATCGATAGCAACGGTGGCGACAACGGACCCCAGCTTATACGGACCCGGCTGACGCGGCAGGACTTGACCCTTTTCAACAAGTTGAGCAGGAACAAAGCATCGAATTGTGCGTCCACGCAAGTCGACTCCAGGGACGAGTCAACAACGACAGAGACCACCTCGACAACGACGTCTGGTAAGGCCAAACGGAATGGCATCATCACCTACCTCATGGAAGGCTCCAAACTTTGTACGAAAATTGGATCTCCACGAACGACTCGCCCGGTCTCGCGGAACGGCCTCACCCACCGGGTCAGCATGCATGACCTATACGAAAAAGGTAAGTTTGCTGGTAATGAAGCAACCATGGTTCACGAGGCGGACCGACGGCCACTGAAGCCGTTTGATGACGAGAGGTACGCGACGTCCTTCAACCGGGCTTTTACGGGCTTCCCCGAAGACGTTGTTTCAACAATGGCCTGTCTGCTCCGCAACTCGACTTTATCGAGGGTGTCCGCATGACAGCGTACGACCCGTTCCCTGTCGACGAGCATGTCAAAGGGGCCGTTCTGTACGAGGACAATCCCCAGTCCGTGACCCTACCACATTTGGCCGGCGAGTGGACCAGCACCGATGGGAATATGGACAAGGCGGAATTGCAGAGCGCTTATGACGGAGCAGCTCTTGTCTACGCAAGGAACGAGGCTCTGTCCTACCTTGGCAAACCTGACCCCCCGGGCCATGCGGAGGTCACGACGCTCACCACGGACCGACGCCTCCACAATCATCCGGGGAGTGTCGACGGTCGGCGCGGCTGGCAAAGCGCCGCCGACTGTCCTCTGGTCGCCCTGGGCGATAGGTGGCTGGCTGTGCGGACAGCCAGGAGAGTGAGGGGGGGGACGGCATGCCCCTAGCCTGTGGTGACCAGAGGGAACCAGGAAGCGAGGACGGTGCGTTGGCAGATACGACTGTACTCTGTGCAAAGTGTCCTGTATTACTGCTCACATCTTCCTGTGTCCTCTCTGGACAAGGCAGCTGTCCTCAATCCTCTGCAGACCCAGTCACTGCGGCCACAATTCTACACACTGGAGTACAGTCCCTCTCCGATATGATGGCCAGGGTGAGCAGAAGTGGTTAGGGTGAGCATAAATGATTATGGTGAGCAGAGGTGATTATGGTGAGCAGAGGCTGAGGATGCATGAACACAAGCGGCGAGCAGTCATGCGGGAGACCGGAGGGAAGCGTTAGGATTCGTTTATTGAACGACGAATTTGCATTTGATTTTTCTTTTGTTTTCTCGTTTCTCCCTTTCTCCCTTTCTCCCTTTGTATTTTCCCCGTCCTTGTCCTTTCTGCCCTCATGTTTTGAGTCCCTTTTCCTGTTCTCCTTCATCGCGTTTGTCTTTCATTCTTTCGTCCTGCTATGTCCTGGTTGCCTGTATGGCTCCGGTCGTATCACCATACTTGTGCTGCGTAAAAAGCCCCGGTCTTTGTGTTTCTTTCATTTCAGTGAACATTGGAACTTGAAACTCAAAGACCAACGCAGTCAAGCCCCAAGGGGAGGGGAAGGTGTCTTGGACTGGAGCTGAAAGGCGCCCGGGGACGACTCTCCTGTAAGACACGACGCCTTGGCTGAACGTTGGTCGTTTGTGTTTCAGGAGGTGGAGGCCTTGTGGAGGACAAGGAAAACAGACAAAAAGACAAAAGACAAAAGACAGAAGACAAAAAAGACAAAAAGACAAAATAAACAAGAAAGAGCTCCCGAAGCTTTGGCCCAAGTGATTACCGTGCCGAGAGCAATAGATTAAGTATTAATGGCTGCACGTTAAGCTTAATATCGAGACGGAGAGGCGTGTGCGGAGGTGGGAGGGTAAAGTCGAGAACAAGAAAGGGAAAGGAAAAGCCGAGAAAAATACGTCAGAAAAATGTCATGGCGGCAGTATGCCAGCTTGTCAGGTGTTCCGCTGCAGCGTGAGAATGCAGGTCTGGCAGTGCTGTGCGTTTTGTGAAACGGGGGGACGAGCAACGAAGGGAGAGGAGAGAAGGAGAGAGGGAGGAGATAAGACGGGGGACATTTCTTTGTTTCTCATGCGTCTTTCCTTTGTCAATGCCATGCCGGGAAATGGCCGAGTTCGTCGTTCCATGCAAACCGGTATGAGAAGAAAAGAAAAAGGCCTGCCAAGAAAGAAGCAAACCGTTTTCCAACATGCCGCCGTCGTTTCGTCTTCGTCTTGTGATGAAAGGTTTACTTTTTTGAATTTTACTTTCAATTGAGTTCGGTGGGTATCATAGAATAGTTGGTAGCCGAATACAAGCAAAAGAGAAAACGCCTTTGGAACGTGCTGTTGGTTTCGTTCATCCTGACACCAAGTCAAGTCCCCTGGAAAATGAACCAACCCAGTTGCTGTCCTCCATATTCCGAGGCCGTAGCGAAGAAAAAACCAAAAACAGAAACACTTATAACAGCCGCACGCTCTTTCGCCGACCTGTCAGGCCGCCGAGGAAGCTGCTACCGCTGACACTTCGCTTATTGCTGCTGCTGCTGCTGCCCGCCTGTTGATCGCCCCCATCCGGCGTCGGCGGCCCTGGCGGTGGCGCGCTCATGGCCGTCATGGACGAGACCACCGACAGTGCCAGCGACTTGCGGCGGGTGATGCCGGTGGCCGTGATGGTGGTGGTGCTGCTGTTGCTGCTGCCGCTGCCGGCATCTGCCACAACGCCTCCTGTCCGCGACCGCGTCATGCCACGCAGCAGCGACGTGGGCGTGCGCGGCGAGGCGGCGGTTGTGGGTGTCTTCCGGGACAAGACGGCGGAGGAAGACGAAAAGGAAAAGGAGGAGAACGACAGCGATGCGCCGCTCGTGACAATGGCGGCCGGCGCGGCCTTTGTCCGTCTGGTGGCCGAGCTGCTGCCCGTCGCCCGCCGCAAGGAAGCAAGCATGCCGGTGGCAACGGTGGTAGGCATAGTCACGGTCACAGGCACTTGCGCGACCGTCGTCTTCTCTGGCGACGCGGCGACGCTGCTGGCACCTGTGGATGGCCGCGTGGACGAGGACGCCGCTGTTGTCGTCGATGACAAGGAGGACGTCAGCGAGTCTGTCCGGCCGTGCAGACTGCTGCCGCCGCCGCTGCTCCGACGCTGCTGCCGGGCGGCACGCTCGACGGCCAGGTCCACCAGCGATGGCTTGCCCGCAAAGACAACGGACACGACGCGTGCAGTGTCGTGGCTGTGGCGGCGGTCGCCAGCGGGGAGTGGTGGTGGTGGTCGTGGTAAGCGGCCACTTTCGGTCTCGCGAGCAGCTCGCTCTCGGCCAGGGCTGTCTTCTGTGCCGGACAGGTCGTCGTCAAAGTCAAAGTCGGCGTCGTCAAAGTCGGAAAGGTCGCCCATGGAGGAGGCGTCCTCTTCCGAGGAGAGGTAGATATCGTGGGGTGTTGGCAGGGGGAGGGGGGAGGTCTTTTCTGGGGCTGGTTCGGTTGTTGTTGGTTCTGACACTGCTGCTGCCTCTGGGCCTAGGAGAGCATCGAGAAACCGCGAGGTGCGGCGGGCATTGCGGGCAGGGAGAGGTGGTGGTAAGAGGGTGAGTGGTGCTGCTGCGGATGCTGCCGACTTTGGTGTTGGCAGCTGGGCGGCCTGGGAGCTGGCCTGCTGTTTTTGCAGGGTTGGGCCGTCCATGGCGAGAAGGAGCATGCCTTCGTCAAAGGCCGTCGTCTGGGGAGGTGGCGAGAGGGACATTTTGTAGGAAGACGAGAAGAAGAAAAGAAAACGGCCGAGTTGCTAGATTTTGATTTTCTTTTTCTTTTCTCTTCGCCTTCTGTGCGTTGCTCTGCTTATCGTACGCGTTCGACCGCGTTCTTGCTCTGGTCGGTTGAGGAATAGTCTGGTAACGAGTCGAGTAGTCTGGAGTAAAGAATAGGGGTTTCGATCCACAGCAATCTCGGGAGAAGAGAATGAGGCAGAGAGAGAAGAGAAAGAAGAGGAAGAGAAAGACAAAGGGAGAGAAGAGAGGATATACAGAGAAAAAGACAGGTAATAGAGAAGAGAAAAGAAAGTCTCTCCGAGGCAAAGACTGCCGGACGTTCTGTTTTATTTATTTTACTTCTTCCGCATTCCCTCCATGAAACTGCTCCACTGGTGCAACCTGCCGCAACCTTTTTTCGGGCTCCCTTCTTTTATTCTTTTTCCTGGTCCTTTATCCCCACACACCCACAAGCCATCTTTGACAAAGTCCGTAACAGCTTCTGTTGGAGGGGGTGACCCCTGGTTGTCTGAGTGTGCCCCTGTCTTTGTCTTCCTTTCTTTTGTCTTTCTTTTCTTTTTTTCGATCTCTTTTTCCTTTTTTCTTTCTTCTCGGTTTTCTTCTTTCCTTATTCTCTTTTCTTCTCTCTCCCCTCGTTCTCTCTTGTTTTCCTGAAAACACCCCCGCTTTCAGCTGTCGCGCCTTTGTCCTCCTGCATTCCTCACGCGTGCTACAGGAATGTTGCCTCCTGTACGTGGTGCTACGAAGGCTGGTGACAGCAAAAGAGAGACACAATAGAGCTAGAGACAACGTCCGTTGTGGCTGGTCGTAAATTCCACAGTGAGGCAGTCCGTTCTTCACCATCTCCCCGATCTTGGCCGTACCTTTTTCTTTTTCCTCCCTTTACCTTTTCTATTTTATCCTCTCATTCCCGTTCCTCCCTTTGAATATCTCGTCCTCGGTTGCAAACTATGGACCATCAAGCGGAGGAATGGATGGAGCGTTCTCTTCCTTCGTCCTCTTCAAGCGGCATAAACGCATACATTACCCTCGACGGCCCAGCGCGCTGGATCGACACTGAATCAAATAGCCTCCAATAGCCCCTCTCGATCCCAGCCCACCTCATTCTACTATGGACCGTAGATCGTCATAGGATGCCCTCTCATCACTCTTTCAGAACGCGCTGTCCCTCGGTCGACCCGTCTCTCTCGATGACGATTGGATATTCTCGCGAATGGAGCGACTTTCATCACCAGCCCCGTCGGACTCGCACTTATGCAGCGTGACAAAAATAAAGGGAGGCTATGCTTATGCTCCAATGTTTCCCCGCTGAAGGCTGCTTCCTGCTCGTCCCAAAGTGCCAACCAGAGCTGCCAGACAGCCCTCGACCTGCATATGCATGCATGCTCATGCAACTCGGTGTTCGCGACATGTCAATTTGCCACCCCGAGTGCTCTTGTCAGGATGCCGACGAACAGATAGTCGGAGACCGTCTCGATACTGGACATGTAAAAACCTGACGACTTTGATGTGCTACGTATAAGCTGTTTTATTTCACCTTCTCTTCGTCTCCGTTTCAAATGCTGTCTTATATACGCCACTCTATCTTATCCCCCCTCTGATCAACTAATGACACTCCGTCATGTATGGTGCCGACGCTCCGTGAGCAGTACATGCAAATATCATGCCTGCGATACAAGGAAGAAACGATCCCGGTGCAATTTCAGTTTACGGCAGCAGTCGCGGCCAGTGTCATACCGGGCGCTACCTGACCAGCACCTTCCGGATCGGAGCAAGGAGTTTCCGGGCAACGCCACCTACGAGCTGATGTCAATCCCAGCCAGCCCCAAGCCGTAAGCCACGACCGAGCCGCTGCTAGACCAAGCCGACATGCTGAGAGACATCTCAGTGCCGTACCCATTCACAAACCGCAAGACCCGGACACGCGCCGCACTCTCCTACGGGACTGGGCCCAAGAACGCGCGCCAAATGAAAATGGCAACGTGCAGTCGGCGCTCGAGGTCCCTCCTGACGAAAGGACTTGCGCAGGCCGGCAAGATATCTTTACTGCCCCTGCACAGGTTTCACGATGCAATGGCAAAGTCCCAACGCAGGAACATGGCTTGTTTCTCCTTTCTTCTTGTCAGCCTCACATCGTCTTGCAAGCAGCCGCAACGCTCTGCCCCTCCCCCTCTACCCCCGAAGGCGTCTCATCCCATGTTTACTGGCTCGCTTTTTCGGGGGTCTCTTTTGCGCTCCCCCCTACCTGTCGGCCCGCCAGTAGCTTTGCTTCTCCTGCGCGGGCCTGAAACACTGCCCCTCCCCCCATGCGCCATGCGCCGGGCCTCCAAAGAGCAGACGCTTTGGTGTCGAGGTTGCTACAGGCCAGCGCTGACGCACGGCCAATCATTGCCACATTTGGACTGGGAAGGTGGGCAAGGGGGCCGACCATCGAGGGGTCGACCATCGAGGGGTACATGTACAGGAAGGTAGCAGACAATGAGGGGACTGAAAAACTCTTCGGCGCCAGCGGCATGCGAACGCGAGAGCAAAGACGCGTGACAGATACACGAGAAGCGCGTACAAGGGAGCTCAAAGTACACGTCTTTTTCGTCCAAGGACTTTTACAAGGAATTTCTCCACGGGAGCTTCAGAGTGTTCAGAGAACGCGGTGGACCTAGTAAAGGACAAGAGGCAAAAAGTCCCTCTCCCTTTCTAAGAATAGGAGACGAGCTTTGCCAATCAGATTACACCAACAGAAAAAGGGGGGACACAAGAAAGCATCCGGGTGACGGCATCGGGGCCTCAGCCTCATGTGTGTAAGAGGACGGAGCTGTGAGAATGTAACCTAGGACTTTTTTCTTTTTTTCCTTGGTAAAAAACGGAAGATCAAGATTCGAAACAGTTTTGCTATCAAGGACAAGAAACAGTACCCCCCTGGACGCCTGCTCGTGCAAGGGTCGGGATAGACAAACGACTTGCGTTCGTCATGGGCGAGTCCCAAACTTGTCTCTCCGGCGGTTTGTCGTTTGCAATCTGCGGCTCTCTTGCCTGGCCTCGTGGCCTTTGATTTATTAATAGGAGATCGACGACAAGGTGGCTCAGACAAAGAATCGAAACGAGAACAAGGAAAAGAAGAAAGCATAAACTAGAAACTCCTTTTCATACCTCTTTCTGACTCGACGATGCATGCCGTCTCCAGTGTGATGCCGTCTTCCAGTGTGACGCCGTCTCCCAGTGTGACGCCGTCTCCCAGTGTGACTGCTCCGGGATTCCCCCTCTCCTTTTTTTCTCCCCGTCTCTCCGTACTTTGTGTCCCTCTATCGTAAGAGTAAACCAGGCAAATGCAAAACCAACCAATACAAAAGGCGCACTCGAAAAGGGGGTATAGGTCGCATCTCCATCGACGCTCAGAGGTCAAGCATGGTCCACCCACAGACAAAGCGGCCCTCACCGCCACAAGTCCATCTTCTCGCTCTTCTTCTCCCCGGGACTGCTCCGCGGCCGCGGCCACAGATCACCCCCGCCGCCACCGCCACCGCCGCCACCACCACTACCGCCGCCGCCGCCACCGTCCGGCACTTCCAGAAAATTGCCCGTGCCCGTGCTGATCAGGACGCTCTTGCGCGCCCCGACCGCCCCCAGTTCTGCGCCGAGACCGTAGCTGCTCACCGGCCGGCTCGAGCTGCCACCCCCTGCACCGCCGCCGCCGATGCCGCCGCCTCCAAACCCTCCGAACCCTCCGAACCCCCCAAACTCGTTCTCCTTGCCGCTGATCATGAACGAGCTCCAGTTCAGGTCGTCGTCGCCTTTGCTAAACACCTCCAGCATCTGCACTGTCTGCGGCGCAATCAACCCTGCAAACGGATTGTTACTGCTGAATCGCGGGTTATGGCCTGCGCCCACCCACGGCTTGCTGCTCGTCGTCCGCGCCGCCATCGATACAGGTGGCGGCGAAGACGAAAATGAAGGGGACGACGACGCCGGTGACCTGATCAGCGGCACAGACGGCGAGTGCGGGTCTAGGAATGGGTTCGGTGATGCTCCCGTCCACGACGGCTGCCGCTGCACCCCGTGCCGAGCCGACGGAATCGCCGGCACTGGCGGTATGCCCATCCCCGGTGTCTGAGGCGCATAGCCAGGAGAGTGGTGCGGGCTGAGAAATCCCATTGGCGCCTGCGCCGGGCCCAATCCCCAGCTGCCCGTAGACAACGGCGAGTTGAGCGCCGAGGCTGTGCCTGCCGTTCCAGTGCCCGCCGTGGCTGCCGAGCCGGACGAGAAGGGCCGCCGGCTGCCGGGGCCTGCTGCGCCGGAACCACCAAAGTCGCCAAACGCTACCCCGCCGATCGGCCCAGGCGGCGGCAGTGCACCCAGCAGCGACTCGTGGAAGTTGGCGTCGCGCACGTACACGGCGCGCAGGTTCGGCAGTCCGCCAGAGAGGATCGATCCTGAGAGGTAGTTGTAATACGACCGCGTAACGTCCGCATACGGGCTGACCCCCTTGGCCGCCCGGATTTCGTAGTTGAGTGTCAGCAGCGACGACGACGCCAGAGGCGGAATGTCCCTGGTCCCGGCTGCAATCGGCAGCGACACCGACACCTCGTCCACAATCGTCAGGTGCCGCAGTTTCGGTGCCAGCGCTAGGATTCCCTGCAGCGTCCACGGCTTGACCCCCGTGCCGCTGATTGTCAGCACCTTGAGGGCGCTCTGCGCATCAGGCCTGCTGAGGTAGTCCTGCAGGCCCTCGCCCGTCACCCGCCGCGTGTCTGTGAGCACCATCTCCTCCAGTGGCTGAATGTCCGGGGTCGAAAACCCGCCATTCTGCCCCCCGCCCAGGAAGCTCCCCGCGAAGCCCGCAGACAGGATGCCGTCGGAGAACGCGTGCAGGCCAGTCGCTGCTTCGGTCACCTTTAGCGCCCGCAGTTTCGGCAGCGAGCAGAGGATGTGCCGCAGCAGTGCCGGGTCCAAGTCGATTTTGATCAGCTCCAGTACCTCCAGCCTTGGCCAAGGGCTGCTGGATGCCAGCTCCTCCAGACTGCGCTCCGAGCCACTTATGTAGGTCATCTTGCGCAGGTTCGGGCACCTGGCCTGGATCTCCACCCGGAGAGGCATGTAGACAGGCTCGTCCATGAATAGGCCTTCGGGGAGGTCTACATAGCGAAGGTTCGGCAGCACTGAGACCGTGCGCATGATATCGGCGTGCCTCGACTCGCGGAGCATGTAGGGGAGCTTGAGAAACTGGACCAGCTTGTTCAGACGTCCAGTCGGGTCCTCGCGAAGTGTACGGCAGAGGAGCTGGAGGCGGGCTTTCGGCGTGTCTTCAGGCTCTCCGTTGCGGTCGAACCGGGACCGGCGCTTCCGCTTCTCGGCGAGGGTGGCCTCCAGGTCACAGTAGTGTACCGAGTCTATGCGTATGCTTACGTATCTAGGAGGCAGCGAGCGGTTAGCAATCTTTTACTTCCTCAATTACTTGGGCCTTCGTCTGGCTGGCTAGGCAAGAGAACGGAACGCCACGACGCGACAACGTACAATGCCTGCATGGCAACCGCCCGCCACCGGCGACTCGTCTGGGCGCAGTGCGAGAGATCGCGCATGTCGCAGAGCATGCAGCCGTCGCCAATGCTGCAGTCCTCGCATTTCTCATACGTGCGGTCCTGGCTGTGCGGGCAGACAAAGACAAAGATGCGCGCCACGACCGTATCAGGAAACCTTTGCAGCAGGCGCGCCGACGCCGCCGTGGGTGGGGGGTCTGCCAATGTCGCGTTGCGCCCCCCGCGGTTACTGTCTTCGGACACGGCTGAATCTGCAGCACTACCGCGCCGCCGCTGTCCGCCGTTGGCGCCGCTCCCCAGCCCGCCAAACGCCCTCAGACCCTTGAAGTTGCGGCTTCGCATGCTGCTGCTCTTGTTCTTGTCGGCGACGGGGCCATTGTCGGACAGCGCAAACTGCGGTCCATTGGGGCTGCCGTAGGCGAGGTAGCGCTGGTCTGCTGGAAGGCCCGGCCCATTCGACGCGAAGCCGCTGTCGCTGGAGCCGCTGGCCTGCTTGTCTCGTTTCCTAAAGAGATTCATTTTCTGGAGAGACGGAAACTTCATGGCGAAAGGGAGATGGGGAAAGAGGAGGAGGAGGAGATAGAAAAAAAGAAAAGGGGGAGAAGGGGGGTCGCAGAAGAGGGGAAATGAGCATAAGCACACGCCAAAAGCAAAGCACTCCAACCACCAAGCAGACGACAGAGATGCGATTGTGAGTGAAGTCGCAAATGGCCTTTGCGCTGACCGCCGCGCTGGCTCTGCGGCCTGGTTTTTTTTTGGTGATTTGGTTGGCTGACGAGCTCTCCCAGTCTGGCCTTCACTGGCCAGGGATCCCAGAGGCCTTGTGGCCCACGAGCTGGTTGTGGGGTGACGGTCACTGGTGAGCTGTCAGCTGTGCGTCCTCATGAGAAGCTTTTGTGGGAAGCAAGTGAGGTTGACGTTGATCAAGAGGACACAGCCGCGGACAATAGTGCCCGTTTCGCTCCTTCCTTTAGTGTCTTGGTTTCCCTAAAAATGTCGTTGTACAAATCGGAGGAAGGAGCTATGGTCGGTGAAGAAGAAACAAGGAAGGCTTTACCGGCTCTTGTGCGCCAAGGAAAGCCGCAAAGTCATTCGTGGCAGTTTGAGCTTCTTTGGTGATACATTTTCACTCGTCGTCACGGTAAACAGCCTGTGGTTTCACTTCTGTTCCTGGCTTTAAGCATAACGGAGTACACTTATTGCCAACGGAGTACGGAGTATTAATCCTCTCGGATATACTCCGATTGACCAGATCCGGAAAACTGGGCCAACCAAAGCGCTGGGCAGTGGGCATCCATTGTTTAACACACGGTCTGGACAACTCGTTCCAGTCCCATCTCCTTTCAACATGTCTCGCTGTCTGCTCGAACGTTTCCGTCCAGCGTCTCGCTGCTCATGGGCGACAGCATAAAAGCCGCTGACGACGACCCTGATTTTTTGAGGCCATCCTCCGTTTCTGCCTGTCACACGACAGCAGCAACCTAGCCCAGAACAATCACATCACTACTGTACCTGCTCTTCCGGCCATCTTCAGGTCTCTACACCGTGCAGCCCTCAGATCGTTCAAGCGAAATGTCCTCCAACCGTTCAGATGACGCCTCAGAACACTTGTTCGCCCGACGCTCGAAGGAAACCGATGCGACGACCCTCTCCAGCATGAGCTCAGTCACGTCGATTAGAGCACCCATGAGATGCACATAGCACAACACAGCAATTCTTCGCAGACTTCGATGACAACAGGATTCGACTTGCCGCGCCACAAGCTACCGCACCTGCTCTCGAGAACGTGGGCAAAAGACTTCCATATATGACAGCAGCGCCGCGATCTATTCGTAGGAACTGGGGCGACGGTGGTCTCGTCTGGGCCGTTTTCGCCGTCGGCTCCTAAAAAACCAATACCCGTGCTGCTTTCTTCAGGACAGACATTGGGAAACAGTCTGCGAAACCCTGCTGTATTAACTTCTCTCTAACTCAGACACAATCGATACAAAACTTCAGTCCTATGCAAGTCGCCCGTCCCATCTCTTCTTAATCTCTTCTCTCCCACCTCTGGACACGACCAGGATGCACATTGAAAAACCCACCACTAAGAATGAAAAGTGAAAAATAGCTCCCGTCGCCGTCTCCGTCTCGATGTGCTGGCAATTTGCTTGTCGGGACCTTGCAATCAATGCCTGCACATTTCTCTGCCCCTGTCGTATATGCTGTGCCCCGTTCCAGTGGCCTCGTCGTTTGCTTATTTTCCGTTCAAGACCACGCCGTCCAGGGGGCTGGCGCCTCCACCTGGCCGTGTCTTCAGTGTCAATGGAAATGGGTACTCGTCGGGGTCCTCTTCCTCACTATCGCAAGCATTCGTTAGTACATGGGCCTGGGTCGTGTGCAGTCGAGGGAAAAGAAAGAAAACCCCCAAGAGAAGAAGGAAACTGAACTTACGGTAACTTCCAGGCCACGTAATCCTCGGTATTCAAACCCTCACGGCCTTCCTGCAGGGATGCAAAATCGCCCGGCGTCATCATTCCGGTACGGTCACGGGGAGACCCGGGAACCGAGAACGGCCGCGAAATCTTTTGCTCCACACCAGGAATGTAGTCCTCGTCGTCTTCGCCAGCAAAGGCCGCAGGGTACGCCCGGCGAAGTGCCAGCTGACGGGCCTTGACATACTCCATACCCATGCGCTTCCAGTCGAGCAGATCACTAAGACGCTCCGTCCGGTTGCGCTGGTTGATGCGCTGGCGCCGGCTCTTCTGGCAGAAGTCAAACATGACGGACGTCAGCTGGTTCACCGAGTCGTCAATGCCCTTCGAACGCCGATCGACAATGTAAATGCCATAGTCGCTCGAGTTCTCAATGAGTTCTTCCATGTAGCACCCAAAACCTGACAGGTTGGTCGTCACGCTGGGCACACCCATAACGGTGCACTCTGCGGGGGTGTAGCCCCATGGCTCGTAATAGGAAGAGAAGACGCCCAGATGCGTGCCGCGCACAAAGTCATCGTAGTCCATCGGAAGCACCGGGTTGGCCGAGCTCAGGAACTCCGGGTGGAACACAATCTTGACGCGGTCGCTCGGGTGGTTGAAGAGGTGTACACGGCGGATTTGATTGAGGATGGGGTCCTCCTGGTCATTGACCATGTTGTGCGTCACAATTGGTGGCAGCCCATGCCGCTTCATGGCGAACAGGCGGCGGCGCAACAGTACGCGATCCTGGCTCGTAATCAGCTCCTTCTCGTCTGGCATCGGATCGCCCTCGTGCCACTTGAGAGAGCGCTCGAAGATGCGACGGCCGATGCTCTTCTCAATGATGTCCACCGTGTCGCGAAGCGACTTGACCACAGCCTGGCCTCTGAGCGCTTCCACAGTCAGGGAATGTGTCTGCGCAGGCATGATGATGAATGCTACAACCGTCATCTTGCTGCCGGAGCTCTTCAGGCGGTGGTTCAACCGCGCAAGCGATTCAATAAACATATCCACACCCTTGTTGCGGAACTCGTAGCGGCCGGCGGTGAAGAAGTAGAGAGTGTTCTCTGGCTCGATATCGTAGTGACCGTAGAAGTGGCCGCGCACAAAGTCGTGGATCTTTTCCTTGCTATGCTGGTGTAGGTTCTGGAACTCATGCATCGCGGAAAATTTCGTGACGTTCAGGCCATTGGGAAGGACGCCGTCGGGTTTGCGCTTCAGCAGGTGCTCGCTCTCGTACGCGGTGATATGTGACACGGTCGTAAAGACGTCTGCAGAGTGTGCCGCCGCCCGCTCGATACAGTAGCGGTGGTAGATGCCGCGCTTGCCAGCCTCGGCATCAACGTCAAAGTATTGCAGGTTGTTGTAGAAGTCGACCGAGCCAGCACAGAGATACCGGCCAAGTAGCGTGGCGTGCGTGGTGAAAATCGTGGTGACATCGATGTGGCGTTTCTTCGTTAATGGCAGCGCTACACCAGCAAGCCACTCGTGGAAGTGAGCAATGACAGCCTTCTTCGTCTCGTGGCAGACAAACTATCCAGCAGGAGGGCAATTAGCAACAGAACACCGACAGAGTAACCAAGACGCAGTCGGACGCGCCCGGAAGCGGCCCGGAAGCGGCCCGGGGGGAGGCACCTCGAGCTGCACTCACTTCTCCAAGGAACCATGCAACGAGATAGCCAAACACAATGGCCTCATTGGTCTCCTCGTCACCTGGTGGTGCGGGAATCGACGCGACGTTCCACAGGTCTGCCTTCCATTCGTCCAAAAAACCGTAGGCAGATTTCGTATCGATCAGAAGCACCCTGGGGGCACCCTCGATGAGCCAACGCCCATAGACAATGCGGATGCCGCGCTCCTTCATAGAATCGATCGTTTTGGCGAGCTCTGGGTTTGTGGGTTGCAGCTCTTCAACCTCGACAGCGGCCTATTCGAACGGTTAACAACGAGGCCTGGTATCTCTATCGCTTCGCCACACTGGCAGTTCTCGCACATACCGAATCCGCATGCAGAGGCCCGATGAGGGTGTAGCGGTCGCCATATTCGGCAGTAGTAACGGGAGCTTTGGACTTGATGACGGAGTAGATACCACCCACTGGTAGAGGCATCGCTGTTAGTCAAGAATGCGACGCGGCGGGCTGCGCCGGGCGAAGTGACATCAAGAGCCAGATATGTGAACTGGAGTCGGAGCTACGTTAGGAGCCAAAACGTACCACGGTGAGCGACCTCGGTTGCGATCTCAAAGAGATAGTGGTTCTTGACCTCGCGGCCCTCGTGGCCGCCTTCTTGGGCCATTGCGACTGGCGAGGCTGGCCGAACTGGAGGAGTGGCTGGAAGAAGGGAAGAGCGAGCTGCCGGAACGAGAGGACAATCGTATCTTGTACGGAGCAAAGTGGAGAGGAATTGGAGAGGTCGAATTGGCGAGAGAGACGCGGAGAAGTATCAATTCGACAGCACAGTCAAACTTGAAAGGAGAACGAGGAAGATGAGTTGCGAAAGCACAGTCGGATGTCGGGAGCTATCGTGCTGCGATTTGGGTGCAATCTCTCAAGCCAAACGAAATGAGAAGCTGCCAAAGTCCACTTTGCGCAATGCCACAGCCTTTTGAGGAGCTCTGGAAGCCTAAGAGAAAGCCTAAGAGAGGGACAGGGTTTCTGGTGGTGAAGTTCGTGACGGGAAGAGGAGGAAGAGAAAAGGAAGCGACGAGAAACTGGGCTGATCAAGGAGCTAATAAAGGAAGCGAAACGGCGAAACCTGCTGGGCGGCCTGGCCAAGCTTAATTCTGAAGCGGCGAGTCTGGTGGCGAGAACGCTTGACAGGTTGCTATGACTGCTGCATTGAGCCTAGCTTGGGTAGGGGACCTGGCTGGGGGTTAGAAGCTATCCAAACTTGGCTTAGATGTTGGGGTGAGGATTGGCAGGCAGAGGAATGCAGACGCTTCGGTGTTGCGGGCGTAATGGGATTGCTATGGGAGAGGCGTAAGAAGCAAATTGAAGCAAAAGTATCAATGGCGCACGATGCTCGCTATATCTATTTTTGTGTCTAGAGTGTTCTTGCCTGGATAGGACGGACAGGAACGGAAAGCGTTGAGGGAAGGCAGTGACGACCGTCAGCAGGAACTTGGAAGGGCCGAAAAAAGGGCCCGCAATCGCTGCCGGTGACAGGACACGATGGGTGACATAATGCAAATCCTCTCTTTTGATCACTGATTCTTGGACTACATCCCCCCAACATCTCGAGGCGGGCCTGTCCTGGCCGCCAGGTAAATTCCGTTGATACTCACACCACGCTTAGTGTCGCTGATTTCCACTGCATGCATCACTGGATTTTGGCTGAATTGCAGGCCCTCCTGTCCTGTCCACCGGCATATCCAAGACGTTGAGCTCTCGCATTTTCGTTGGGGCACTGCCGCAGCCTTTGCTTCTTGCGTCTAGCCATCCTCTGGCGGCTGGTGTTGAGCACGTCCACGGCCGCCTTGTCTTGGTAATTTAGGCCGGTCCGATCATCGGGTGAGACTTCAGCTGCGTTCCCAACTTGCGTCATCATGCAGTGTGCTGCCAAGAACCGTACGGCTTGCAGGAGGACGAATGCATACTCCGAGGATGCATCGTACGAATACGACTCTCCTTCTCCCCCGCATTTCGAAGCATCACAACATAACATGTCGTCGCCGGCCCAGATGGCTGGAACATGCCTGTTGATGATCCAGAGATCACTGCATGCGGAGCGGCGTTGCTCTGCAGACTGTTCGGCAGCATCATTGTTTCCAAGACACCTTCGCAACGGACGGCATTGGTAACAGACACCCTCACAACGGACGGCATTGGTAACAGCAAAGCATCGTCCATTCCACGCCACCAAAAGCGGCCAGGATAGCAGCCTCCAGCTCAGGTGAGACAAGCTGCGAGACCAGCTTCTAGACAACGGCATGCCAGTCTGCGGTGCCTGGCTAACAGCTGGTGGTCTGTCTCAGATGCTGGGCCGGTGGCATATTTTCGAGTCGAGGCCAGCCAAGCACTGTTTTCGGTCCTGGCAGGCCAACGACGCAATCGATGCCATCGGTACAGCCCGACAGCCCGCAGCGCTTATTTAGAACTGGTGAGGAATACGCGACCCAGTATTGACTACGAAGCGTGCCACGCGCAGATGTCAGGGCGACAGCAAGGCTGTTGGATGAACAATCCTTTCTTTTCATCTCGAACAAAGGACAAGTGCGACATCAAAGACGCATACCACTTGCTTCGGATCAAGGAGGGAGACGAGTGGAAGACCGCGTTTCGGACACGCTATGGGCACTACGAGTACCTTGTTCTGCCTTTTGGTCTCACCAACGCGCCGGCCACCTTTCAGTCGTATATTCATCGGGCGCTGCGAGGATACCTGGACGATTTTGCGTTGCTTATCTGGACGATGTGCTCGTCTTCTCTCGGACGCGGGAGGAGCACGTTGAGCACGTCAGAAAGATCTTGATTCGTTTGCAGGAAGCCGGGCTGTTTCTCAATGCGTCCAAGTGCGAGTTTTTCCGGAAAGAGGGCTCTTATCTCGGCTTTGTTTTGGGCGTTGACGTGCTGCTTCCATCAATGGGGCGTCCCAGGGAAGTAGGTTGGCTGCCGCCAGGGCGCCTGTGGGTGAGAAGTAATCCCCATGCGGCTCGTCGCGGGACAACCATTCACCAGGACGGCCCCGAGGCGCCCAACAGGCCCCTGACCCCAGAATGGTATTCTCACTCGCAGGCGCCCCGGCGGCAGCCAACATACTTCCCTGGGACGCCCCATTGATGGAAGCAGCAGCGAACGCCGGGATGCTACTGGTCTCACCCGTCCCTTTGCAACAACCACATTGTTATGTTGTTCTTTGTGGGCAGAATGCAGCATGTTCAAGACTCAAAGCAACAAAGAAAATGAAGATGCCGTAGGAACACAGCAGCAAGGCGTGAGAACGGCAACAACAAAGACCTTGTTTCTGAGCACAAATACCGCCCTTCTTTGTCTCCAGTTTACTCTCCAATGGCAGCGACAGGCCGGACTATAAGAGGAAGCCTCCCAAGTCAAGATTGCATTGAGATCACAAACCACACAGCAATACCTTCTTCGCAACCAGAAAACAACCAATCAATCTCCTTTAGAGGCAAAAAAGAGACCATTGGACCGCGGACCAACGACAGCCAACCACACCGAAGCAACTTCCAGGCGTCTTCATTACTCAAGCTAAGTAGCATTTCATCCTATTCGTTCTGTCCAGCTTACCTGCTTCGAGCACCAGCAAATTTAAAGATGGGCTTTGGAAAGAACCACCGTGGCGGCCACCCCGGAGGCTATAACGGCCATGCTCAGGGTAATGGCGGCTTTGGTGGGAACAACACCTTTGACGGGAATCCGAACGGCAACAACAAGAACATGAACAATAACGGCTATAACGGAAACAACGGACGGGGAAACAACGGCAACCATTTTGGTGGCAACCGGAACAACAACAACCAGAACCAGTTTAATGGCAATGGCAACGGCAGGGGCAACAACGGGGGCTTCCGAGGTAACCACAACCAGAACAACGGCTTTCAGGGCCATCAAAATGCCAACGGCCCACGGAACCCCAAGCGGGGGCCCGACGGAGGCTTTGAAGGCCGCCAGAACAAGCCCAACCACCGCAACGCCAATGTGCAGCACAGAGATGCGAACACGCCGAATGTGTTTTCCGGCGAAGGCCCGTTCTACCACGGCAACGGCAGCGACAGCCGCTTCAAGGGGCATGGGAAACAGTCCATCGAGGCGCGGCCCTTCTCTTCTGTCATGCCCTTCACCATCGCCAGCACACCAGCTGCCAAGGCCGAGTCCGACTACCTGAGAGCTCGTTTCCAGGAGACGCATCAGGAAATCACCGGCAACGGCCCCTATCTGGACTTTATCTACAACGCTTGGGCGCAGGCGCCTGACGCGCCGCTCAGTGGCATCTACCGCTCCCACGCGCTGCGCGAGCTGCTGGAGTACGGCAACGCCGACGAGATCTCAGCCGAAGTCTTTCATTTTCTGTGCGGCGTCTTCCAGTGCCATTACGGCAGCGGCCACATGCGCGACGACATGAACCTGTGCGACTGTGGCGGCAAGGTGCCGCGCTGTTTCGCCACCGTTTACATTGAGCAGGCACGCAAGATGCAGCTCCTGGAGCAGCAGGTGGCCGAAGCCAGGTCGGCGCTGGCGAGATGTACCGATGCCAGCATTTCCTTGCAAAACAACTTCTTGCGTCCCGTTCTTCCGGCCTCGTCTGGCGACCAGATGGACGAGACCCTCGACTGAGGTCCGATGTTCCAGGTAAGTCACAACTCAAGGTAAGTCAGGAAGAGTATTTCCTATAGCAGGCTGCTTTCCATTTCCCTTGCTGCTTCGGTGTCTCTGGTTTTTGCTGTAGCATTTACACTTTCATTGTCCTGGCGTTCTCATGGCATTTGCTTTTAATTTGATTCTTTACCTTTCCCATTCTATTCCAAGCTGAATAATACTGCAACGTGAATCCATCGTAATCACTGCGAGCATCGATGATAACATCTATCTTTGCGAGAACAACAGAGTTGTGTCCGTAGTTCTAGATGCTAGTGACATGCTGTGACTTTGTGAAGGAGTTACAGCTAGCTCTCTGGTTGACTAAGCCCCCGCGGAGCCCTACAGAGTAAGACTGTGGCAATTTGTCCAGTGTAATCTCATTCTCGGGCGCTGCCCCGCAAAAGTCACCGCATCCCAAGACAACTAATAGGACCAGACCCGCCTATATTCTTTCGCTACAGGAAGGATTCAGTGGGCTGTACGGAGTACTCCTAGCCAGAAAATAGAACACGGCTGCTCGAAAATCGCGATTCGAAACTCGAATCTCTCCAACGCCTTCGAGATGAGGACATGACAGCCGCAGCCGCAACCCCGGCCACGCAATCGCATCACACACAGTCCGCCCGCGAGAAGATGCTCAGCAAGGCATGACGTCGAACGGACCTACAGTATCGTCGCCTCGTGCTGTTGTTGCTCACCGATCTCGCGAGAGCGACAGAGAAAGAGAGCAAAAGGTGTCGAGACGCGACGAGCAACAGCAGAGAGGAGGCAGAGACGGCAGCCGAGACAGGCGCGACGCTAGAGGCTCTAGAGATACTAGGGACGCCGGAGATCGCCAAGGTGATCGGTACGACCGGGACGCGCGTAGTGTCCGCGAGAGCAGGGCCGGCCGCGACGGAATCCGAGGCGACCGAGACACCACCAGCTCGAAAACCAAGAGGCTCGGTCACAACACCAGCAGCAGCGGCAACCATCAGTCTCGACGGCGACGGTCGCGCAGCCGTAGCCGAAACCGTCACGGTGACTCTTCGTCGCGCCCGGGCAGACAGGGACGTGACCATCGAGACCCAGCAGCTGCGGCGGAAGCAGGCGCGGCGGAAGCATCCGACCGAGGACGACGTCGTAAGGCGCACCGGCACGGCGACGACGATATCGACGACGACGACTACGACGACGATACTAGTTTCTCAAGGCCTCTTCCTGTGGCATCAAAGCGGCCACGGAGCCCCAGCGCGTCGTTGGGAGGCACCTCCGCAGCTAAAAGGGGCTTGGACGACGGTGGCGGCCTAGACTCGCAGCCAGCAAAGCGCTCGCGGATCGACAGGAGTCCAGACAGTCAGCAAGAACGAACGCAGCAAGAAGATCGACGGCCACGATCAATCTCACGCTCCCGCTCCCGTTACCGTACCCCTTCTCCGCCACACCACACGTCTCCTCGATCTCACGCTGCCTCCTTAGCTCACCCGCCGCCGCCTTCGTCACGGAGCGAACGCTCTAGCAAGAACAAGAACAAGCTACGAAGCTCTGCCGCTCCCGGTGCACCTGTTGGTGGCGGTGGCGGCGGATCGCGCAGGCCATCCTCGCCCCAGCATCCTTCTTCTGCCCGACACGATCGGTCTCGCTCTCCTCGTCGGGCGCGTACACCGGAAGACACTGCTGGGGAGGACGAGCTGGAAGAATCTGGGCAGGAAAGCTACCGACACCGCAAACTATCGTTTGCTTCCGTGCGTTCCGCTTCGCCGCGTGACCGTGAGCAAGGTCGAACGAAAACACGTGATCGAGATCATAGTAGACGAGACCACGACAGAGACAGGAACCGCGAACGAGACAAAACCCGCGACCGCAACCGCGACCGCAACCGAGACCGAGACCGAGACCGAGACCGCGACCGAGACCGAGACCGAGACAGAGACCGAGATCGGGGTCGAGATCGGGGTCAGGAACGAGGACGGGATCGGGACAGAGAACGAGGACGTGACGAAGGACACGATCGTGGCCGTGACCGCGACCGGGAACGTGGGCACCATCGAGAACGACACCCCGACAAGGAGAAGGATAAGGATCGCGACTGGGGGCGAGAGCGTGAACGGAAGCAGGGATACAACGACCGCTCTTCGCGTCACGACAAGGGAAAGGGCCACAGGCGAGACCGATCGCACGGCTCAAACACGTCTGAAAGCGCTTCCGTCGCTGGCTCTTCTGTCGACGCCGATATGGCGGCACGAGGTGGCAGTTACCAGGGCGGTTATGGCCATCACCCACAGCAGCCGTATGACCGCCCATCTCCTCATCCGCAGTACGACGCGAGGCGATATTCACATCCTCCTCCTCCTCCACCTCAACCTCCGCCGCCCGTACCTCCTCATTCCTCCGACCAAGCAACGCCAAACGCGTCCTTCCACGGCTCTCCGCCACCCCAGTCGCCCTATGGTGGAAGCCAAGGGTGGGGGCCTACCCACCAGCCGTATGGTCCTCCAGGGTTTGTCCCTTCCATCTCTTTTCTCTTTTTGGGATGGGGAAATAGGAAACAACCCCCCCTACATTCAAGATGCAGCTCCTAACTCGATGTCTAGGCCATATCCCCCACAGTACGCGCAAGATCGGTTTGCAGCAAACGGCACGCCATTGGCACCTGTCTCCTATCCACAAGGGAACCCCTCTCCCTACGGCGGCCCATCTGGTCCACAGTACCAGCAATATCCGTCGTCAGGGCCACCCCGTGGCGGTTCTCGAGGTGGTCCGTACGGCCAAGGACGGGGTGGTCATAGAAACAGCGCCGGCAACGGCGGTGCCAAGTACAGCGGGCAATGGAGCGGGGGCCAAGGCGTTGTGCAAGGCGATTACCACCACGGTAGCCCCATGGCATCATCACCTCATCGGGGGAACCAGCAGCAGCACCACCAGCCTCCTAACAGCCACCACCTCCCACAATTTGAGGGCGACGAAGACGCTAGAGAGGACATCTTTGACCAGCAACAGCAGCAACCCCATCATCAGCCTTTAGAGGACCTTGAGAACCATCCGGTGGGGGGGAGTGTCACCGGCCGGCCGGATCGGGACCCGAGAGACGCCAGACACACAGCCGCAGACGACCAGGCGCGCACGCCGAATCGACAGCCGCCATCCGGGCCGCAGTCCAAATTTAGTTTTGCCTTCAAGGCTGCGTCCAAACCGGCCGTCGCGGCACCAAAAGCCGAAATTGCCCAGAAGCTTAGTGCCGCCCCGCGCCAGCAGCATGGTGGCCAGCAAGGCCAGGGACTGACAGGTGTACAAAACGACACGGACCGGAGAGAGTTCCCTCGCGACGCCCCAACGGAGCCAGCGTCCTCGCGCGCTCGGGCCGATTGGTCCCAGCAGGCACAGACGCGGCCGGACCAACCAAGGGCCGGCCGCGTTCACGTCGTCAAGAAAATCGTCAGGCATCCCAAGCCCCGGCCAACGCTGCCGGACGACATGGCGTCCTCGGACTCCGTCTACTATCGCAAACCTGGCAACGAGTCTGTGGTCGGCTCTGGTACGTACGGCAAGGTGTTTAAAGCCGTGCACGTCTACACCAAGAAGCTTGTCGCCCTCAAACGCATCCGCATGGAAGGCGAGCGCGAAGGCTTACCCGTCACGGCCATCCGTGAGATCAAGCTACTGCAGAGCTTAACGCACGTCAATGTTGTTGACCTGCAGGAGGTCATGGTCGAAAAGAACGACTGCTTCATGGTCTTTGAGTACCTGTCGCACGACCTGACGGGCCTGCTCAACCACCCGACCTTTAAGCTGGATGATGCCCAGAAGAAGCACCTGTCACTGCAGATGTTTGAAGGCCTCGACTACCTCCACCGGCGCGGCGTCCTGCACCGCGACATCAAGGCCGCCAACATATTAGTCAGCAAGGACGGCATCCTCAAGCTGGCCGACTTTGGCCTGGCCCGCTTCTTCGCCAAGCGCCACCAGCTCGACTACACGAACCGCGTTATCACGATCTGGTATCGTTCACCCGAGCTTCTCTTGGGCGAAACGCAGTACGGCCCGGCCGTGGACATTTGGAGCGCCGCTTGTGTCCTGGTGGAAGTCTTTACGAGGCAGCCCATTTTCCCCGGCGACGGCGGCGAAATCAGCCAGCTGGACAAGATCTACAGCATCCTGGGCACACCTAGCAAGGCCGAGTGGCCCGGCCTGGTCGACATGCCTTGGTTCGAGCTCATGCGCCCCACCTACCGGCGGCCCAACGTCTTTGCCGCCAAGTACCAGGCCCATGTGAGCCCGGCTGCCTTTGATCTCCTGTCCGCCATGTTCCAGTACGATCCGGCAAAACGCCCGACCGCTGCCGACGTCTTGGAGCATCCCTACTTTGCGCGAGAAGAGCCGGCACCCCGCCGAGCCGTCGAGTATGTGTTGATCCTAACGTTTCTTTCTTGTTTTTCCTTCCTCCTCGCTGTATGTGCTAACACGGGCCAGGCTTGCGGACATTGAAGGCGACTGGCACGAATTCGAGTCCAAGGCGCTTCGGCGGGAGAATGAGCGCAAAGCAAAGGAGGCCCGGAAGGCAGCCGATACCGCTGCGGAGGCCGCAAAGGCAGCGGCCGTCTCTGTAGCGGCGGCAGCCTCTGTAGCAGCGGCGGCGGCGGCAGCTGCAGCTGGAGCATCGGCAGCGTCGACGGCAGCGGCGGGTGGAGGTGCCCCGAGCCATGTCGACGGCAAAGCCCTTGCCACCAGCCCGGAGAAGAGGAAACGGCCGGCTGCTTTGGCGGGCGAGCCGGAGAGCGACAAGCAGGCAAGCGACGCAGCTACCGAGCGCGAGGCGAAACGGTCCAAGGCCGGCTATGGTGGTGGTGGTGATGGTGGTGGTGGTGGGGATCAGGAGGAGGCCTCGGCCTCGGCCTCGGCACGGCACTCCGCTGTCGCCGGCGGCGCGACCCGCACGGCGCCAGGCGCGGCCAATTCGGTTGTGCTCAGTACAGAGTAGAACGGGGCGCAACCCAAGGGCCGAGGGAGGGGGGCAGGACAACGTATCGGACAAAGGGCCACCAGTGCCTGGGACGCCTTGAGCAGCGGACGAGCAATCGTTTGTTTTTTGTTTTCCTTCTCCCCTTCGTTGTCCCTCTTTTTGATAGAAGAAGAGAAAGGCAGCCCGAGCTGCAGCTGAAGCATAAAAGCATATACTTGTTAATGTGGCGAGGAAAGAAGGAAGCGGCGCAATGGGATGTGGGTTAATACGGTCTATTTGGTAGAGCAAATACAGAAAATAGAAGTCAGCAGATCAACAGCTAAGCCAGTTGCGGATTGTACAGTATTGTGCTGAACGGTACCTAGAGAATGATATCTGACGCTGCGGACGTGCAACTTCAGGTCTATGACACCCCCAGCAGTTTGATTTCGCTTTCTCCGCTTGACCTTGCAACTTTCTTGTTTTGTTTCCCCGTGATTTCCTAAGCTACCTACCTAGGTAGGTACGTACCCGGAGTAGATGTTCTGTTTAGAAAGTCACAAGTCGTATGATTGAAGCCAATTTCATAAATAGGTACCTAGGTATCGAGATATACCAAAAAGTAAACAAAAAAAACAAGAAATATACAGCAATAAAATAGGGGTATAATACAGAAACATGGCAAAAATGGTGATCAGCAAAACAAAGCGCTTTTAGCTGAAATTATCCTCAACAGCCTTCCCTTTGCCCTTTTTTGACTCGACCGCTTTGAGAAGCTCCCGCAGGCTGCCCTCAGCGTGGCTTGGCCCGGTCGAATGAGATGGTTCGGTGGCCACTGCCTCAACAGCATTGTCACTGGGTCGAGTGCGGTTGGCACCTATGTTGCCAACGGCCAGCCCGGTACCGCCTGCAGCCCGTGGTATCCAATAGGCGAAGCCCGAAAAATGACCTGCTGCGGCGGCATCTTCGGCATCTCGGAACAGGGAAGGATCTCCAGCTGCTTCGCCATCGGCATCGACGATATGAACAGCTGGCCATACATTATTGGTCGTCTGGGTGTTTCTCGTGCGTATGACGGCGTGCCAGGAAGGAGGGTCTCCATGGGCATTCAGAATGCTTGAACTGCCATAAAACTCGATGATCTCGTCCGACGCTTGTGGAAGTGCAGGTTCACTCAGTAAGGGCGAGTCGGTGGCCACATAAACAGCGGGAGCAATGCTAATCACATCACCGGCGACACGTGGCTCAACATGGCGCCGGACATTGCCCATCACAGCATGCGCAAACGATGCGTGTTTGGTGCGCCGCTGAGGCACTTTGCCATGCTGCTGTGATGAGCGCGTCTCTCTGGCTGCCAGTGGTGCAGGCGCATGTCCCGGAAGGCTGGGCCGCCCGGGATCGTCCTTTGGTGAGCCTGGTCTTCTTTCTCTACTTCCATGACCACGATGGGACTTGCTTGATCTGGACATGTGGCCCGCTTCTCCAGTAATTGGCTCTTCTGTTGCAGTGTCACCAGTGACTCCTGGAACTTTTTGGGTAGTCCGGCCGCGGACGCCATCGGCAATCTCAGCCGCAGGTTTCTTTTTAGTCTTGTCTTCTTCGGATGACCGGCTTGATGACATGATGGTTTCCAGAGTTCCATAGGCTGTGCTGCGGCGGCGGGTGCCCCCGACACCTCGTCGTCTGCGGTAGCTTCGTGCGCTGTTCTCGTCATCATCCGAAGATACTGCCTGTAGAGTTAGGCCACCAGGGCTAGATGCTCCTCTCCTACGTCTGGAACGACCTGGCGCCTGTGTCGTTGCGGCGACAAAATCAGCTCCAGAGCCATGTGGTGCCATGTGGTAGTCGTATTGGTTGCTCAGGCTGTATCGGGAGCGTGCGCATATTTCGGCAATGCGGTCCAGGTCAGATCGGATGTCAGTGCTGGTCTGCAGGTCAGCCATAAGCCCCTTGAAGGAGAAAGCCTCTAGCGGCGGCAGTTTCCGGTCCTCTTTCGGAGAGTGTCCTTGGTCAGATGTCCAGGGCCAAGGAATCAGGCTGCCTTTCTTTTCCTTGGATCGCGCCATGCCTAGGAGGCTATTTGCTAAACTCCAGCCAATGCTATTTGCATTCTTGCTGCTTGCGGCAGCAGAGGTAGCTGTTGCAAGAGGTATCCGTCGAGAAACAGCCGCAAGACTGCCAGCACGGTAGCTGGTGCTGGGCCGGCGGTAGTGGGCAGAGGTAGAGGGCGAACTGGAATGACCACTGTATGTTCGAACAATGACAGGCTGAGAATTTGTCGAGCTCTGGGCACCTGCCGCCTTTGCGTGGCGGTGACGAAACACCGGTGACGGGAAACTGCTGTTTATTTCACGCAGAGAGGATGTGCGATGTGCCGCGAAGGAGTTGTCGAGCGGAACTGACTTGCCGCGGGCACCAACAAAGGTTGGCTCAGGAATGGTGTTGTTCTTAAGGTCGAAGAACAGGAGGGACGTCGATGGCCGGGAAGTCCCGCTGAGCGTTGCCGAACTGGAGCCGGCACCAGGAGCGGTTGCACTGTCTTCCGCCCGATGGTGGTCCTGGTGACGAGAGGAAGATGGCGCAGGAGAGGAACGCGCTGGACTTTGCAAAGGCAGAGCTGCAGTGGGCGCCGGAGTGGAAGAAGAAGAGGAGATATGTGGACGGGGATGTGGCAGAGAATGTGTAGTAGACTTGATGGCGGCAAGGCCGGAGCTAAAGCCGGCGTCGGAGGCAGGTCGCTGTCTGCTGATGCGCTCGAACCTTGTCGTTGTACCATCTTGTATGCTGCCCTTGGGTGACGGGGTATGTGGTTTGGTATTTATGTACGCGGCCTCCATCATGACCGGCAAGGAGGAGGTGATATTTGGGAAGAGGGAGGGGGGTGCGTATATCTGGCACCAATGCAAGGCCAGCTTGTGAAGTCGTAGATATTATATCAATCAAGCTGCCTCGAAGGTGGTGCGTAGCTTGCCAACGCAGCGGGACCCGCCCGCAGGAAGAAGATCTGACGGATGTAGGGAGGGAAAGGGCAGAATGGATGGGAAGGAGAGAAGGAGAGGAAGCCAAAAAACGAACAGGGCGAACAGAATGAAAAGGAGCGGGAGAAGAAGCCAAGTGACAGCTGTCAGCTGGTTTGAGAGGACATGGTCGGCCCAGTCGTCGTGCTGCTGCTGGGCTCGCTGTGGTTGCCGCGTCGTTTCAGCTGGACTGTGTCTGGCCGTCCGATGCAGCGTGTTCGCCCCGGCCGTTCTGTGGCCTCGTGTTGCGGTGTGAGCGGTGGGAAATAATGGCTCGGAGGAAATGTCGGTGGTGCAACGAGGAGATGGAAAGGGGGGGCGCAGACAGTGGCGACAACGTGGAAGGCGTTAATTGCCTGCAGCTGCAGTCTTGGTCTTATTTTTTTTCGCCGTGCCGTGTGCTTGGTCGTGTCGACGTCTTGTCGATTTTGTCCTTTCTCCTGGGTCACTTTATCTGCCAGTTCCCAGTTCTCGACACTTTGGGTTTGTTGTAATCTCATCGGCTTAGAGACCCAACTTGTGTTACCCCAGGACCCACGGGACGTTGCTTCGGTAGAGCGCGGCGTGCAGCGACTGTTGTACTTTCGGACGAGCTGGGTTTGCTCTGAAGACACCCTACGGGAGAGTGCGATGTTACCAGCTGGCACGGCCTCGCGACTGTTGCGTGAACTGAGGTGGGAGTTGAAGAGGGATGGCGGGAGATGAGAGAGAGCGAGAGCGAGAGAAAGGAGAAGAGGTCTTGTTTCAATATGTTTCCAAGTTGTGCCTTCTAGATCGAGTCAATGGCGGAAGCAGATGAAAGAGAAAAAGAGAAAGAAAAGAGGGCAGGAACCAACGGTCATTGGTCCGAGGAAGGTGCAGCATGCACTCTACTGCAAGAGAGTCGTGGCTGTCCATGAAAGGTTGCTGCCAGCACAGAGGAGGGGGTGGAAACAGCACGACCCGGCAGGACAAGGTTGTGGTGGGTGTGGAGGCCAAAACCCATCAAAAATGCCCACCTCATCAAAACCCTGTAACTTTCGGGGTATCGCTGTCAAAGAACATCATGCCGCGTCGTGTCGGTCGTCCCTTCCGCGAGGCACTACGATTTCCACTGGATTGTTAGTCGCTCGCGTCTTTCGCCTTTCCTCGACCGTTTCCGCCGCCTTGAGATACAGTTTCCTGCTCTTGGCTGAAAACTGCGCCGTCCAGTCAGGAAGCCATTTATATGTCGGCGGCCCAGCCAGTCACAGCAAAGAGCGCTCAACGGAATCCCGCGCGATCACTGAGAAGCCGGTTTCATGGTGGAGGGATTTAAGCACGATGCACGCCCAGAGATGCTGATAGCCTGCTGCTACCAGCCACTACTGTGTGCATGTAACATTCACCAAGAGGTACGGAGCAGATATGCCGTCAATTGCCGCTGCGGATGAAGGTGAGATGGAATGTTCTGTCTGTTCGACCAACTCGTAAGAGTGAACGGACAAACAAGGAAACGACAAAGCAAAGCAAAGCAGCAGCAAGACAACGCGGGACCATCGAAAGCAAGGGGGAATCTCCAAAAAAGCAGATCACAACACACAGGCAACGCGCATGTCTTGGTTTGACCGAGACACGTCTGGTTCTTCTCCCTAACCGAATGGGGCACACGATCCGATGTCCCTGTTCGTTGGCGTTTGGCTTCCGTTCCAGGCAAACGGCAGGCGGACGCTGTCATCGACCAACTGTCCTGCCTCGTAGCCGTCTGTCGCGTTATGTACGTGGCTCGTTGCCTCCTTAGGTGGGCTGGACAATCGTGCCGTAGCCGCCGCCGCCGCCCTGCTGCACGCGCTCGCTGTAAATGCCAGGCGCGTGCGATGCAGTAAAGCGGCCCTCGCGGGCCTGCTCGCGGCGGTCAAAGTAGACGTATTCGACGTAGAAAGCATGCAGATGGCCGGGGAGGACACTTTGGGCCATGTCAGCCGAGTTGGCAACGGAGAGGAGGGGAAAACGTAGATGTCTTACCCGAGAATGGTCAACGCAATGTTGATAAGGAGATCAGCACCGCAGCCGGCAACGGCATAGACGCCGAGCGGGGGGACTGCACGGAAGAGCGATGTTAGCAAAGATAGAGAGAGAGGGAGAGACGCCCTGGTCTGGGAACGCGAGGCGGCGCGTGCTGCGAGGCGGCTACGCACAGAGGATCGTGATGATCACGATGAGGATGGCGGATCCAGCAGCCATGATGACGGAATGTCAAGTTGGGGAAATGTCTGTCGATTCGGATGTGTAACAGGATGAAGTGTCTGTGGGCAGTTGGACGAGATAGAAGCAAAGGTACAGTTGGGGAGGAACGAGCTCTTTAAAGGACGCTGCTTTATGCTTTATTGGGTGGCGGCGGCCGCCTTGGAGGAACTACGTCAGAGACATGCCGGAGTTCACCGTCACAGTGCTGGCCTGACCAGGCAGCAAGTGCAGTTGCCAGAAGGTGACAGCCTATTGGACCTTCTGTTAGCACGAGCTTATTGGTATAACTCGGCGATAAGGGACGAAAAACGATATGGACCATCAAAACAGATATCCCATGCTACATTCTGTAGAAAATACTCCGTCCTGCTCTTGCGAAGTAAGTCGGGCCCGAACCCTACTGTGGACTTTCGCTTGACGCCCTGCCTGCGGAGTGCACCTCGACAGTTGACTGGAGTATCGTGCTTGACTGAGAACTCCTGCGCTATCTGTGGGTTGGGTATGGCGAGCCGCCATTTTCCCGAGCCAACACAAAATCGGGAAAGAGGGATGGCGGACCTGCAGAACCATCGAGGAGAGGAGCTCAGGCCCTGAGGCGTGCGACGTGATGCCCCGGCCAGGTTTCGTCAAGCCACCGTCGTTTCCTCAATGCACTCGTGAATAAGCTTTGGCGCGATTGGATGCTGGGACTTGGCCTCTGAGATAGAACGCGTTTCGCGGAAGGAGCCCGGGCCAGGGAAGCCCAATGGGTAGGTAAGCAAGTTACGAATACAGCCCAAACAGGCAACTCAACTCAACGACTGAGTATTACAACCTGCTGTGCCCTGAAAAGCAGGGGAAACGGAAAGACGAGGCGGGCGGCGGATATCGGTGGGGAAAGCCCACTTTGCCGCCAGGCAATAGAGAAGAGGGAGAGCGGCGTTTCACTGAGTCTCACTCTGGAGTGGAAGGCATGTGCCAGCACCGAGATCCAGAAAGACTCACCTTTAAGCGCAGCGACAGACCGAACCGGGAATGCATTTTGGCCGAAACGGTACATGGTGAGATGTGGAGGAACATGCAGAATTGTGATGGTCCGATAGATCAATCCGGAAAACTGTTTGTGGAGTGATACGGGTGGGAAGGACCTGAAAAATTAGGGGTTCAAGATTAGCGGACAGCTCTCGGTATCTGATAGCTATGCTAAACGAGGGTGCTTCTACTTCTAGGAAGCGCTTGCGGCGGTTCTTTGCAGACAAGAACGGCGACTTGTTTCGGCCCAGCGGCATCGGCTGGTGGTTCCCGCTCGTTGCTGCTGTTCACAGCTGCTCTCCTTGGATACAAGATACATATAAGTCCTGCTTCGAGGCTGCTTCAGGGGTGGCAACCCCCAGAGCCTTCCTTTCTAGGCCAGCCATTCAGGGCCTTACCCCACTTCCTCCTCAGGCAAGCTTTAAAGCTGTTCTTTCCCCAAACGCACTGGAAGGGGACCCCTTGACGGCTGCCGTTGGAGCTAACAGCATTCAGAACACGAAGCAACGGGACACCCTAATAAGTGCACAACACAACGCCTCCGACATCTTCGTCTGCACACAGCAAAGGCATCGCATCACAGGCACCGACACAGTTCGCCTGACAGGACAAGGGGAGTTCACAATAGGCAGGTTTGTCTGAGAAAGTCTGAAGCCGTGGCAGCCAAGCCCAGACGGGCCCAGTAAAAATAAGAAAGCACCCCGTTGAATAATTTATTGCTGCAGAAAGGGCACCACCAAGCTCAAAGCAATTTCCCTATTTTTTTCTTATTTATTTTTTTTATACTAGTTTTTCAACGCCTCTCCACGCACCAGCGAACCCACGTCCCATCCCATCCTAGCCCTCCTCTGCTCTCTTGGCTCTTCTCGTCTCCTTTTCTTGTTCTTCCGTCCTGCCTTTCTGCGGCGTCTGCTTTTCTTTTTCGTCTTCTTCATTCTTTGACCGTCCCGTCTCCAACGTCCCGTGTCGACACTGTTTCCGTCCCCCTTCTCCTTTTCCCCCTTTCCTCCTCCCCCCCATCTCCTCCTTCTCTTCTGCGGACCGGGAGCAGACTCGCCTCGAGAACAGCCAGAGTCGGCACAGACTGAATCTACAGATCCAACAACGTCTCGACGTCCCCAACTCGCCGCGAACTTCAGCCGTCTCCCGACCCTTTCCCCTTTTCCTCCCCCCCTCCTCCTCCCTCTCCAGTACCCTCTTCCTGCGTCTCGTTCGGACCAGCTTCATCAATCCGATCAATCCGACCACCTGTTATTCCTTCGCTGGAGCTACGTCGCCGGTCGTCTGCGTTGAAGCTTCGCCGCTGCATCTGGCCCCTTTTCGCTGGACTTCTTTCAGGTACGCTTCCGAATCCTCGTGGCTCCGTTCAGATCTCGTAGCTTCTTCTACCCATTTATTACGCCACCTCCAACCCCCCTTTACCTCCTGGAGGCTCTTCTTTACCACCCTCTCCTGCGTTCAGCGGCTTCTGTTGCTTCCTTGCGGATCCTGTTCGCAGACAACAGGCACAGACCACAAACAAAACTACAACCACAACCGCTAACGCACCGTCTTTCAGCTTCTAGCTCTCTGCAGTAGTCGATCACAGACCTGTCCCCTCCCGTCTTCACGGCAAAATGTCCAGCACCCAGCAGACGCCGTCGTCGATTGACCGCTACGTCGTCATCCATGTGGCCACAACCTGCGATGAACACGGTGTCTACGTGACGAAAGACTCTGCCGAAGTCATCGAGATTGGCTGGATCCTACTGGACGCGAAGAACCTTGAAGAGGTATGTGCCGACTGGCAGGGCTGCCTCCTGGGCAAACCCTCTTCCTGTGCTTGGCACGTTCAAGCTCGTCTGTCCTCATCTCCCCCCAGCGAATTGGTGCTGACTTTGCTAGCTTTACCGCGAAAGTGTCCTTGTCAAGCCGTCGAACACCCCTATCACGCCGTTATGCAGTAAGTGGAGACATCTCAGGTTCGCTGTGGCACGAGAATCGGAAACCAGAGCTGCGGCGAGTTTGCGGCCATCTTCTCAGCCACCAGCTACCACTGTTACACAACTGCGTGTTCACTTGAATCACTCCGTCGTGCACAAGCTGACATTTGTCTTCCCTCTCCAGCGAGCCTCACCACTCTGACCTGGGAGCATGTCCGCAATGCCGGCTCGTTCCGCGATGCTGTCAACCACTTCGACACCTTTGCTTCCGAACACCTGACCTCCCAGAACCTCGATTTTGTTTTCGTGACTCTCGATGCCTGGGACCTCCGCGTCCAGCTGCCCCGCGAGGCCCGTGACAAGTCCGTGGTTCTACCTCCCTACCTCCAGCACTCGCGCACCTTTGACCTCCGGCAAGAATATCAGAGATGGCAGCAGCACCACCCGGAGTCGCTACCCTTCGGCCCCTCCTCCCTGGCCAACATTTGCGCTGCCCTCGAGGTTGAGGCTGTCCAGTCCAGCGCCCCCATCAAGCACAATTTGCCGTTTCATCTGCAGGCCTTGGCCCCTGCTTCCCCACGCAGAGCTATGGAAGAAGCCGTCACACTGGCCCGTGTCTTACGCGGTCTGATCCGCAAGTCGCAGCCGGCTCACGAGCATTCCGATGTTCTCGCCCGCCCCATGGATGCGCGTGCGGATGTTCGAGCCTTCCTGTCGGAGCGCAGCAAAGTCCTGCACATGTCGGGCCTTCCGCACGACACAACCCAGTCCGAACTGGAGAGCTGGTTTACGCAGTTTGGCGGACGTCCGATCGCTTTCTGGACGCTCCGCACCCCGGAGCAGCACAAGCCGACCGGAACAGGCTTTGCAGTTTTTTCGTCCCACGAAGAGGCAGCCGAGAGCTTGTGCATGAATGGTCGGGCCTTGAACGAAAAGGCCATTGAGGTGTCCCCCTCGTCGAGTCGTGTGCTGGACCGGGCTGCAGAGATCTTGACTCCGTTCCCGCCGAGTAAGAACCGTCCGCGGCCAGGTGACTGGACTTGCCCGTCCTGCGGTTTCTCCAACTTTCAGCGCCGCACTGCGTGCTTTCGCTGCTCTTTCCCCGCCGTCAGTGCCGGGCCGACAGGCGATATGGGCGGCTACTTCTATGGCCCACAGGCCATGATGGGCCCGCCCCAGCATGTCAATCACCACGGTCACGGCCACGGCCACGGCCACGGCCACGGTCATGGACATGGCCACGGGCACATGGGTGGTGGCGGCCACGGCGGCCACGGCGGCGGCCATGGTGGTGGCCACGGTGGTGGCCGTATGGGCGGCGGTGGTGTTGTCCCCTTCCGAGCCGGTGACTGGAAGTGTGGCAACGAAGCGTGCGGCTACCACAACTTTGCCAAGAATGTGTGCTGCCTACGCTGCGGTGCCAGCCGTGCTAGTGCGGCTGTCGTGGCCGACTCTGGCTACCCATCGCCCCTGGATTCCGGCTCGTCTTACAATATGAACTCGATGAACCTGGGCGGCAACCATGGGCCCGGCCCCTTTTCCAGCGGCGGTGGTCCGTATGCTTCCGGTGGTGGTGGTGGCGGCGGCGGCGGCGGCGGATATGGGCAGCAGTTTGGCGGCCCGCAGAGCACGTATGCCCTGCCGTCGGGAATTGGCGGAGGAAACAACGCTGCCCCTTACGCGCCGCTCGGCGTGAACTACGGACAGCTTTCGGGCTCTCATTCCGCCGGCCCTTTCGACAGCAGAGCTGCTGAGGCAGCCTTCCAGTCGGCCTCGAACGGCCCCGTGTCCGCCGGTCCGGCCAACAACTTTTATGGCGGCGAGAACGATCCTTTTGCATTCCTGACGCCCGGCATGAGCGGCTTGTCAGTCAACAACACCGGCGAGTCCCGACAGAACGGCTCTGGCGCCCCGACGAGCAAGTCCCCAGCTTGAACTCCCCGAGCATGTTCTCATAGCCGGCGGCGCTTTCTTTAGCGTACGGCTTTCCTCGTTTCCTCATCAAGGTCCAGCATACCATACCGTCTTTGCGTTTTTTCCTTGTTGTTCTTCTTTCCATCTTTTGATCTCTGTCCCCCCCTCCCTCCCCCTTTTATCATCCTTCCATATAAGGTCACCTCCATTGTGCTTCTCTTTTTTCATCTTGCCTGGACATAGAATGACGTTTGGATGTCGGGGATCTCCTTGTCGCACGTTTCGTTTCATTGTTTGTTTTCTCGTTTTCATCTTCTCTGGGATCACCCCGTGGCCTCTTATTTTGCACGGCGGGTGGTGGGTGTGTGTGTGTGTGCGTGTGTGTTGTGTTGGCATTTCCTTATGGCAGGGCTTGGGCAAAACGGACTGGCAGGACGGCAAATTCTGAGCAGGCGATCTCTTTTTTCTATTTCTTTTTACAACACGAAGGAGGGCATATAAAAAAGGGAAAGGGGAGCGAACCTGTGACTGGACGGTGTCGGTGAATTTCTGTTTTGCTTTTTTTTTCTATTTTTCCAAAAATGGCTGGCTTTTTCTTCTCTCTCTTCTTGATTTTTGTCTTTTTTCAACCCGCCATTGTTTATCCTCAAGTGTCTCCCTACTACCTACTACCTCCCTAATCACCCCCGTACATGTGAGGGTTCAGGAGCACATGGAGGTCCTTTGAGAGGGGAGTTGGGGCGTTGGATCGGATTGGCAGGATCTGCAGAAGAGGGAACGGGCAAAGGGCGAACGACAAGAGACAAAAAAATGCGGAAAGAATCTAAAAAACGGCATGGAAGGAGGGGCAGGACATATCAAGCGAGGGGATTTTGTTAAGAAAAACTTTGCTTTCGCTTTTCTTTCTTCATAGGCTTGGAGTGGGAGCGTGGCGTGGGGTCTCCTTCTACTACGACTATTGCGTCTATTTAATCTGTTCCATAATTCAGGTTTCTTCATTTGTCTTTCAACTGTCTTGCATATGATTTCTCCTGATCTCTAGCTTGCCGAGCCTCACCTCTGGACAAGGAGTCCCGGCGTCGTCCCCCTTCCCCCCCCCAAGTCTCAAAATTTCAGTCTCAAATCTCAAAATTCCAATGCAAAAACTTCTGCACGCATCGTGACCTCTAGTCTCTGCTTCAGATTGTCGACCGTCGTCTGGAACTCGGCCAGTTGGACACGCGTGGCAGCACAACGAGCAGACGATCCTGGCGCATTCTCCGCCTCCTCAAGCTCGGCCTTTGCCATGCTCAGCTCCTTCTCAGCAGCATCGATATCCGCCAACAGCCGCATCACGTCGGCGGGGCCGCCGAACTGTGGCACAAGCACCTCCTCGGCGGTGGGTGCCTGCGTGGGTGACGAAGAATGGTCCGAATAGAAGGGGTCGTGGAAATCGTCGTCGTTATCCTCTTCTCCGCTTTCGCTGCCACTCCCATTCGCCCGTATGGCCTGTAGAAATTCTTCCCAATGCGCCATCTCCATTTGGCTGTAGAGCATGTCCGCCTGCTGTAGCAGCGCGGCGTCGACCTCCTCGAATTCGCGCAGCGCCCAGCGGACGCATGACTCGACAGCATTGCGGCGGCGCTGAGCCTCTTCTCCGTTGCCACCAAAGTTAGTTTCATCCTCGAAAAAACTCTCCCATCCTTCGGGGACACCTCTGTCCTCGTCCTCGTCCAACGCATCTGCATCATCATCCCAACCCTGAGCATACGTCACTTGGCCGTTCTCGTGCTCGTACTCGTCGCTCAACGTCCAGGCCTGCCGCCGTAGTCGCTCCTGTTGGCTTATATTCCATACGTCGAACTTCTCCTGCCGTGACAGCGTGTCCCACTGCATCTTGAGCACCTGCCAGGGCTGCCACTCGCCGCGCTGCAAAGGGACATTGCCGCAGCGGCGGGCCAGGCGCCTCTCTGCCGTCGGGAACGCCAACCTGTCCAGGCTGGGGTCCTCTAGATCCTCGTCGGACATGTACATCTCTTCCACAGTTGGCACCAGGTTGGTACCCGTCTCAAAGTCGCGCATACCCCAGACGGCCATAAACGGCACGTGGCTGGCCATGTCCACGTGGGGATCGTCTGGACGTATCTGACGGCGGCGGCCGGCTTCGAGCGGGACCAACTCGTCGGGGCGAAATAGGTGCTGTGTCCCAATACCCCAGCCCTCGAGATGGCCTATGCCCATTTCCCAGATGGGCACGCTGTGGATGGCATTCGCAATTGTCCCGAAACTGGTGTTGAGATCGACGACCTCGTGTTGAAGATTGCCACCGGGCACGACACCGGGCACGACACCGGGCACGACACCAGGCACGACACCGGGCACGACACCGGGCACGACACCAGGCACGACACCGGGCACGGCACCGGGCACGTTACCGCCAGAAAAAGTAGACGGGCCGCCGGCCAGGTTCAGCCCAGGTATACCTGTGTTGATGCCCACATTGTCGGCCAAGTAATTTTGGGAATGCGGTGAGAAATTGCTGCCGCCGCCACCGACAGGAGCCCCGACGTGGCCGTTGATGGCGTTGAATGAGATCGGTAGATTTGGTGCAACCGCAGTATGATCTCCTGATACAGGCAGACGATTTTCGTTGTTGATTAAGCCGAATCCATGCAGTACGTTGACAAGGTCGCCGTTGCTCTCAGGATGTGTCAGCGCCGACGGGAAGTAGTCATACCGTAACTTGAGCTCTACCACCTCGTCTACCGTCCGATACGCCTTGCCGCGCAGCAGCTTCCAAAGCACGTCGAAGCCGGCACGTTGACCCAGCAGCGTCTCGACGAGTGAGTGCGCGGGCATCTCTTGGTTCTGGCGCATCATCGCCATGGCAGTGTTGGCGGCCGCCTCAGCGGCCTGTGTTCCTATTGGCGGGACGGCCTGTTGCAAAGTATCACCTAGCTGACCCTGGTTGCCCAAGTTGGCGAAATCGCCCATGGAGTGGTTCGGTCCCAGGAGCGGGTCATGGAAGTGAAGCACGAGCTTGACATGGAACATTTGAATTACCAAGAGGTCCTCGTCAGTGAAAAACTTCTCATCGCGCAGCAGTATGAGTCGACCCTTGTTCGTCGGGACATCCATGAGCAGCCACATCTTTTTGAGGGCAGCTGGAGCGAGCGCCCGCGGCAGGCGGTGGCCGGCACGGGCAAGGCAGGCAAGAATGTCGCGCACCTTGCGCTGCCGGCTGGCCAGCATGCCAACGTAAAGGAGCGTCGGTGCCATCCGGGTGGTGGTGGTGGTGGCGCCACCGGCGTCTGTCGAAACCGGAAGTGAAATCTTCACTCTCCTGTAGAGTTTCCAGGGAAAGATGCCAATAGTTTCAGGCGTGGCAAACTGCCGAGCCATGCGCATCACATTGGCCTCCAGGTTGCTGTCAAAGGTGGCCTTGAAGACGCGGCTGACGCGGTAGAGGACGAGAATGTCGCACAGCGGTAGGTAATTGCACACCTGCATGATGAGCTCGGGACACGAGGAAATCGTACTGATGAGGTCAAAGGTAATTTCGGCTGAAGCGGTGCTGCTACTGTCGTTGTCGTTGCTGCGGTGGTGGCTGCTCAGTTCCACTAGGCGTCTCTTTGCATCCCGAGAACACGAGCCTGGCTGCTCCTCTTGCAGTCGCTTCAGCCCCTGTTCCTGGGAGGATGGCCTGGAGCTCGAAGGAGGGATTGGAGGAGCCGTGCAGAGACCAGGAAGGCCGGTGAAGGTGGCGAGCTTCGGTAAGGCGGGACCACCATACGGCACGTACTGAGAATGGACCTTCTTGACCGGCACGCCAGGACGCGTGCTTTTGTAGTATTTTGTCCACGACATGACCGTTCCCGGCTCACAAAGCACATATGACGCATTGGGCTGGTCGTCGCCGCTGTAGATGGAGGCCACGCTCTGCGTCAAAATTTGAATGGTCTCGTCGGTAATGGCGACTCCAGCTGCGGCCACGGCTTCGTCGGAGCGTGTGTTGCGTGCCAGCCACGCCTCCTCAATTTTCTGAAGCACGCTTTGCATAGCGGCGTTGTTGACAATGTCGTCGGTGCCCTTTCCCTTTCCCTTTCCCTTGTCATGTGCTGCGGTTCCCTGTTCATCTCCGACGACAGCAGCAAGATGGTTTGCGCTGAAGCGATTATGGGCAAAGTCCCTGCTTAGTCGAAGTCTTGCGCCGTCAATGGCGTGAGAAAGAGCTCGTCTGTAGACCTCATCTGAGGCCGAGGCTGAGACCGACTGGGGCTCGCGTTGGGGGGCAGATGACGCCTGCGACGAGGATGCACCTGACGAGAGGCCAGCGTTGCTGACGTTGGGAAGAGGCGGTTGGCCAGCGACGCTCGAAGACGATGATACTGAACGGATACCGGCGGGAAAACGAGAAGAGGCAGCCGGTGAGGGTAGCACCGCCGACGAGTCGGCCGGAAGATTCTGGATAGCATCGGCAACGTCGTGCAGGTCAAGCGGCAGAGCTCGGTTCTTGCCCTTGGTAGAGGGTTGGGGGAAAGCCATGTTCGTTTATGTGGACAGGGTGGAACAAAGTAAAAGAGAACGAAAGAAATAAAGAAGGAAAGAAGGAAAGAACGAGGAGCAAATACAACGACGGTAGAAAAGGAAGGTACAACAAACAGAAACGGAAGGAGGAGCGTGGTGGGATCAAAGATGAGAAGAGAAGAAGAGAGGAAGAAAACGTGAAAAAATGTATCACAAGATATATATTCTGGGAAGAGACCTGCACCTGACACTTCTGTTGTTGTTGTTGTTACCATGTTGTTGTCCCTGCGTTGGCAGGCCAAAATCCAGACAGAGCATGAAGCTATTCACGACATCACATGTTCGCGTCGTCAATAAGGAAGGAGCGACAATGCTTGTGGCCACATGGCAAAAAGTGGAACAATGATAAAAATCGACTCACTAAACATTGTTGAGGAAGAGAGGACAACACAATCAGGAAGCCACTGGCCGTCTTGTGAGGTGCGCCCAGACCGAGGCCGGTCGGAAGCAGTCCTCTTGCTTAGCAGTCCTCTTGCTTACCTCTGACTCCGTTTGTCACCCACTCTGGAGGCGACTCCGTTTGTCACCCATTCTGGAGGCACTGGCCCTTGGTAAAAAGAAGCTGGTAATTCTTGGAATGATTATCGCAATATCATCTGCTGCACAAGACAGAACAGCACACCGGCCTTTTTGTGTTTCCTTTCCCCCACGTCTGTCTTGCTCTTCCTCGCAAACGCGTTCCCCTTGATGCGCCGTTGAAACAAAATAGCGGAAAATACTAAAAAAAGAGAAAAGGCAAGACAAAAAACTCGATTTTTGCCAATAAATAGTAAGAGCTCAATAATAAAGAGCAAACAAGAATCTGGGCCAGCGGACCACACGCGATCGGACGTGATCAGGCAGTGGGGACCAGCTATCCGTGCGTCGGCGTCCGAGAGCGCACCGTGAGCGTTGAGCCCGAGCCTCCCGAGCCGGAAGAGCCTTCCAGTCTCGCCGTCGTGACGTTGTCCCGAGATGGCCACATCTAGCGGTCCATCTCGTCCACGGGCAGATCACCATCATCACGGCCCACGATCGAGTCGGCCACTTTCCAGATCTGCAGCAGGTTGTCCTCGGCTGCGCTGCACACCAGCCACGAGTCATCGGGGTTGGGGTTCCAGTTGAAGTCGGCCAGATGGTTTGTGTGGCCGCCATGCATAAAGAGACTGAGAGGTTAGATAGGACGAAGCGAAGGTAAGAGAAGGGTAGAGAAAGACAAGCCGAAACGTACAGTTCTGGAGGTCCGTCGTCTTGGTCTTCTGGTAGCTGCTCCTGGCCGATACGACTGAGATCCCAGAAGATAATGCGCCGATCATACGAGCCGCTGCCCAGGATCGCCGGCTCGTGCGGATGCCATTCCAGCGACGTGACAGCATCGCTGTGGCCCAGCAGCGTGTGCACCTTCTCCTGCACGTTGCGCAGGTCCCACAGCCCGATGGACTTGTCGGCCGACGCCGTCGCCACAATGTACTCGCTGGACGGGTTGAAAGCCAGCGCGTTGATTGCGTCGCTGTGCCCGTTGCGCGCCACCAGCACGGCCCGCTCGTTTGAGTCCTGCCGCACGTCCAGAACCTGCAGCGTCAGGTCGTCCGACACGCTGCCGAGAAAACTTCTGCTGATCGGGTGGAACTGCACGTCGTTGACAATGTGCGTGTGGTGCGTGAACCGCCGCGATGGCCTGATCACCTTGCTGCCTGCCTTGGCCGTCTTGAGGTCCCACAACATCACGGTCTTGTCTTCGCTGCCCGACGACAGCTTGCCCGCCTCGTGCGGGCACCACGACAGCCCGAAGCCCTCCTGCTTGTGCCCAATTAGCTCAAACTGCGGGTTGACCGTGCCCGACGGCGCCAGGCTGTGCTTGGTCCGGTCAAAGATGAGCACGCGCCCATCGACGCTCAGCGTCGCCAGGATGTCCGGGTTCTGCGGCTGGTACCGCGCCTTGTTGACCTCCTGCGGATGGTCGATGCGCTGCACAATCTTGAAGCTGATCGCTGGTGCCGCACCGCCGTTGCTGCTGGCATTGTTATTGCTGCCCCCATTACCACCGGCACTGCCGTTGCTAGTGCCCTTGTTTCCGTACCCGCCAATCTCGCCGCGTTCCTCGTCGAGGTCGTGTACGTTTGGCTCCGTCAGAATCGGGATTGACACCTCGGCAATCTGCAGGTAGTTTGGCGTGCCCTCGGACGTGTGCGTGCCCAGCAGCAGCCGGTACACGCGTGACTTCTTCTCCTCAAGCACCTTGACATCAGGGAACCACTGTGTGGTCAAGGTCGGCCATGGCAGCGCATTGCTAAAGGGTTAGAGGAGGAAGAAAAAGGATTGCCGTCAGGAGACTGGAGTCTGTTCCCGTGAAAGGCTTACCTTAGGATCATGTCGTAGAGAAACGGGCTGTTCTTTTTCCACGTCTTGTACTCTGGATACACACCCACGTCAGCGATGGCTCCTGCAACAGCTCCAGATCTCGAGCCTCGTCCGCCTCGTCTTCGCCTCGTCTCCGTCTCGGCTCTCCGGACCTACCTTCGTTGATCATCCGCTGCTCCTGGTCGAGCTCGTCGTCGTGCTCCATCTCCACTGCAGACGGATCTCATCAGTACTCTGCCACATACGCAGTTCCCCTTTTCCACGGTTGCTCTCCGCACGCTCGCACAGGCCGAAACTTACCATCCATTTCGTCCGCCACTTGCGCAGGCTGAGGCGCCATCCTGTCCGCAGACTGTCTAAAATGTGTCCCGAGGCGAGAGGACGGCGGCGGGGAGGAGAAAGGAACGGTATTAGTGCTTGAAAACTGGCACACGTTTCCTGCTCAATGGTCTTGGCTTGGGATTGTGTGCCTCGTCGTCGAAAAATCGGTGGCGTTGTTGTCGATGCTTTAGGGAGAAAAGTCGAGGTAGACCAGAGCAAAAATGCCGAATAATCACGACGCGACCAGCGAATGCGCGTGTTAAAGTGGCCCAGTGCGCCGCGGTCGGAGAAAGCGGTCAGATACGGCAGAACGAAGTCGCTCGCCCAAAGCTACCTGGTAGGTACCTACCTCAAGCTCCGGCCCAAGAGCACAAGACACTGAGACGAACAGCTCCTGACATGTCTCATCATACGCGTCCAATGCACCTCTTATTTTCATTTCTTGCGACAATACACACTATCCTCCTTTCTCATAAATTTCGGAGATATGGCCACATATAGAGCACGAGACAAACCCATCGTGTCGATATCGCTGTGCCCTGTTCACTGAATACCTGGGCGTAGATTCCTTTCCCTGTTCCGTACCACTCTTCTCTTTTCTCCTGCTCTCTTCCCTGCTTCTTTCGAGTACTAGACAGGCAAGCAGGATGTCTGATAGCCACACATTCTCGTCTGAACCGCCCTGCCTTTCTAGGCAACTGGAGTCGGCGTCGCTGCACTGGGGCCAGAGCTGCTGTCGCCTCTGCCCTTGCTGCTTCCGCCACGGCCGCCGCGTCCACGGCCTCCGCGGCCGCGACCCCGGCCACCACGGTTGGCATCCAGGCTCGGCGGCGGAGGCATGGCATTGAACGACTGTGCTGGGGGTGGGTTGGACGCTGCCGCCACTGCCGGCGCCGAGGACGGCTGCTGTTGCTGGCTGCTGGTACCACCGCCACGACTGCCTCCACGTTGGCCTCGGCCGCGTCCGTTGTAGCTGCCGCCTCCACTGCCTCGCCAATTGTCTTGCTGCTGCTGCTGCTGCTGCTGATTCGATCCGTTCGTTCTGTACACGAGGCTGCTATGCTCGAGGAACGTGCCAGGCCGGGCACCGGCGCGCGGCGCCGGCGCTTGGTGGTGCTGCTGCCCAGAACCACCACCTCCTGCTGCGGCGCCGCCTCTCCCGCGGCCGTTGTTACCGCCGTTGAGAGCTCCACGGAATGAACCGCGTAGTGGCCCGGGGGCCGGGGCATCGCGGTACTGGCGAATTCCGCTGCCCGCCGCACCACTGCCGCCATTGTGATGATGGCCGCCCCGACCACCAACAACAAAGGCGCCAGGACCGCTTGTCAGCGTTGTCAGCGAAGCGTTTGGCTTGCGTTCGATGGCTGCACGAGATCCAGCGACCACCTGCCGGTGCGTCAGATTGAGCACCGACGAGGCCGGCACCATCTGGCCACGGAAGGGCAGGCACCGGTCGCCGAGCGTCGTGCCGCTCATGAACGTGGCATCAAAGACCACATCCAGCAGTTTCGTTGTTGCCGTGCGGCTGATGCCCACCACGGTGCCGCGCATGGCAATCGGCACCTTGCCGGAGTCCTGCACATAGACAACGCGGTCGCCGAGCGTAAAGTTCTGGTTTCCCAGGCGCTGTTCGGCGTCAGACGGCTTCAGGATGGCGCTGCGAGGCACGTTCTTGATCAGCTTCGGTTCCACCGCTGCATTGGCCACCGCCGAACGGTCAGCCGCTGCAGCAATCTCCGCAACTACTTCCGAGTCCAGCTGCTCCGCGTCGAGCGGCACGCGCTCAAGATTGCCCGTCTCCTGCGCCTTGAGCCACGCGCCAATCTCCTTGACACGCTTCGAGGCCGTGCCCTGGTCCGGCCAGATATCCGTATCCTTAATGTCGCGGTTATGGGGCAGGTTCTTGAGCCCGGCGAAAAAGTCGGGAAACGTCACCATGTAGTTCGCAATCAGCTTGATGGCCGCGCTGCTGAACTCCCAGCCCGTCCCCGACTTCCGCGAGTAGCCGAGCACTTTCTGCTTCCTGGCTTCGAATTTGAGGTTCAGGCCCAGGTTCACCTTCAGACTGCCGACGGAGAAGACGTAGAACGACGACGTGATCTTGCTGAGCGAGAGTGGGTGGATGTTCAGCTCCCTGGCCACGGCGTACGACGGCTGGTACCGGTTGATGCGGTCGGCGCGCGCCACGATCGAATGTGCAAAGTCCGGCTCCTTGTCCTTGAGCACCGACACCATCACGTCCATGCGATTGCCGTGGTGAGCGACGACGGCAAGCGGCCGGCCGTACGCGTACTCGCCCAAGTGGAAGGCGTGTGAGCCGATGGGGAACTCCTCGGCAATGGGTACGGCGGCGCGCTCGATGAAGCGCTCGTCCTCGTTGATCACTTCGTCCACAATCACCTGCGTGGCGTAATCTGTCTCCATCGACAGCACTTCGCCGTACTCCTTGACGGTCGCGCCGTCATCCATCTTGATCAGGCCCTTGAGCATGTGCACGTGCACCAGCGACTCGACAGGGCCGGTCAGGATGGCCAGTCTCTTGCTATAAAACTCTTCGATGCCACGCGCCTTGGAATGCCACCTGTCGAGCTCCCGGGCAGGGTGCGGCGTCTGGACAACCTGGCCCTTATCGTCAAGCGTGTAGCTGAAGAGCTCGTCCGAGACCCGCACCACCTTCGCCTCCTGCAGGAACGGGTAGCCGACGTGGCAGCGCTTGTTTAGCTTGCGCTTGGCCGCCTCGATTCTTGTCCGCGCCTCCGAACCCGACAGCGTGACCACCATGCTTGCATTCCGGCTATCCTGCTGGAATACATTGACGCCATGGTAGCCAAGCGCGGCCGCGTATGGCAGGGTGGCCAAGCTTGGGAAGCCGGCCAGAGCGAACTTGTTGAGCAGCGCTCCTCCGGTCAGGTCATGCAAAAAGTCCAGCCCCTCTGTCGGCGGCAGTTCAAAAATGTTCATGATGCATCGACAGTGTGGGACGTCAGGGAAGACACCCGTCAGCGACGACGGGTACACAAAGTCCGCTTCGGGTTGGAAGGTGAACTCGATCGGAACCCCAAACTCATTGCGGGCCTTCTCTTCGTCGGACAACAGCTCGTTCTTGGGCGCCATGGCATCCAGCAGCCGGCGCTCGTCGATGAAAGGGATCTTCACAACGGCCTCCCATTCCATCTTCTTGCCGTTCATGTCGAGCTCAAAGTCGCGAGGATAAAAATCGACAATGGGCGAGCTTTCGTCGGTCATTAGAGTCCAGTAGACCGGAGGCACAATCTTCTTGCTTCGATCGGGCAGGACACCCATTAGCTGCTCAAACGGCCTGAACGGCTGGCCGAGCCTGAAAGTGAGGTTTGCACCGAGGCCCGTGATCACGTCGGAGATCAAGGGCGCATAATGGTACTGGTAGAACCACGGCCATGAGGCAATGCCGCGGTAGTAGTAGAACAAGACCCACTGGAGGCCCTGCACGTAGTTCTCGCACAGCTTGCGGACCTCCGTACCGAGCTCGGCATCGGACCAGTGGAACTTTTCTTGGTAGTACTTGTCCTTCCATTGTTGGAACTTGAGCATGTACAGCTTGTCGAGCGCCTCTTGGCTCTCCTCGGGGGTGGTGTCGACAACAGCAGCAGTGTCGTATTTCTTCAGGACACGGAAGAGGGCAAGCTGTGCCTCTTCCTCTTCGTCGTCGTCGTCGTCGTCACCAGTGTCGCCAACTGCGCCAGTACTGCCATTCTTACCACCATTGGCGGCTGTGGCGGCCAGTCGGTCTGCAGGGAAAGCCAGGACAAGATGGCGGTTGCCCTCGCTGTCCTCGTCTGTTCGCCAGTCGATTCTCAGACTGTCTGCCAGATCCTGGACAAACTTGCGGTCATCCGCCTTGAGGCCAGCGCCGAGGTCAAGGGGTTTTGCCGTCGGTTTCGAGACAAACTTGCGGAGCTTGTGTTTCCAAAGCTCCTTCTGAAATGTCGTCACGATGAGCTTTCCCTTGTTGTTGCTGTTGTTGCTGCTGCTGCTGCTGTTCGCTGCGGCTGGAAGCGTCGGTGTCGGAGCAAAGCTGTTAGTATTGCTACCAGTATTGCTGCTGCTCGTCGTGCCGTTGCCATTTGCATGGCTGTTGTGGTGGTGTCTACCACCCTTCTTCTTCTGTGTGCTGATGGTCAGGCCCTCGCTGGTGGGTGCGTGGCTCATCTGCTTCGCCTGGAACCACTTCTCGCCTTCGACCTCGTACTCGAAGAAGCGAAATTCCTCCTTTGAGATTTCCTCGAGCAGCAGGCCGAGGCGCTTGATGTTGATGGTGCCTCCCTCGTTGATGTAGCCATCGCATTTTGGCAGAACACGTTTGTATATGGCAAACATGGTTGCCAGAGCGCCCTCGTTGATGTGAAGGCGTGGAAGGTTGGGGAGAAAATCGTTGCCGACGAAAAAGGCCATGAGAATGAAGTCGTCGATGACGCGTTCCATGTTAAAGGGGAAGTTCATGAAGCCGTCGGCCTTGAGCTCTTGGAATTCGAGTTCGAGGTACTCGCGGACGATGCAAAGGTGCATGAGGTAGAAGTTCTGATGCTCCAGCTCCTTGGACTTTGTCCGTGACTGGCGGCCAAAGGTGACCTCTTCACGCAGCAGACAAAAGTGCGGATCGTGGCTCAGCAGGCCGAGCATAATCAGGTCGGCATCCAGGCCGTACAGGCAGTGGCGGATGTTTGCGTGATAGTCCTTCTGGGCCTTGGCGTTGCGGATATACTCCATGATCTTGTGCTCGCCCTCGCCGGGCACGTCGTGGCCTGACAGCACGACCTTGCACTGTTGCCACTCCTTGTCCTCGCTGACCTTCTTGTTGACGAAGTACTTGAGCTGGTTGGACAGCTTGGCCATGAATTCGGTGCCTGGCGTAATGCAGTTGCTATCAAAGGGATCATCTGTCGGCATCTGCAGGCCCTCGTCGATGGCCTTTTTACGTGCGATCTCGTTGTCGAGGGCGGTGCGGAAACGACGCGAGCGCTGCTGGTTCATCTTGGCGCGGGGCGCGACGCCGTCGACGGCCATGAAGAAAAGCTGCTTAGGTTTGATCTTGCCAAATAGGTGCTCGATGTAGTTGAATATACGGATAAACATTTCCTCTTCGCTGAGGCGGGTCAGGGCGTCGTCCGAGTCGCTGTGTGTGCAGTTGTGAATGATGCCGTTCATGTCGAGGTAGAGGCAGTCGAACTCGGGAATACGGTTCTCGGCAATCAGTTGCGAGATGGCCGGATACCGCTCCGAGAGCCACCGGAAGAACTTGGGAACACCCATTGTGGCGGTTCGACAGAGGAGAAGGGGAGTCGTGGAAAGAAAGGAAGGAAGACAAGAGAGAACGCAGGATGCGACGGTCCGTCACTTCTGTGGCAGGACAAAACGCGTCGCCGGCTATCTTCAAGACGCCGAGTGAAAAGGCTGGCCAGATCTACCGGGAGCCTGTCAGGGTGTGGGGGGCGGGAGGGGAGGGTGTGGGAGATATGTTGACGATGTTTTGAGATGCTTCGGGCAAAAATGAATATATTTGGCGGGGGATGTTCAGCGATTCCAGCAGGCTGGCGTATTAGTGGGGTAGGTTCCGGAAAAACAAGTGGCCGGCCAATGAGAATGTCTTAGGTCATCACTAGGACTGATGAGCATCTCGCCTGCGTCAAAATAGCAGTCTCTAGCAGAGCTGCCTCAAAGGCGAACTATAATTATGCTCTGAAATGACAACGCATGGAATTGAATGGCTAGAATGACTACAGAAAAATGAGTATCGTGTCCTTCATGATGAGCCGGAGCCCGAGCCAGACGCTTTTCTGCCGCCGCTGCCGCCAATGGCTGGCAGTGCAAATGGCTTGCTCTCGCCGCCAGCGAATGGCGCCCACCGCGGAGAGCCGACACCGCCGCGCAGGGCCAGCAGCCAGCTGCCGAAGCCGCGGCCGTCGCCCTGGTACTGGTTCCAGGAGAGCAAGCCGACCCATGGCTGGACGTTGTAGTGGACGCGCAGGCGCACCTGGTCGGTCTCGGCGATCTTGCCGGTGGGATGCGTGATCTGATACTTTGGCTTCTGGTTCTTGACATGGAGAATGCCGCTGAAGGAGGGTGTTAGATGAGAATGTAAGGAGAAGGAATGTAGGAGGGAGAGAGAACGCACCGGCTCGGGTCAATCGACTTGCCGGCGGCGCTCTTGCGCAGCTTGCGCAGGGTCGTCGGCCCCAGGTTGGCCAGGTGGTCGGAGCTGGGACTGGTGATGATCTTATCCCAGATAACGGCCGTGTTGGCAGCCTCGGTGGCGTTGGCCTGCGCGGAGCCCGGGCCCCATTCGGCCGTGACGTACACAAAGACCTGCTTCGTGTTCCAGGTAAAGAGCGACGAGAGGTCGGCGTCGAGATTGAAGCGGACGACCGCGTACTCCTCCTTCTTCTTGCTGTAGTAGTGCGGCCGGCCGCGGACACTAAGGCCTGTCAGCAAACACATAAACGCTTCCGAGAACAGTCTCATCGCAACTACTCACACCTGAAGACCGGCCGGACTGACCGTCGCGCTCGGCGTCCGTGCGTGCAGCAAGTCGGTCGCCGCGATCAGACAGGCGACGACGGTGACGACGGTCGTGAAGAAGCCAAAGACATTCTGGCCGCGGACCAAAGACGAGTACATGGCGAGGGCAGAGAGACGGCGGCTCTGTGGGTTTGACGGTGTCGCGTGCACGTTTCTGCTATGCACTTCGTGAGATCTGTCGCCAACAGGGGAGCTGCCAAGATTCTGGCACCTGATTGGCTCGATTTACGGTGCTAGCATCTGGCCAGTTCTTAGCGCGGAACAAGGTAAAGCCGGCGGCCGCTGTAGATTGGGCTATGAATTCAAACGCTCATTCTGCCATGAGTTTTCCCAGTGCTATGTACAGGATGCTGAGAGCAAATCATACGATGAAATGTAAAGAGAAGGATGAAAATGTAAAAAGAAGAAGAGGGCCCAGAGGGCCAGAGTTTTTGTTTGTCGTCGTCACACACTCGGAGGGTTCCCATGGCTCTGGCTGCCGATGCTGCTTGTCGCCGCGCCTCCGCCTCCTCCATGACTGCCACCACCACCACCAGCTCCGCGCAGGTTGATCTGGCCGATGCGCGACACAATGTTGCTGCCGACGGCATCCACCGCACCGCGTGGCGATGTCAGCGACGGCCCGCGTGGCGCCGTCTCCTGCACGCGGAACAGCTTGATGGCGGTGCCGTTCCACACGCCCACCACGGTGCCCTTGGCCACCTGCATCTCGCTGCTGAAGATGAAGCTCCAGATCAGCGACTCGTACCAGCCCAGCGCCAGCGGCGACCACTCAAAGGAGTGCACGCGGACGGTGTCAGGCTCGATGCCCACTAGGTTCACATCCCGGATGCGCGCTAGTGTTTCCGGCAACGGGTGGTCGGCCGTCAGCTCGTCGCGCGGGAGCAGCGCCGACAGCTGCTGGATCATTGTCAGCGTCGTGTGCAGTGGCAGCTCCGGCAGCCAGCTGTCGATCCACTGCGGCGTGGGCTCGAAAGAACCGCCGCCAAAGCTGCCGCCAAGGCCACCGATGCCACCACCACCACCACCACCGCCACCCAAACTGCCAGAGCTGGCTCTGTGGCCATCGAGGCTGTTGTTGCGGGCCGCCGCGTAGATCTCGCTGCTGCCACTGCTGTTGCCGCCGAGGCCGAGGGCCGATCCGCTGCTGCCGAGACTCGTGGTGCTGTTCTGGCGCGAAAATGTAAAGGCGCCCGTACCGGCCGGCATCTTGCCGCGCGCCTTTTCGGACATGCCACGCAGCTGCGTAGGAACGGCGTCTTCGACGTCGACGGAGACCACAGACGACGCGCGCGACGGATTGTCACTGAGGCTGGAGTGTGACGGCGTTGGCCTCGGCTCGCCATCGCCGTCGTCGTCGCTGTCGTCGTCGTCGTCGTCGCCGATAGCAAACGTGTCGTCGTCGGGCCCCTGCGGCGACCGTGCGTGGTGGCTCTGGTTTTGGCTCTGGCTTTGTGTAGCCGACGGGCTTCGAAGGGCGTCACCCGAGCTTCTTCTCGAGTTCGGTTCGTGGGGCTCTTCGATGGCGCCACCCCCAGTGTCCTTGCGGCGGAGCGTGCGGCGCTCGAGCTCTTCGCGTCCACGATCGAGCGTCAGATTGCGGAGCGCTTCGAAGCGTTTCCGGTTCCTGTCAATGGCATAGACAAGCTCGGGGTTTTCTGGGAAAGCAAACGGTCAGCAAGTCATAGCAGAAGCAAAACAGGGCACGGCGGCAGGCAGAACCTACTCTGGTATTGGTGCTCGATTGTCGCGTTCAGTGCTTCCAAGAGCGAGCACAGCAAGTCATGGTTGGTGTCGTTGGCAAGCAGGAACGAGGGGGACGACATGGCGCTGAAGAGCTGGACCAGGCGCGAGCTTGTGCGCAGGCTCAGGCCTTCGACGTAGGCGGCAATGTTGTTGACGACGGCCAGCAGCGCCGGGTAGATGGCCGTCAGCCGACTGTGGCTGGTGGTGATGAGGCTGTAGACGGACTGGATGAGGAAGTCGGCGTAGGTGCCGTGGAAGTCGGGGATGCGGAGGATGGGTGGCAGGGTTTCCTGGGCATCAAAGGGCTTGTTGAGGTTGAGGCCAAAGCTCTTCTCGACGCTCAGCGTCTGCAGCAGGAACGCGCACATGCGCACAACGCCTTGGCGCGAGCTGTCGTTCTTGCTCTCCTGCGCGTAGAAGAGGATGAGCACCACAAAGTCGTGGACGCGCCCAGTGTCGATGATGAAGGAGCGGAAGCGCTTGTTGCACTGCGTGATTTCCCAGAACAGCATGATGACCTCGGGCGCAAACTTGATGGTGGAATGCGTGCCGGGGATGTACGATGCCGTGGCCTGCACTGGCTGGCTGAGGAGGTGCGCCATGCCGTCCACGATGAACTGGAAGTCGGCCGGGCGGTGCAGGCGGCCGAGGAAGTGGCGGTAGTAGTTCTTGGTGACGGCGCCGGTGACGGGGTCCGGCGGCACGGGGTAGATGAGGGCCACGAGCAGAAAGTGCAGGCAGTAGGTAACCAGGATCTGCTTGGGGTCTTTGAAGACGAGGGAGTTGTAGGGCACGCGCCAGGTGGCGGGATTGTACTTGACGGTCTGGGGGAGGCAGCGGTCAGCGGAAGAGTACGAAGAAGAAAAGGACACAGTGACGAGAACGCACCGTGTTCAGGAGCGAGCAGAGGACCGACAGCACGACCTGCTTGTCCGGACAGGTGCAGATGTACGTCAGAGCACGCACGCCGTCACGCGGCAGCACGCCGGCCGGCCGGTACATGCTGGGGCTGGCCAGGGTCAGCAGCAGGCGCAGGACCTCGCAGCGATTGCTCTCGGACTCCCTGGTCGTCGGCACGGTCGTGTTGCAGCCGACACCACTCTGCCAGATGGAGTAGGTGACACGCGGCTTGCCGGGTGGCTGGCGGGCCACGGTGAAGCCGGACAGGAAGAGCAGGTCGGTCAGCGTGTCGATGAGCTCTTCGGCCAGCGGTTTGACCTCTTCAAAGTGTGGCGTGTCGCCGCCACCACCACCGCCGCCGCCACCGCTGTCGCCGTCCTCTTCAGTCCCGAAGAGCACCTCGCGGGAGACCGCCGCCGACCTTGACCGCTTCCGCCGCACGGACCAGAAAAAGCGCTCCTCCCAGGCCTGCAGCGACTCGCGCTCGTATACATAGGGCAGCACGCGTGTCAGCACGCGGATGCAGTTGAGCACATCCCGCTCGGGGGCCAGGTCCGGGTCTGGAAAGGATGGATGGTGGCGGAGCAGGAACAGGCGGGACGTGACGGCCAGCAGCAGCGTCTCGAGGTTCTCGAGGGCGGTGTCGCGCGCGCGGCGGATGTCTGCGGGCGAGAAGAGGCTGAAGACATCCTCGGGCGACTCGGGCAGCTCCCAGAAAGAGGTCCAGTAGGGGTCGTCGGCCGGGATGTTGCGCTCCTCCGAGAGCCGGAAGATGCCCTTCTTGAAGACGAGCTTGGAGTCGCTGGCACCCATGATGGGCGGCGTGCAGGGTGGCGTGCAAGGCGTTGGCGGGTAGGCAGGCGGGTTTGGAGAGCCAAGTGGCCGTTTGAGACAATGTCGAAGCGGTCGTGGCGTTGTGCGTCGCGGCACGGCCGGTTGAAGTCAAGCAGCGGGGGAGGAAGCGTCTTGCGGAGGAAGGACAAATACAGGGCAGTTACAAGATTACAGCAGCCTAAGCTTACGTCAGATCCCCAAGGCCACTGCCCGCAAAATACGCTGCCAAGAGCAGACTGTAATCGGCGACGACACATCTGAATGCTCAACTTCCTTATGTCTGCCTACGAGACTGCATGCATATGTAACTTACAGGGGTATCGTGCATCCCATCGTTCATGTCCTCAGCACCACGATCGACAGGCCTTCACTTCCGCGGCACGGAATGCACATAAGCTTCCTCCTTGCTTGCTCCTCCATTTCAGTAGACACGCGTGCCACTCGAGCTGCGCCGCCCCTTCTCGTACAGCCACTTGTTGTTCAGCCCCATGCTGAGCCGCTTGCCGGTCGGACTCGGCGTGCCGGGCAAGCTCGCCATCGCCGAGTCGGAGAACAGCGACGGGGTGCCTGCGCCCGCCGGCGACCCAAAAGACGGCCGTCGCGCGTTCTGGAAGGGGCTACCGGGCGAGCCGCCAACGGCAGCATTCCGTGCCTTGGGAAACAGCGGACTGCCTGAGATGGGCGAGCCGCTAAAGCTCCGGCTGAAGCTCGCGTCAAGACCGCCGACACCACCAGCGCCGGGGCTGCCACCACGCGTCGCGGTGGCAAGACTGGCGGCCGAGCTGGACACAGAAGGCGTGCGCGCGTACCGTGGCGGCGTGGTGAACGCGGCGCCGGGTGTGACGGACATGTTCTTGAGGGTGGGCAGGCCGAGCAGCTTGCGCTGGCCGGGCGTCAGCGGGATGTCGACCAACGCATCGGGCTTGCGGAAGAGCGGCAGCAGAGCGCGTGCCATGTTGGCGACGAGGAGGACGTTGATGACGAGCGTCAAGAGACCTGTTTGCTCGGGCGAGACGACCGAGTGGACGCTGTGTCGGGGTTAGAAGAGCAGAGGAGAAGGACAAAAGAGGAAAAGGAACACTCGTACAGTTGGCCCATCTGCTTGAACGGTGCGCCGGAGGCATGCCCAGCCACGAACAGGAGGACCAGCGCCAGGCCATTGTAGACAAACGTCTTGAGGTTGGTCTCGGTGAACACGCTGGCTGCCCGTCGCCGCGTGATCTCGTCCATGCGCGGGTGCCGCCAGTTTCCAGGGCTGTCGGTCTCGGCCGGTGTCGACGGGGCTGCTTTGGCTGGCGAAGACTTTGCGACGGAGCCGGTTAGAGCTGGTGACGCCGTCTGCCGCTGTGGCGTCTGCAGGCCTTGCACCTGGCGCGTGGCCACAGCGCGAAAGGCCATAGGGTCCGCGGAGAATGCGCCGCTTTTGCCTCGGATCTTTTTTTCCTCTTCCTTCTCCGCCTCGTCGTCTTGTCTCTTGCGTCTGTCAAGCTGTGCACGAGGCGGACGGAAGTAACAGGAAAATAACGTTATACCTGCGGGTTAGTATGCCGTCGTTGGCAGTCGTCGTGGATGCGGCCGTGGTCGTGGCGGTCGTGTCGGTCGTGGTTAGTCGTGGATGTTGTTGTCTCTTCAGTTTCTTTGCTGTTGTTTTCAGCGTATCCAGCGCTGTCGCCATGCGTGTGTCTGATTGGCTAGCGCCCAACGTGCCCAACCGCGCCTAGGCGCGCCAGCTGCCGCCCTGTAATTCGGATATGGCGCGCTGTTAGCTGCTGTAACAGCTCTGTTTCGTCTTTCGTCCACGTTTCCCCTCCTCCAGCATCCAACCTCCTCGGGACTTTTCCTCTGGACCACACTGCTCGTGTGTATCCTGTCCTGAAGGACGACAAAATAAAACAGAGACAGACGACAAGAGACAGACGACAAGAGACAGACGACAAGAGACAAACGACAAGAGACAAACGACAAGAGACAAGACGACAAGAGACAAGCGACAAGAGACAAGACAACAAACTCGATCGTCCCCCCTCCGACCACCGTCATGGGCTTCGACAACGCCATGTGGCGCTTTGACGAAGGCGTCACTGGCTTCTTTGGCCAGTGGAACGCTTACTCGACGGCCCTGGCCACGCTCTTCATCGGCATCGTCATCTCCTACCTGTTCTCCCGCCTGGAGCCCGACACGCACCCGCTGCTTCTGGCCCGCCAGGCCTTGGGCTCGCTCGTGCGCAACGAGGGCGAGTCGCCCGTTTACCGCTCGCGCAGCGCCCCGCATGACATGCCGCTCAACTCGGGCCTGGACGTGCGCGACCCGGGCGTGTCCAAGTGGGCGCGCGGCCGTGACGGCGACCTGCGCGACATCTGGCGCCGTGTCGTCGCCGGCGTGCCCCAACCCGAGGCCCCGTCCAGCCGCCCAGCCGGCCCGGCTGTGCCGACACCACCCAACAATGCCGGTGCGCGTGGCCGCCTGCTGACATCGTACGGCACCGACAGCGTCGTCGAGACCAGCCTGGACGACGTCACGCGCCAGATCAACCTCATCGGCCAGCACATCCTCGACCAGGGCGCGGCGCGCGTGGCCATCTACCTGCCCAACTCGGTCGAGTTCCTGGCCAGCCTGTTTGCCTGCAGCTTCTACAACATGACGGCCGTGCTGCTGCCCTTTGACCAGAAGGACGACGCCGTGCTGGTGTCCATGTTGCGCCGCGCCGCCGTCGACACCGTCATCACCGCCGCCGGCAGTTTCCCCTTTGACACTGTCGTCCGCAGCTACCCTGGCCTGCGCCAGCTGGTCTGGGTCGTTGACGAGGGCAGCGCCCACCTCGACTGGAACGAGGTTCCCAAGGGCGTCGGCGGCGCCGTCAATGTGGCCACCTGGCAGGACGTCGTCAACGACGCGCCTCAGGCCGCCGGCCGCGAACTCCCCCCCCTCGAGGGCCAGTCGTCGCCGCGCGACGTCACCGTCTTCTGGGATCCGGAGCTGGAAAACCACGCATTGGCGACTGCTCTGACATCTGCCACCTCTGCAGCGTCGGCGCCCGAGGAGATGGTCCGCTTCACCAGCGCCAACCTGGTCGCCGCCGTCGCTGCCCAGCTGTTCGCCCTGCCCGCTGCCCATCGCCTCGGCCCCAACGACCTCTTCCTGCCCGCCGACTCCCTCACCCACACCCACACCCTGATCCTGACCCTGGCCGCGCTCTACGCCAACGCCTCCGTCGTGCTCAACAGCGCTGCGCCCCGCGCCGACGACCTGTCTCTAGCCGCGCGCGGCATCGCTCCCACCGTCGTCGTCGCCACGCCCGCCGCCGTGCTCGCCACCCGCGACGAGTGTCTCCGCCGCCTCGGCAGCGGGCCCCTGTCCAGACTGCTGCACGGCTGGCAGACGCGCGTGCTGGCCGACACGGGCGTGGTCCCCCCCGGCACCTCGCTCGTCAGCCGCCTCCTCGACCGCGCGCGCCCCAACATCGGCACCACGCCCGGCAAGCTGCGTCTGCTGTACGTGGCTGAGCGTGCCGCCGCCGGCACGCCGCCCGTGTCGTCCCAGGCGCTCTCGGACCTGCGCGTCTTTACTGGTGCGCGCGTCGTCTACGCCCTGGCCGCCGCCAAGGTCGCCGGTGCCGCTGCGCAGACCAGCGTCTTCGACTACCGCGTGGCCCCCGGCACGTACGCGCCTTTTGGGCCGCCGCTGACGAGCACCGAGTACCTGGTGCGTAACAAGGCGACGCACAAGGTGACCGACGACAAACTCCAGGGCGAGGTAAGTAGAGCAGCGGCAGCAGCAACGGAAATGTCAGGCAAGCTGCTAACCATCTGGCCAGATCGTCATTCGCGGCCCCTCTGTCGCCGGCACCGAGGCCGGCCTCGGCGTTCTCGGTGTTATCCGCGACGACAACACTCTGGCGTATGCCTGATGTGTGCCAGCGGCAAGACTGCATCCATGTTTGTAGATAGACAACGCTGCATTTTCAGGAAACTTTCACCTCTCATATACGCAGTCTGCTCTCACATACCTGCCCAGGTACCTATTAGAACAAATCATAAACCCATGTCGTAAGCAAAACCAAAGACAAACAAAATCAACAAGAACTGCAGAGCAGCAGCACAGGCAACGCCGCAATGACCCCACCCTCATGCTCCGTTGCGGTACACCTGTGCGCCTTGGTTGCGGAAAATGATGGTGTCCCGGCGCTGCAGCAGCATCAGGGCCCGGTTCAGCGCCTGCTCGCTGAACCCGCGCGTCTCCACCATCTCCCGCCGCAGCGTCGCCAGACTCGTGCTCCAGCCGATCGGCAACCGCCGCTTCAGCTCGGCCTCCACCCGCGACGCCTCCTGGTACAGCTCCCGCGCCGCAGCACCGGCCGCCCCGCCTCCCGACGCGAAGCTGGACCCGCCCCCGTTCGTGCCGGCGCCCATACCCGTCTGGCTGCCCTGGTTGACGGCGTCCATGGTCGAGCACAGGAAGAGCCGGATGGCCTCGTCGACGTGCTGCTCCGTTGCCACGGGCGACAGCGTCAGCTTGGCCAGCGACTCCGTGATGCGTACAATCGCCTCCAGCTGCCGCACCGTGATCGGGATGCTCGACCGCGCATTCGCCTCCAGCTCCGCCGCGTGCACCTGCCGCCGGATCGACACAAAGTGCGACGACAGCTTCTCGGCGGCCTCGACGCTCAGCCTCGGCGCGCATCGTCTAAAGGAACTGTGTTAGCTAGCGGTGCAGGACGACCTCCAGAGACTTTCCTTCACTCACGATTTGCAGTAGCTAATGTACCGCCGCAGATTTTCCACCGGGATCTCCGACTCCGCCTGCTCCTCCACGCCCCGGCCGCCCATGTGGATGGCCATGACGTGCTTGGCCATGCGCTCGTCCTTGCCGCGCTCGTGCTCGTCCTTGACAATGAAAATCATGTCGAATCGCGACAGGATCGTCGTCTGGAAGTCAATGTTCTCGCCGGGCGTCTTCATGTCGTCGTAGCGCCCGAAAATCGGGTTGGCCGCCGCCAGCACCGACGTCCGCGCATTCAGAATGGTCGTGATGCCTGCCTTGGCAATCGAGATCGTCTGCTGCTCCATGGCTTCGTGGATCGCCACCCGGTCCTCGTCGCGCATCTTGTCAAACTCGTCAATGCACACCACGCCGCCGTCCGCCAGCACCATCGCACCGCCCTCCAGGTAGAACTCCCGTGTCGAATGCTCCCGCTGCACCGACGCCGTCAGGCCCGCCGCCGACGATCCCTTGCCCGACGTGTAGATGGCGATGGGGGCCACCTTCTCGACAAACTTGAGCAGCTGCGACTTGGCTGTGCCGGGATCGCCCAGCAGCAGCACGTTGATGTCGCCGCGCAGCTTCATGCCGTCCGGCAAGATCTTTTTGGACCCGCCCATGAGCAGGCACAGAATGGCTTTCTTGATGTCGCGGTTGCCGTAGATGGACGGCGCAATGCAGTCCGTCATGATGTTGTACAGGTCGGGTCGCCGGCTCAGCTCGAGGAACTCCTGCTCCTCCTCCTCCGTGTAGACGGCGTGGCCCTTGGCCGTCTGGTCCAGGTCGGTCTGGATGCCCACCGCGCGCAAGTACGGGGTGCGGATGGCCACTGCGCCGCCCGTCGACCCGCTGCCGCCCTTGGCCGAACCCTTGTTGCTCTGGTAGATCGAGAAGATGCCCGTGATTGTGCACCGCGAGCCCGGCACCACGCGGTTCGTCAGGTAGCGGTCCGCAGAGATCAGCACATGCCGCGGCAGCTCGCCCACCGGCACCTGGTCCGGGGCCTCCTGCAACTTGATCACCTGCTGGTCGACAAACTGCGACCGCTCGTGCAGCACAAAGTATGGGTCCAGCGGGCATTTGTCTTCGCCAGCGTTGTTGCTGGACCGTTCCCGGCCGCACTGCCGCGGCAGCGTCACGCTGGAGAAGCCGCCCGTCACCGGGATCACCTGCTGGAAACTGCAGGTCCGGCACTGGATCGCCAGCCCCGTTGCCTTGGACGACATCACCGAGGCACCGATGACGATGCCGGGCACGCGTACAAGCCGCGAGATTGTGAGCGAGTCCAGGTTGCGGATGGGCACCTCCTCGGCGCTCGAGTGAAGGAGAAGCTGGTGCTGAGGCAGATCAACCTTGGGTTGGTGGGGGAAGAGGATGCGGTGCGTGCAGCGCTTGAGAGCTTCTTCAAACTGTGCAGTGGTCAGTCACTGTGCTTCTCCAAGACCCGTTGCCTTCACATACCAGAGGAATAAGCTCGGCCGGCTCCGTCACCAGCCGGTGTGCCAACTCTTCATTGTACTTGATCAGGTCGCCAATGTCCACGTCGCAGTAGTACTTCTTGATGAGAGCATTCTCCCTCAGTTGGTCTCTGAACATTTGCGGTTTCTCGTCAGCATCTGCACTTGTCTCGCGTCATCTGCCGGTACACCATACCTGTAGACAAAGTTGTTGTCAAGCCGGAACTTGAGGATAAAGTCTTCCAGATCCTTGCCGGTCTTCACCGACGTCTCCTCGCCCGTCTCGTTGTTGAAGTCATAGACGTGGACCGCGTAGACCGACTGGCGATCCATCTTGAGGGGAAAGGTTGTAGGACGATGTGAATGGACGGCCGGTGGTCAATGGTGTCTTGCAGTAGAACAAGGAAAAGAAAAAGGAAACGAGAGCCAGAATGCGGGAATCAATTCACAGTTCGCAAGTTGATGCAGGAGTCTTCGTGATGGAGGGGGCTCTAAAAAACGCGTCGCGTCCTCTGGACGCGTCCTAATTAAAGTGGTTGCATGGGACCCACTTTCTTCGAAAGGGGCGTTGGGACGGCGCAACCGCGCTAGTACATATTCGGATAACTGAGATCACGTGGAATTCTCGCCGTCGCATCCGCGAAACAGCTAGTGATTGGAGGACAGATCCAGCTTCCCATAACGGCTCTGTTCGCCGACGACCATGTGCAACGGCTACGGCATCAACACCGGACGCTGATCCCGGAAAAACGCCATCGTCAGGTCCAATCTGTGGCACACGCACTCCCCCCGTCCGAACTCGAGTGCTCAACGAGCTTCGCCGTCCACAAAAAATCAACCTGCCACCGTGGCCATCTTTGAAACCAAGACAACCGAGTCGGCAGCGCGACGCAAGGCCGTCTGGGCACGGGAGTCTGTGGCTGCTGCTGCACTGTCCGAAGCTTCCGGTTGCATGGTGCTTTGCTTACTGATCTGCGCCCTCGACCCGAACCCGTACTCAGGGGCTGTGCGCCATGTTCGCCGGTTCTGAGGGCCGCAAGTCGGTCGACAGCCTGACCTCGCCGACAGGCGTCACCCACCGACCCGACTTTCCTTTCCACAAGTGAGACGAGCCTTTTGGGGGAATGCATGTGGCAAGCGGTCATAGTGTCTAACAGTGCCCAGGCAGTACCCGAGGCAAAGACGCGAGTCTGCAGCCAGCTCCACCAACTCCATAGGGGGCAGCTTGGACACGGCGTCCGGAGGCGGCTGGCCAGATGCCCTGCACGAGTCGGGGCAGAATGGTATGCGTTTTCTATCCCCCCGAGACAGTCTCTGTGTGCTGTGCTTGGCTAACGTATGCCGAACGTAGCGATCTCAACGCTCCTGCAGCCTCCAATCGTCCGAACCGGCCTCCAACCGCACACGTCTGCGCCGGCGCACAGCGCCCACAAGCCACCGACAGCCAAGGATATCCCACCAGTCGCGCTGACCAACATCGACCACATCGAGCCGTCCGAGTTTACATGGTACCTGAAGCAGGTTGGCGCGTTGCACGACCAGCTGCGCCGGGTGAGGGAGAGCGAGGAAGAGCAAGCGGCCACCACGGTTGGCACGCCGCGGCGGAGCAGCAGCAAAGGCGATCTTGGTGATGGACTCAACGATGGCCACCTGCTGCCCGGCCTGCGGCGGCCACCGTCATCGCGAAAGGCGTCCTCCTCTTCCATCACCTCGGCCACGCTGGGCGATGCAGCGAGTCCTGCGCGCAGGAGCTCGTCCAGCTTTCGACGCGCGAACCAAGGACCCCCACCGCTGTCCACCATACCCAGTGTATATTTTGACGAGGACTTCCATCTCGAAAATCCCCGGACGTTTGATATCGTGAGCGAGCGGTCCGAGATCGTGCCGCCGTCCACTACAAAATACGACAAGGACGGCCGCGGCGACGGCGACGGCAATGGCATAGCCGCCGCGCCGCGCAAGGCGCTCGGGACGAACGCCATTCTGCAGGAGAAACTCTCGTGGTACATGGACACGGTGGAGATGCACCTGATATCGTCCATTTCGTCGGCTTCGACCGCATTTTTCACCGCGCTCGGGTCGTTGAAGGAGCTGCACACCGAAGCTGCGGAATCTGTCGATCGAGTCAAAGCCCTTCGGACCGACCTAGGTGCTCTGGACGACGAAATCTGCGTGCGTGGTCTGGAGATCGTACAGAAGCAGCGTCGACGCCAGAATCTTGAGCAATTCCACGCGGCGGTTCTGCAGCTGCGCGACATTGTGGACGACGTGGCCACCTGTGAAACGCTTGTCGACGAAGGCGAGGTGGACACGGCGCTTGACAGCATTGATGCTCTTGAGAAGCTGATTGCCGGTCAGCAGTCGCAGAAGCAGCAGAAGCAGCGGCCCAGGGACTATCCGCTGCGTGACTTGCGGGGCGCGACCGCATTGCAAGGCGTCAACGATGACATCACAACACTGCGCTTCCGCATCGGCAAGGCGTACGAGTCGAAATTCGTCACGGCGCTCATGAAGGACATACGACGACACACAGACTCAGTGTCGAACCAAGAGGTGCTGATGCGGTGGAACAGCGCGGCGGTGCGCAACCGCGGCGGCCACGGCCGCGAGCCGTCTGCCTTCCCGGCGTATCTCGCGTCCACGGATGAGCTGCGAAACAAGCTTCTGCCAATACTCAACGGCCTGCACCGAGCGAGACACGTCGCAGCGGCGACGCAAGCATACCGCGAGGCAGTGCTGCGCGAGGTGCGCAGCCTCATCCGACGGCCGCTTCCCAGCGCCAATGACGACGACAACGAGTCGGTAATGTCCTCGTCGACAATGGGCACGGGGGCGGGGCAATTGTCGCAGCAAGAAAGGTCGTCCATCCTAGCCCGAAATATACGGGCCCTAGAGCCGGGCGACGCGGAGGAGCTGCTGATGAAGATTTATATCAGTGTCACCGAGACGCTGCGGCGCTTCACGACGCACGTCAAGGTGCTGCTAGACGTCGCAAGCTCGGTTGGCGAAGACGACGGACGCCCGCAAGGGGTCAAGTCGCCACCGCTGAGCCCGGTCGGGCGGCAGCAACTGTCCAGCGCGGGTATGGATGCGCAAGAAGAGGTGCACAAGGCGCTCGACATGTCGAACCTGCTCGGACAGGCCGTGGACGTGTCGCAGGACAAGATCATAAGGCTGCTGCGGGTGCGGTCGGAGCAGAGCACACGCCTGCCGCTGGACATGTTTCTGCGGTACTTTACGCTCAACCTGCACTTTGCCAACGAGTGCGAAGGCATCTCGGGACGGGGCGGGACAGCGCTGAAGAACGTGGTCAATGTGCAGATCAAGGACTTTCTGCAGAGCTACGGCGATGCAGCGAGACAGCGGCTGGCCCAGGACATGGAGAAGGACCAATGGGCGGCCAAGGACTTTACCGACGAGGACAACGCCGTACTCCAGCGGATCCTGAACGCCAGCACCAAAGACGCCGACGTGTGGACCACAGAAGTCAAGCTCTGGGTACCTGCCTCCTCGGCGGACGACGGCGAGGAGAATGGCAATGGCAACGGCATTGACGACCGTCCCAGCAACGGCACGGCGGCGGCCGGCAAGGCCAAGACGCGGGCGGCGGTGATTGACGCGGAGACGTTCCTGCTGCCGAACTCGGCGGTGTTCTGTCTGGAGGGCATGTCGCGCTTCATGCACCTGGCGGTGGCGATCCCGCTGATGACGGTAGAGGTTGCGTCGTCGCTGGTGCAGTACCTGCAGCTGTTCAACTCGCGGTGCACGCAGCTGATCCTGGGCGCGGGGGCGCTCAAGTCGGCGGGCCTAAAAAACATTACGACGCGGCACCTGGCCACGACGTCGCAGGCGCTGTCGTTTGTGGCGACGCTGGTGCCGTACGTGCGCGAGTTTGTGCGCCGGCGCGCCGGCGCCGTGGCTGGAGGCGCGTCGCCGGCCGGGGTGATGGCGGACTTTGACAGGGTGCGGCGGCAGTTCCAGGAGCACCAGGACAGCATCTACGACAAGCTGGTGGAGATTATGAGCAACCGTGTGCAGTCCCAGGCGAACGCGATGGCCAAGATCGAGTGGGACGTTGGGGGCGACTCGGAGGCGGACGAGGGGGTCCACGCGTACATGGAGTCGTTGGCCAAGGACACGATCCAGCTGTACCGCAACCTGGTCAAAGCGCTTCCTGAGAGCACGGTGCGGTACATTATGGTGTCTGTGTTTGCGAGCTACACGGAGCACCTGGGCAATGCGTTCAGCAGGGCCGAGGTCAAGACGAAGCAGGGCCAGGACAGGTATGTTGCATTGTGGACTGGGAGGAGAGAGAGAGAGAGGGACGGAGTGAGAGAAAAAGGACATGTTTTCTAACGAACAACAGCATGCTACGGGACGTGGAGTTTCTGCAGAGCCGGCTCAGCAAGGTTGACGGCTTTGATACGGTCAAAGACCGTCTGTCGAGTATTGTGATGGCCAAGGTCATCCGGCCGCCGACACCGCCGCCGCCGCCGAAAAAGCCGGCAACGCCTCCTTTGGGAGAGAAGAAGCCAGCCGCCGCTGGCGACAAGGCGGCTGAGAAAGAGGGCGCGTCAGGCGAGAAGCCGGCCAGCGAAGCCGCCGAAGCCGCCGAAGCCGCCACAGCCGACAAAGGTTCCGAAGACGCAAAGGAAGACAGAGATGACAAGGACAAGGACAAGGTCGACAAACAGGCAATGTCTGCCGACAACGCCAGCGACAGCTCGCCGTCGCCCCCGAAGCCGCCGCCCAAGGACGGGGAGAAGGAGGAAGAGGCGGCAAAGCCAGAGGAAGAGGAAAAGGCATCGTCACCGTCGACGACGGTGGCGTCACCCGGCAACAGCAACACGGAGGCCGAAGCCAGCGCTGGGAAGGCCGATGGTGAGACTACCGGTCGAGACGACGGCAACAGCGACAGCAAATAGTAGCCTTGGCGTTTCCCTCGAGTGGGACGTACTGCTTTGAGCGGCTGACTCTCGCTCGTTTCGAGTGGGACGTGCTGCTGACTCTCGCTCGGTTTTCTCGGCCTTGGTCCTCCCTTTCGTGTCTCTTCCCCTTTCATCATCATTTAACGTGCATATATGCAGGGAGAGGGAAGTCTTGCGGCCAAGAGCAAGGGAGTGCTTTTTCTGTCCATACTTCATAGCACACTTCATAGCGACAAGCAAAGCCTTTTGATCGTTTTTCTACAAAATCCAAGCTTCGTTTCTTCAGAGGTTGCTTTTTGGCGCCGCTGTCTCATTCTGAGACATTGTCTCACATTGAGACAGTTCTTGTGCTCTAGCAGCGCCGGGGACCGAGTCCTCGGACTGAGACAAGCTTTCTGGAGGGCTTGCCGTATGACGCGTCACTTTGGGTAGTACATGTCGGAGTGGTACGGAGTACAGAGAATGCCAGCTCCCTTGCTGCAAACGCAAGGGGCGAGAGCGAAATGAGTGACTGAGGCAAATAGGGGTAGCAAAAAGGTGTCCTTCTACGAAAACAATCAACGATCAACATTGACAATAAGAAAAGCCCCAGACCAAACAAAGACGAGCTGTTTCAGCTTTTGCCGATCGAAAGCACCTTGTCGCCCTGCGAGACCGTATCGATGTCGTAAGTGGATCACGTGACAACTGTTTTCAGAGAACAGTCAGCAATAATGAGGCATACAGAGTCACAGAATGCTCGTTTGCCGCAAAAAAGCACTTTGCCCCCAGCCGTTGCAACGAAAACGTAAACAAAAATAGCAAAGGTCACAAGGGCTGTTGCGTTGGTTTCGGCTTCTCTCTAGCGCAGAGAAAGCGAGCAAAATAGCTGACCGGAGACGGCGCTCGATCATGACGGGAGCACCAAGGTGCACGGCATCGGACGACGGAAGGCAAAGAAGAGAGTAGGCGAAGAAGAGACAGACTGTGCAGACAAGGTACCAAGCGCACGTCTGAGTGCAGGCGAAGCTACATGCTCGGCTAGGTAGAAGTACGCTCATACTGTGCTGCTGCTGTGCTGCTCTGCTGCTCGTTTGCTCGTTTTGCTCGTTTTGCTCTGTTGGTGGCGTTTTCTATTTGCCTTCATCAGATGATAGCCTTTGGCAGACCGTTACCGTCCCTACTGCGCCACTCGGGTGAGACGCGAATCAGACACGTATTACTCATACTTGCGTCGCCATCGCCATCGTCCACGCGTCTCGCTCAGCTGACTTACTTTTGCCCAGTATTTCGAGATGCTGTTTCTTAAGATGGACTAAGCTTAGAAATGGACAAGAGAGGCAAGGCCGACCAGAGAAGGACAGAAGGACATGGAAGGAGGCAACAGCAGGCAACAGCTGGCGAAGGAGAAGAAAGCTGCAAGTCACGTAGAGCGTAGAGACGCGTGAGCACTCGGTCCAAGAGCAGCCAAACGGCCTCTTCAATGCCACACACCTGTTACACAGCCATAGCAAACTATCAAGAAAAAGCTGCATCCAAACTCGTCCACAGACCCAGTCGTTCTGGAAGGTCTTGGCGTCCATGTCGTCTTTCTTTCCCATTTTTGGGGGGAATTGGAATGCAATTACGGCAATTGTTGCGGCTACGGGACGATCTCTTCGATCGCACTTGGATCTCTGGGTTCTGGGAGATCAGAAGCACAAAAAGACAGGGGATACTTGTCGGGGACTCTGATCTCTTTGTTTTGTCTTTTTTGGTGCATCGCAATTTTAAATGACATAGGTCCGCATTTTTACACATGCAAGCCCACTCGGCCCCTCGGTCCGTTGCAATGGGTACGGTATTCCGTACTTTTGCCAGGGGAGTGGAAGGAATGAGGGTGGGGTTTCTTGGGGAATGCGAAAAAAATACTCGAAAAAGAACGCACAATTCATAAACAATGAAGAACGTACATGTACAAGGCGAAAAAAAGAGTAAAAAATCCCCGGTCCTTTCTAGAAGGACGGCCGGGTAAAGGAGAGAGAAAGTAATAAAAGATGGGATGAACGGGTGGGTGAACTTGGTCGACGATTGACGATCGTTTTAACCAGCCGTCTTCCCAGAAGAGAGCATGCTGGCTCGTTGCCACGTGTCAGCGCATGAAAATGGGGGTGTATTAGGCGGCACGTATGGAGGCAGGAGCGTTCACTGCTCCATCGAGACGACCATCAAGTCCGACATCACGTAGACATCACTTCTTTATCACTTTAGCATTCACAGGACATCGTTTGTGATATCAGGTCTAAATTCAAATGCAATTTTTTTTGACGTAGAGTCTGTGCTTTGCAAAGCAGCTCTGCCGCACGTTCCATGAAAAACTGTAAAATATATACAAAGAAAGAGAAAAATCTCGAAATGAGAAAAAGGGGTATGGAAATGGTAAATGGCCAATTTGTGGTGAAAAAGTCCAGAAGAAGAGAAGAAAAAGGTAAATGGGCTTCTAAATGAGCGTGGAGAAGGGTTGTAAAGTAGCGAACGATGGCCGCCATGAGCTTCTGAATGAGTGATGGCTCGAGACGGGTTTGGTTTTGTGTGTGTAAAGAGTTGGGCCGAGAAAAGAAGAAAGAGAAAACGAGTGGAAGTGGCCCGAAGAGGAAAGAAAGAAGATAAGGTTGTCTCAATGCGTGCAGAGACGTCGGGTTGGGTGATCACAGACCACTAAAGGGAAACGCCGTCCAGGATCGTGTTCATGTTCCGATGATGTTTTTGTGTCGTTCCGTCATGCCCTCTCGCGCAGCGGGTGGGTTTTGGTCGTCGTAGAGTGAGAGAGTACTGGTTTAGTACTTGCGCTCGACAAGGTTGCGGGCAAAGTTGCCGGCGTCGTCGCGCTTGGAGCTGCCGCTGGTCGAGCCCAGAGTGACAATGATGTGCGTCTGGTCGGTCGACTTGGTCTGGATGTCGTCCGGCAGGTAGTAGGCGTTGTTGCACGGGAACGACTTGCAGCCAGACACAGGCGTGTTCGGCGACGACGCCGGGTACATCTCCTGGACGTTGTTCTTGTCGTTGGGGTTGACAATCGCGGACACGTCAAAGAACGTGGTGCCGCCCCAGGCCTGGAAGTTGACCTCAGCCAGCATGCCGGGCACGTTCGGCTGGCCGTCAATCACCGCGTACGCGTTGCCAATAAAACCGTTGACGAGATTGACGTCCACCGACGCGCCGGCCGGCACCGTCACAGGGTCGACACCCTGCACGCCGGCGTTGGGCGTGACGTAGACCGTGCGCTGGAGGTTGTCCAGCGACTTGAACGTGAGGATGTTCTGGGCCTGGACGGCCGCGGCGAACAGAGCCGAAACTGCAACAGAGCGGAGCGAGAACATGTTGACTGATGAATGGAAGGGTTGACCACCAGGGTTTGTATGTGAAGACAGGAAGGTGAAGAGTGTGCAAGGTCTCGGAAGGAGAAAGTCTTTGTGAAGAAAAGAGCAAGAAAGTGTCTTGAAGGGAGTGAAGTGTCTGAGAAGACTAGAAAAGAAGTAAAGAGCAGGAAGGAATGTTGAAGGAATGTTTGGAACGTTGCTTGAAGAGGAAAGAAAAGAAAGAACGGGGAGATGGAATGGAGGGAGCAGAGGGGGATTTATATAGGAAAAAGAACGAGAGACACAAAGCCATTGGGCACCCGCCAAAAGGGCAAAGAAGGGGTGGCGTCAATGGGGGGGAGAGATGCGATGTGGTAAAGGAATGGAGGGGCCCAGGCTGCCTTGCCAAGGTACTGGATCGTTGCGAGATACCTGAACACAGCCAGGGCGGCGGACGCCGCCCTACACCAGAGTCCGCTCGCCGGACACGTACATGTACCGGCGCTGGCAGAGGTACCTGGGTGGTGCTGGCCATCCGCCCTTGCATGGAGGCGTTGTCGTTGCCCCTTGCACTAGTCCGCTCACAGGTTGGCTCCCGGAAGTGGAAGACACCTAGATGTGGGGCATTGCCGAGCCGGGCTAATTCTGAGTTTTTTTTCTCCTTTTTTCTTTTTCCGTTTTCCGTTTTCTGTTTTTTTCTGTGTTAATTAGCAGCTATCCGCAACCGTTCTTCGCGGACACTGTATTCCGTCGCCAGAGCTACCTTTAGAAGGAGGGCCAGACCCGCGAACCCGGCGTACCGCTGCTTGGCCGAGACCTTCTGCCTCGTCGGCAAAGCCAGAAGAATACAGTAGCCAGAGACCTGGACTGTGTGTGCCGTACCGTGCTGCTGGAGGTGGTGTGGGTCCCGCTAAATTCCAGAACCACACCAGTGCGGGCCAGACTTTTTCAGGTACCATCTGTCAGCTGCATCCCTTGCGCCGCAACCCACCCCAAGCGCGCGACAGCTGGCCAAGGGTCAGGGGTTCTTGGACCAGCTCTTTCAGCTGACCGCTCCTTTGACCCATGCGTGTTTCGAGTGACGGGCGAGACGCGTGAAAGCCGAAAGAGCCACGAAACAAAAGAACAGAAGAACAAGGGAAGAAAGAGAAGGGAAACAAAAAGGACAAAGATAGAACTCGAAAGAACGAAAGAAGAGCGGCAGATGAAACCATCCACACGAAACATGAGCAAGAGACCGAAAACGACCACCCAACGCCGCCTAGGTCCAGCAGACAAAGACGGCCGATGTCGTTCGCAGGAAGCCGGCGTCTCGCAGAGGTACATGAACAACGCTCGCGCACTGTGGTGCGAGCAAAAAAGATAATTTTCTCAGGACAGTGCACACTCGATGCGTTGTCTCTCGGCTAACCGTCAGGTTCGTTTGCAATCGGCTGTCGGTTGCCGCTTTCCCTACCGCTGGCCGTTGGTCGACGAAGGCATCGGGCATCAGCTAGCTTTGATGACCTGCCTGCCGAAAACATCACAACGTTCTAGACCTTTCATTGTAAGGCAAAGGGCAAAAGGGCAAAAAAGAGAGAGATGACCAACACCTGTTAACAGAGTAGTTTATAGCAAAAAGCAAAGGAAAAAAGAAGACGGCGACTCTGCCGACTTCAGGAGAACGGCAGAGGACTGTTTTCAGAGGACCTCTGCTTTCGGTCTTGCTCCCGCCACCGCAGAGCTCGCCTTTTTGGTCACTCATTCTGCAAACCCGCCCAGTGGACAGACTTGATAGCACGCACTGGGCAGTCAGTCTCTCTACGGAGTATTGTGGCCCCCCTTTGTCCTGTTTCGACTCCTGAATGTGGCTTGTTTCTATTCGGTGAGCGCATACACTGGTTTGGCCCCCTATTGGCCTGAGGCTGGTACCGCATGGGTCCTGCTGCAAAGCTGTCTCCGTTTTTCTGAGCTCTTTCTGATTCCGCAGTGGATAACTGTCGCCATCAGGCATCCTTCGGCGAAGGTCTCCACAGGACGTGAGAGTCTCCACAGAATGCCACCAGCCAATCGTGTGGTCGAGCTTCGAGTGTTTCCAGAGTTTTCAGCATCTGCATACGACCGAGTGTGGATAGTAAAACTCTGCCAGAAGGACTTTGGTGATAGACAACAAAGAGACTCATGCACCAAACCACAATAGCTTCAAAGCGCCCCACAGCGAGCTCAATCCAGTGTACGCGACGAGGCGCTATTTGGCTCTGGCCCTGTTTCCAGCGCTAAAGCAGAGATTTTGCGCCATAAAACGACAGAGTTTTAGCGAGTAGAGCCGCTATTCGACCAGTTGCCATAGCGCTTGCCTGCTGGCCGTACAGCGCACAAAAGCCTGTGCCGTGCTCCAGTTATTGTAAGCCTGTGACAGCCTACGGAGTATTGGCATAGCAGACTCCTGCGGGGTTTGTGCAAATTCAGCGAGCGATACAACGCCAGGCAAGCCCACTGTTAGGCATCGACGCTTCGGTTATGCAGGTCCCAGGATCTTGCGGTCACTTGGCAATGAAAGATTTTCGGGCGCACCCAGTCTGGTACCCAGAGCGACACGGCCACAACAACTCCACGGCCACTTGGCTGGGCTGGGTTCGCCAGGTCACAACAGCATGCAGGGGCCAAAAGACCCGCTGCGAGGTGTGCTGGTCGGCGACGTGTTTCTGTCATTTTCGTTTGTCACACGCGGAAAACCACGCGGCGCTGCTGCTGCCCCATGATCGAAGTCTTGCTTGTCCTGTGAAAGTCTTTTCGGGAGCTGTAAGTAATGGTTTGCTCATCAATCCCGCATCCGCTGTGGAAACGGCCAGACCAGGAGCGAATGTCGTTCGAGTCTGCCACTGTGCGGCTTGCCTCCGATGCCGCTTGCCTCTGACAACTCGCATGCGGACGTCTTGAGCGCAGGAGGCGAAAAGGTACGGGCAGCAGGGTTAAATGCTGCAGTCGTCCATGTCTGCCAAGAGACGGTGTAAGTCACGCCGCTTACATGCTCGAACCGAAACACCATCGGCATCTAGGCCGGCAAAACACAACTCTTTGCCGGCCAATTCGCCACCCCAGGCAGACGTTTTCCTTGCTCCTTTATTTTATGTAAGACCGGCTTCGGTCACCTGGTGAACTGGCCCGATGGTCGGAGGCGAGGTGGGGAACCGTTGCCGGTGCGGTGTTATGGGGCGTGCGTAAGTGGAGAGCCGAACGGGAATCCGCAACCAGGCAGATCGGAGGACTCCGAGGGTGTTCTGGACCGCTCGCTAGCGTCTCATGGAGGCGTGGAAGTGCTAGAGTAGCATCGAGCAGTCCCCCATGGCGACATGTTGAGTCGCAGGATGTGTGGCTCTGGGCCTTGGTCGACGGTGGTCGGGGCCCTCGGGGGAGGGAGTCATAGGTGAATGGGAACTGACTGTCGTCTGCGTGGTATTGTAGAATGCCCGGACGTTCATTGTGCTGCGTCAGTCGATTGACACAGCATCTGCAGATAGCATCTGCAGGCTTCTGAGACCCCTCTTTCTGTGATTCCCGAGACGTCTTCCCATCCTTATGGGGCGAGAGCTGTCGGTCGGAGTCGGCCGGTGTATAGGTCCTGTCCGGACAGTGGCTTGAAGCGTATGCAAGGGTCCCCAGAGTTCTCGTGGTCTCGTGTTCCATGGCTCTTCAGAAACATTAGGAGGTCGTCGACGTTCGTAGACGAGGTGCCATGTCGAGTCTGGCACTCCACCTTTTAGCATCGTACCTTCCTTTGTGCCTCTCCCGAAAGAGGAAAGAGGACGAGTGCTTGCGCAATACGAGTGACCTGTAAACAAGGCGTCTTCCTCCCATCAAAGACAACGACGTACCCTTTCTTCTCAGGCTCGGTCACGGCATTTGCTCTCATTCTCGCCGTCTTGCACTGTCCAGCACTGGCGGTGGGAACAACGGTAAAGATCACAAGACTCATGGTCTGCTGTTCTTTGGACTGTCGTCCTTTCTTCCCTGGCCAGATTCTCATCGCCTGTCGCGGCCACCTGCTTCGTGCCACTCCCGGGGATAGCCAGGCGATGCCCGAGTGTATCCTGGGCATCTCGCAGAGTGCCTCGAGCTTGAAATGCAAGTGCAAGAAAAGCATTGCCCGTTCTTCACTACACAACCAACGGACACATGGCCGTCCGCCTTACACCACTCGGCATGGATACAGACGCATGATGTCTTGCACTCCGTCCGTCCGTCAGACTCACTCCCATCAACAATATCAGTTGAGAAGACACAATGTGCACCAGAACAGCAGTATACATACTAGTATGAGGAATCAGGTCCTACTACCTCCAGCTTTCTCAATCAGGCCATCTCGCCGTTTGCCTCCGTGTTGGCGTTTTCGGGCCGTCCACTGTACTCGGAGTGACTGACGCGGACGCCAGCGTCAAAAGCGGCCATTCTCGCATAGCTTAAGTCGATGGTGGCCGAGCTGCATGCCATCCGGCCGCCGCTTTCTTATGACAGGCGTGTCGCCAGTGCCGACGGCGGCGTGTCCTTTGACGGCAACCTCTCGGTGAAACGCTTCTGGGGCCCCCAAGAGTCAATCCAGGCTTCCACCGAGCCCTTCGCGAGACACGTGTCCAAGGATACCGAGGACATGTTCCCTGGCCTGCGGGAGCTCATTGCCTTCCACGACGGGTCCTTTACCCCCCGTGTATACGGCGACCTCTCCAGCTTCAACATCTTAGCCGACGGCGACAAGGTGACGGGCATCGTCGACTGGGAGACGGCCTGGATGCCGCTGTAGGTAGTACCAACGCCTGGAACGTGAACCCGTTCAACACGTTCTGTCAAGAGAAAGCCAGCTAATTCATCCTGCCCGACGCCCACGATGGCCTGGCGTTAGGCGTCGAGCACATGTGCGTGCGTTTCAAAAGTGACTATGGCCAAATGGCCACGGATGGCAATCAGTACGACACATTGTCCTCAGATACGCGACTGGGCCGACGAGCGACATCAATTGCGGGCACCATTCAACTCGACCACGGCAGCAGGACGGGATCCTGGAGCAATTCAGGAACGCCCTGTCCACAGTACTCACATGTGAAATCGCAGGAGAGGGCATCAACCAGAAGAGAGGAATGGGGACGACAGGACCTGACAAGGTAGAAAAGCTGTTCGTACTGGCGTCGGCAACTTTTGGAGAACAGCTTCGTGACGAGCAATTCTTGCAGGAGGAGTGAATCCGAGGAGCACCAGCTATAGCCATTCGCTGCATAGCAGCCACTGAGATATCCTATGAATGAATCGAGCCTCCCCAACCGAGGTACAAGGTTCTTCGTGGTTCGATTGTGGTGGTCCACTGCTTGTTCGACTTCAACGAAGCGACATGTTCTCGCGTCTGCTTCCACCCCGGCGCGGAATACGGGAGCTTCCCTCGCCCACCAACTCCTTACCTTTCCGTTCCGGGCAGCAGCTGGCAGTCTGTGACTGGATTATGCGGTCGTCCGGAGAGACCCTGATGGCGCTATTTAGAGCATCAACGACTTCGCCATTGTCGAGATAGTCCTCCACAGTTTTTGTCCCGACCAGCCAACTCTAATGCAGAAAGGCCTCGCATATGTTCTTGAGACAGTAGAAGAGAAGCCGGAGGCGAGGGTGACTTTCAGTCCCTCCTTTTCCAGCCTTTTCTTGTTTTGACCTTTGCCTCTGATTTTTCGACCTCGACTCTCCCCTGTAGCATCATTGGAAATGACGTAGCCAGAGGCAAGCACACGGAACTTTCACAGAAGCAAGGGAATGTAACCTTGGCAGTAGCACTGGATGGCCATGCTTGAGCCCCGGGATCTGCGATCGTAGCAGGGTGGCCGGCTTCAGCTCCACCCCAGAAAGGCACAAAGGCAGCCGTGAAAGAATTGAGACGAAGCGTCCGAGAAAGAAGAAAGCAAGGGAATGTTTCCGAACTACTTGGCCCATGCGGTTCTTTGTCCATCGAGATCGACAGATTCGCTTCTTGTTTTCTCGGAGACGACAAAGTGTCTGCCCATTCTACTCTGAAAAGCGTTGCCCGGGATGGAAGCCGACTGTCGTCCTGCCCGTGCAGCCTGCGTTATCGTCCTGTGCTGAAAAGGTGGGAACTGGACAGACAGACAAAGAAGAAAGAGAAGACGACAACAAAGAAATCAAATCTATTGCCTGAATAGGAAGCAAAAGTACCAAACCAAATTTTCACCCGTCCTTCTCTTCTCTTCTTGTTTCTCTCTCTCTCTCTCTGCACCAGCCCACAAAATCCTGGGCGGCCTCTGCAGGTTTGCTATTGTCGTCAAACTGGGACGTTGGGACAAGGAACCAGGACCGAAAAGCCGAGCAGAGGCTCTGTGACAGGCTCTCGTTGTTCTCTTAGCGTGTCGTTACAACTGTGGTCTTTCTATCTCCGTTTGCTGTCCTCCTTTTCCTCCTGGCTCTGTCCTCGTATCTCGGTGTTACTGTCTCTTGTTTGCTCGTTCTTTGTTAAAATTGCAGAATCAACAAAGCCTCTCCCTGCCACGACTCTTCTCAGAGCTCTTGCGTCTCTTTATTTTTAGATTCTAGCTCTAGCTCATTCTTGTGCATCAAGTACCTGCTTAGGGTCACAAAACATGGATGCCTCAGCAAGGTCCCGTACTCCCTTTGGCCGTACTTTGGTAAGGGCATGCCTTGCAGCGTCTGATTTACAGACACAGCCCGTCTGGAAGGACCGCGATGCACAAAACGCTTTCGGACGCATCTTGTCTTGGCCGCCGGCCGGCCCGTGGGATTAAAAGTAAGACGCCGAGACACAGACCAGCTCGGACGGAACAGGAAAAGCTCGCCTTTACGGTTTTCTCTCTTTGTTTCTTTCCCGTTCTACTTCGTCTTCCTTCTTTGACTCCACTACCAACATCTTGATTTGAAAAAGCGACCGACCCACCCCTCCCATCGGCCCTTAGTGCCAGTGGAGCTGTGAACACGAGGTTGCAGCCAACAGAGTTGCTGGAATACTGACTCGCACAGAAAGTGGCGGCGGGCAGACCACGGAAGGCGAGGCAAGGGAGGGGTCGGGCGAGATGGTGGCTTGGCCGATCGACAAGAGATCTTTTCAAGGTTGCTCGCCATCAGGGAGCGAGAGGAATGGAGAGGGGAGCAACGGACGAGATGCGACAAAGACCCGGCGACCGTCAAGCCTGAACATTGGTTGACGGAGCGGATGCGACGTAGAGTACCGCTGGTCCCGGCAACAAGCAAGAAGGATACCTCTTACTCAAGATTTTCGCTCTTGCCCTCCTGGTTCTCCGCTCGCCTTGGTCAGCGCATGCTTAGAAGCCTAAAAGCTCGTATTTGTGCGTCTGTCGTCATGCAACTGCAGAGTCTTCCACCCCATCCCCCCTCCCCCCCTCTTGGCCAAGTTGGGCTCAGGATGGGTCGAGAAAGGGTACTTTCGTCAACCCAACATGCAATAGGTCCGACGTTCCAGCGGTCAACCGGCTGAGTGTGACCGTCCCATGCTGATTGATGCTGCCGTGATGATGGGGCAACTCACCATGCAGGGGACTGCCAACGGATGATGCTTGGAGTGACAGCAGGCACTGCATTGCAGGGGACTGTCAGAGATTTCCACGTCATGGGAACGGATCAACAAGGTCTCGCTGTCTCTCGCCTCTCGCTGGCACCGCTGCCAACCTTGTTAAACAGCATCTTGTCAACATGGCACCGGTGCTTGCACTAGGTATCGACCCTGACAGATCTCCTCGGCCAGCGTGAGCGAGCCCTCTGCTGCGTAGGTCACCTCTGTTGGACCAACAGACGGTCCCTTCAAAACGGTCCTTCTCGTACTCATCCGTTCCTACAGACACTGGAGACTCAAAGTCCACTTTTTCTTCCTCTCTCCACTCAGCAGAAGCACGCAGCAGAAGCACGCAGCAGAAGCACCCAGCGGGCTCCTGGCAGGCAGGCAGGCTCAATAAGCAAACGGCCTGCCCATGGTGATAAAAGCCTGCGTCCCCTCTTCCATCCTCTCCCCGTTTTCTTTTTTCCTTTTCTTTTTTTCTTTTACAAGTGTTCTCCGTATCAACCGTCTCTCGCTTTTGACTCTCTCAACCCACTCTCGCTCTCCAGCATAAACACACTCGTTCAACCACCAACCAATTCAAGATGCAGCTGCTCACGCTCCTCGCGCCCCTTGTGGGCTTTGCTTCTCTGGCCCTGGCCGAGAACGTCACCACCACCTCGGTCGTCACCGCCTTCACCACCTACTGCCCGTCGCCCACCACCCTGGTCTACAAGAACAGCACCATTGTCGTCACCTCCGCCACGACCGTGACCATTACGAGTAAGAAGCCAGCCCAACCAGCCTTTCTTTTCCTCTCCCCCCCGGTTCACTTCTCTGACCCGTTCTAGACTGCCCTTGCACCCTCGAGTGGTTCCAGCCGCCCCCGACCGTCTCCACGTGCTCGACGGCCGTGCCCTACTCCAACAAGACGGGCATCGCAACGCCAAGCGTCACCACCATCACCCCGGCCGTCACCACCTGCCTGCAGGGCGCCACCGCCGTCTACACCGAGGGCACCAAGACCTACTCCGTGCCTGCCAACGCCGCCCCGCCCGCCACCACCCCGGCTGCCAACCCGCCCGCGGCTGGCTCCACCACCCCGGTCGTCGTCGGCGGCAGCACTGGTCCCTCGGCCGTCGCCACGGCTGGTGCCAACAAGATGCAGGGCGCTGCTGCCCTGGGTCTGGCTGCTGGCATTGCCGCGCTGGTGCTGTAAGGTCGGCATTCCGCATGGCTTCGGCTGACGTTTGGCCACAGGCACATCGCCTGGGTTTCTTTGGGATTTTTCAAGTCCTTTTTTTTTCTGCAGTAAAAAAATTATCTGATTTCCTTTAGAATGCCCAGCGACACGTGGATAGGAGGACTTCCTTCCGTGTCAGGTGTCTGGCTTTTTTTTCTTTCTTCCTTTTTCGGCTCTTGGTATACCCTTCTTATCCATTCCTTCACACAAACGGGCTCTGCCTCATGTATGACAATTGTCTTTAATATTTGTGTTGGATGTTTTACATTTAGTAATTCAGGTGTTACTTGAGCGAATCGAAAATATGCTGCAGGAGAAACCACTTGAACATTTTGATATCTAATGGACAATGGAAGAGGCATCCGTCAGTTTTCTCTCCTGCGTGGATTAGACTATACCGCCGTATTCCCAGGTTACTTTCCCTAGAATTTGTTTCTTGTTGGTGACATCCAGTCATGTCGATGCTCGTTGGAAATGCAAGACGCTTCTTTCTATTCTACGCTTAGTCTTCTTCGTTTAGTCCCTCTTCTTTCCCTGCCTATCTCTCCTTTCGATCCTGCGGTTGCTTCTCGGTGGTTTTATTCACCGTGTGTTGGTCGTCTTGGTCCTGCAGTTAGTTCTGCTTGTCAGCGACAGTCGCCCGTGACCAATGCCCAAGATCTATTGATAGTCTGTATTTGCAGATGTACGGAGTAATTGCACGAAATAAAGAACAGAAATTAACCTAAACGAATGATAAATCAAAACAACGACAAGACGTTCCACACGACAGCCTCTCCGTAGAACCCCCCCTTGCTCTACTCGTCCACGACCGATGCAAACTTGTCCAGCATCGACTGCTGGATGGCCTCGTACTTCTTGCAGATGATCTCCTGGCCATCGCCCGGCACCTCGAACTTGAGACTGCGCAGCTGCGCCTGCAGCTCCTGCGTGGCGTCGCGCACCTTGGTCCAGGTCTGGCCCTGCGCAATCGCCTTTTGCGCCTCGTCGTGGAAGCCCATCATCAGCTTCATCATCCACTCCGTCTTCCAGATGGGGCAGAACTGGTCGTAGTCCGAGTAGCCGTTCTGCTGCAGGAAATCCTCCTTGATCAGTGTCGCCATGTCCAGCGTGATCTTGTCCGGGTCCGACAGCGCCGACTTGCCCACCAACTGCACCACCTGGTCCAGCTCCTCCGAGTCCGACAGCAGCTGCTTGATGCGGTCGCGCAGCCGCGGGAAGTCCGGGTACTCCTTCTCGTACCACCGGTCCAGCACCGTCGTGTACTTGGAGTACGACAGCGACGTGTTCACCGATGGGAAGTGCTTGCGCTGCGCCAGCTTCTTGTCCAGACCCCAGAACACCTGCACAATGCCCAGCGTCGACGCCGTCACCGGGTCCGAAAAGTCACCGCCCGGCGGGCTCACCGCACCTACAATGCTGACGCTGCCCTCGCGCGCCGGCGAGCCTAGCGAGTTGACCCGCCCCGCCCGCTCGTAGAAGCTGGCCAGCTTGGCGCCCAGGTACGCCGGGAAACCCTGGTCGGCCGGCATCTCGCCCAGACGGCCCGAAATCTCACGCAGCGCCTCGGCCCACCGCGACGACGAGTCCGCCATCATGGCCACGTTCAGGCCCTGGTCACGGAAGTACTCCGCCACCGTAATCCCCGTGTAGATGGACGCCTCGCGCGCCGCCACCGGCATGTTGGACGTGTTGGCAATCAGCGTCGTGCGCTTCATGATCGGCTCCTTGCGCCCGTCGACATCAATCGACAGCTCGGGGAAGTCCTTCAACACCTCCGCCATCTCATTGCCTCGCTCGCCGCCTGTAGAGAGTTAGCATGAAAAGGCCTTTGACGGACGGACGGCCGGGGTTCAAAACGTACATCCGACATAGACAATCACGTCGCTGTTGGAGAACTTGGACACGGACTGGCTAATGACCGTCTTGCCGCAGCCAAAGGCACCCGGGATGGCCACGGTGCCGCCCTGCACCGACGGGAAGAGCGCGTCCAGGACGCGCTGCCCGACCAGGAACGGCTGGCTGGCCGACAGCTTCTCGGTCGTCGGCCGCGGCGCCCGCACCGGCCACGTCTGCATCATGCCGAACTGCGTGGTCTTGCCGTCAAACTCCACGTCCAAGATCTTCTCGTCCACCGTGTAGTCGCCCGCCGGCGCAATGCGCTGGATTGTGCCGCGCGCGCGCGGCGGCAGCATGATCTTGTGCTGCGTGACAAACGAGTTCTCAAACACGATGCCCCAGACGTCGCCGCCCGCAATGTGGTCGCCCACCTTCATCGTCGGCTTAAACTCCCACTTCTTCTCGCGGTCCAGTGCGTGCGTGGCAATGCCCCGTGGAATGTAGATGCTCTTGGACACGCGCGAAATCGTCTCCAGCGGCCGCTGGATGCCGTCGTAAATGTTGTTCAGCAGACCGGGGCCCAGCTCCACCGACAGCGGCTTGCCCGTCCGCTGTACCGGGTCACCGACCTTGACACCGGCTGTGCTTTTGTTAGATCCAGAAGAAGGAAAGACGGAAAAATTGACAATCGGTCCAAAGACGTACCCGTCTCCTCGTACACCTGGATCGTGGCTCGGTCGGCGCTGATGCGGATCACCTCGCCCACCAGGTTGTGGTGTCCAACCCTGACCAGCTCATACATGGCCACACCCTCCATCTCCTCGGCCACCACGACGGGCCCCGACACCGAATAGATTTTCCCGACGTGTTCCATCGTGCAGAAGCCGGGCGCGAATAGAGACGAGAGCGAAAGTGAGAGCGCAACGGAGGTTGTCTGGGCTCAATAGGTCGTCGACGAAAAAGACTCGAGAAAACCGCTCAACCAAACGGGGCCGTGGGACGTTGCGATGAGCGGGCGGCGGTTGCTTGGATAAAGGTAGAATGGACGAAAGTCAATCAAGTGCTCTGCCTTTCGCACGGATCTATGCTGCCTGGGAACTCGAGCAGATGGGGGATCAGAAGAGGCAAGTTGGCACAATCTGTTGTCTTGAGAGGTAATCTTTCCTGGTAGTTGCTGGTGTTGGCTGGTGGGCGGAGAGCTTCTCCGTCCTCTGATTGGCTGGGTGGAGCTCTATCTTGGAGGGGCCGGAACACAGTACCGCAGCTCAACACACAGTGCACCGTAATTGCCTCATCCGATTGTACTTTGTCTGGTGCCTTCTCGTTGCTTTCTGGGCTAGGTAGACAACTGTCTACGAGGACTGTTGACCGATCCTTTGAAAGACTACCAGAATAAGGCTTGATTGACTGAGGAACTATCCATGGAAGAGGATGCGAGGGCGCGTTCCCGTTTAGGATGAGACATTAAGGGGTTGCGGCCTTAAATATCGGGCACCATTTCCGTCCTGAAATGGTACAAAGAAGATACGGGCCAGGGCCACAGACAGATGCGTTATGCTCCTGTGCTCGCTTGTATCGTCGTCTCATTATCGTTATGTCTTAGCAATGTAGGTAGTTCTAGTATCCATACAAACAGTCGAAGCCAAGGCTGTCAAGACAAAAAGAATAACGCGTGAAAATAACACTTCCTTCCAAGCCAACCGCCTGACCGAGCTGTTCTGTCGCCTCCATGTCTCTTAACCAATCGTCCCTCTCCTTACAGATACGTGAACAGATTCTCCGTTTTGAGCTCCAATGCAAAGACGCTGAACATGCCGTGTCGTAAGAATGCTGATAGTGCGCTGTATCGTCATAATTGGCAAAGCCTGGCATAATTAGATCTCCTCATTAACTCCGTCTCATCCCGTGGCGGCTCTTGTGCAAACCGGGAACGACTGTGACGTATCACGGGCTTCTTTAGTTGGCTGTGGCGCTGTTTGCCGACGTGTTGGCAGGCGTCCCGTCCGTGGCTGTAGAGAGCGATTTCTCCCACTCCTTCATGAGATCCGTGGCAGTCCTCTTGATATTGCCGGGCGACAAGCCTTTCAGAGCAGCAGGCCAGTTGATGTCATTGACCTTGTTCGGCGATGGTGACGACGGTTGCAGCAGACTCAGTGCCGCAGTGTTTCCATTCCTAAGAGGGACGACTGTTAGCATTTGCGCTCTGGCACATCAACTCGTGCTATCTTCATCTGACTTACTCTGTCGTCATATTTTCATCCGACTGCTCGGGGATGGAAGAGGCGACCGACTCCCCGTTCATTGTCGACCCGCTCCAACGAGGCGACTTGACCGTGGGGCTGTCCCAGCTTGACCAGTCGCTGTCTTCGTATGAATCGACCGTGAGAGGTGTCCACGAGAAGCGCTTGGCTTTTCCTTCTGCCGCCCTGGCTGATGTGGACGCCTTCGACGTGTTGCCGTTGTTGCTGCCGCCAGTACCATCGTTGGAAGCTGCAACCCTGCTATTGGCTGCATGCCTAGAGGCCGGTGTCGGGGTCCCTTCCCCATCTGCCGCAAAGGCTCTGGGCAAAGGCGACCGACCCGAACTGTTTGCCGAGGCACGAATTGTGCTATGGGCATCCTCCGTGGTGCGAGAGTTTGCGTCAATAGGACGAAGGCCACCACTGGCGCCGGATAGCTCCTCACCAACCGTCGCCTGGCGGAGGTCTTCGACGAATGTCCACAGCGTGTTAGTGAAATCATCAGCCACTTGTTTCAATCCGGCAACTTGATGAACAGATTGCGGAGCCCAGGAGGCACGTTTCGACAGTTGAGAGGCCGCCATAGGCGCAAAACGGCCTAGATTCTGGAGGAATGGTGAGTCCGGCTCCTGGGACGAACCAGGTGACTTGAACGGGCCACTGTCTGAAGAGTCCTCGTGGATAGGGAAGCCATCAGACGAGGACTTTGTTGGCGACAAGAGAGACAGTGTTCTCGCATGTCCACCTCGGAATACGCGGCGCCGGGATTGTGTAGGTGTATCGGGATCATTTCCAGGCTGTTGGCCAAGGAGTAGTGCTTTCCGCTTGTCCATATCAGAGTGCCGCTTTTCGGCCGCCTCATCAAAGGCTGTTGCCGAAGAATCAGCTGTAGCGGCTGTCGCGGCAGGTCTCGAAGCCAACGAGCGCAGTGGTTCCGCTTTCCGGATTTCAGCGCGCTTCTTTTGAACTTCAATGTTGGTCCATTGCCGTTTGAGCTTGGTGAGACTGGACTCGGCACGGACCAGCTCCTCTCGAAGCTCGAGAACGCGACGCTCCTGGGCAGCAATGGCTGTGATAAAGTCCGCAGGTTCCGCAGGCGAAAGCAAGCCAGATGACAGTTCGATTGGCGTGGCGGGCAACGACGGCGCCGTCGCAGACGACGGCATCGGCCGGCTGGGAAAGGCCGTGGGAGGCGCAATGGGCAGGGTCAAAGACAACCTGTTTGATCGCGACGCCGTCGAAGCTGATCGCGACGGGCGAGTCTCTGAGTTACTCTCATCCTGCTGATCGATTGAAGCGCTGGCACTAGAGAGTGGAGTCGAGAGCGACATTGGCGGAGGCGGAGGCGGCATCATTTCCGATGAAGATGAGGCGCTTGTCGGCCGCGATGACTCCTCTGACGAGCTTCGACGATCGTCTCTGTTGCGGTTGGCGAGACGAGATCGCGGCTGAGGGGCGGCCTGAAAGGCAGACGACTCCATGGTGCGAGCGGAAAGGTCGAACAGGTGTTGAACGGCGACTTGGTCGATGGCGTTGGGTAGAGATGATGCGAGAGCAATCGAAGCGTTCTTGCGTGAAATTGAGCAGCAGACGAAAGGATCACAAAGGTCGTGGCTGCAGAGCGATGAAGACGATAGAGATAGTGGCAGCCACGGCTTCCTGCGGTAAGGACTGGGGGTCTGCGCACAGCGCCAGCGCCGGTGGCGGAATTGACGAGAAAGAGAGGACGTCGACCGCCGGGAGGTGGTGACAACAAGTGGCCGATAGTAGCAGGCGAGTCGTTTCTCGGAGGTGAGATGGCGAGAACAAGCAGAAGCGAAACAGAGCTTGAGAAGAAAGCCGGTCATGAAGGAAGAGGCCCCGAAAGGATATTTGTTTCTCGAAGATCCAGCTCCCCTATTTAATATTAGGGGGTAATCTCAGGGTCGTCATTGGCGACGGTGGATGCGGGAAAGAAGGTGGCTGGGATCCGCAGGTGCAGTGGCAACTAGCTGACTTGGGGCAAGGCCGGCCAGATTGAGCAGCGGCCGAGGTGGTGAAGAGATCGTTTTGCAACGGTGGAAGATTGCGGTGAAGCGTGCGCCGGGGCTGTTGGCAGCGGCTGACGGCCGGTGTTGTTATGAGATGATGAATCGCAATCTGGTGGCTTTGAAAGCGAGCGAAACGCTGACGGGGTCCTCCGAAGGCGACCTGTTGGTAATACTGAGTAAATATTGACGTGTTCGTCTGTTGTGAGGGCCTGACAGGGGTGAAGCACAAGTAAGACGATACGCTGGTGAGAAATGGCAGAAATGAGTGGAAAGAAGAAAGAATATGCGTCCTAAAAATCACGACGAGATAGAAGAAGACATGAACAGGATGCGCGCCCAGGAAGGAAACGGCAGGCATGCCAGGTTTTAAGCTGGGAGAGGTGGAAGGTGCGGTGAGCCAGAGGGTTGTCCCCTGACGGCTGCAGGCGTCAATACATGTGCTCCCGTAATAAGCGTACGGCACACTAGGGAAATAGAAACAACAACAGTCCCACTTCGCGGACTTTTGCTTCACTGTGCTGCGCACCAGCGACAAGGCAAGCCTGCCAGTGTGGACGCATTCTGCGCACCGTTTTAGGTGGGGCAAGTACTTTTGTTGCACGAGAAACCAGAGAAGTAAACAATCGTGAAACTTGCTACGACTGAGAGTCCCTCTGGTCAGCAAGTCGTGCGTACGAAGTGGTCGATTGCAGAACGACAACTTGTGGAGGAGAGCCAATCTCAACGACGACGTAAATAACAAGACGCGAATCCCGGCGCGCATCCTGGCTCTTCGTCTGATGAACAGACATTAATAGCAGCGTCTTATTATGAAACAACCAATCGGGAAGGAAACAGAATAGGCAGCGAACAAATCTATGGAATACTCCGTGCCACGGGACGCAGCCGTGCGTCACGATATCAGACTTGATATAGGCACTCCGTAGGAGGTAGGTGAACATGTATACGGAGTATGTACGGAGTACGGAGTACATGTAAGATACTCTCGAGAGGTTTTGGAGACGTCGTGCCTCACACGTACCTGAAGGCCGGTGTAGGGTAAAACCACGATTAATCTTCCAGCTGACGGACCACAGGGTATCGACAACTGGCAGTATGATAGCTATTCCATATTCCATGCTGTTCATTGCTCATCGTTACCCCAGAGGCCGATTATGGAGTAAACATTCCAGGCGGTTCATCTACAGCGCATAGGCGCTAGGATGCGCCATTTCCGGCGGCCAGGGTGCTACCAGACGAACGAGACCCAAATCACTGGGTCTCTACGGAGTAGCAGTCAGAACCATACCGTGTCAATATATATGCCTGTACAGTATTAAAACTGTGTCATCCTTCAACGCGGGACGCGCCTCGCTTCAACCCCAAATTTTCAAGAGCTGTCCACACCACGGTACGACCGCACCAGCACATTCCAGGGATGCGTAGACCGAAGGTTGAGCGCAACGCTGAGTGATGGCAGCCGGCAGCAACACGCGAACGAACTTGCGAAGAGGACACTGCCAGGAAGAAAGCACGCCGAGGCTGATGAAGCAGGTTGACTTCGACGACTTGCGGGAGCATCATGGACCCCGCCGACTGTCAAGAGTACGACGGGTCCGGGTCGCCAACCCAGGCCAACGAGGGCCGCAGCTACGGACGCTACGAAGACCCAGGCTTGCAGCCGTCGATCAATCTCCAGCCAAGCCAGGACCACGGCGGCAGCTTTGACGCAGACAGCTTCCTTAACCGTTCGCTGGACGAGAATGATACCGGCGCGGTCAACTTCGGACTACTGGACTCGGGACCGCCGGGTCTCGACTCACCTGCTGCCTACGATGACGACCGGCGGATAAGCAATACCTTACGGCGATTCCTCCCCAGTTCCGACAACGACCCTGCCTCCACCACCAGCGGCCTTGCTCCCGAGACCCCAGCCCCGCCCAGGAACCCCTTTGCAGGGAAGCTTCAGACGCCGGTCGTGGCCGGATCGCAGCTTTTTGCGCAGACTCCCTTTTCCGCTGCCTTTAACCAGGGCAGCCCGACGTCGTCGCGGCCGTCGCCCTCCGACCTTCCCGCCCAACCGGTCCCGACGGAAGGCATCGCATCGTCGCCCCCCAAATTGCGCTTTTCGACGTCCAACGCCGGCGAACAGACGCCCATGCCCATGTTCAACACACTTGTTTCGAGCCCTCAGTCCTCCTTCGGTGGCTCCACGGCGTTTGCTGACCAGTCTGCGCAAGGGAACAACCTACAGCAATCCAGCCCTACCCGACCACGGAGAAGGACGCCTGCACCCATCGAAGAATATGAGCCCATGCAGAAATCTCAGGAGAGAAGATACGCGGCAGCCGAAGCGCCGCTGAACAATACCGGCGGGTTTGGCTCGAGCTCTGACGATGACGCTGACGATGCCAGCCAGCAACGCCGCCGGATTGTTCGGCAGAAACGAGATGCAGCTACCAAGGTCCTCACTGGAATCCGTTTATCCGGCCCGCCGCAGCATCCTGACATCGTTGAGGTCCCGGCGTCGACAAGAATTAGAGCACGGCACAGCTTGAAAGGCACGCGGTTAGATCCTCCGGCAGCGGCCAATGGTGTTGGTGTCGCTACAGAGACCGCCGGAGTGCGTGAAAGGCCTCTATCAAACATACCTGGATCGGAGGTGTACGAAGATCTCAGCTTTCCGCAATCTATGATCGATGCTTACGGCACAAAGGCCTTGCCTGTAGCGAAAACGCCGTCTTCTCCAGCTGTCTCACTACCCGCCTCTATTACGGCAACTGTGAAGCAAAACCGCTTGCTTCCGCACCCAATAAGCAGTCTCAATGAAGCCGACGCCATTCCCGAGACAAGCCCGGCAGGAAAATGGCCGTCGAGTGCGACCAAGATCCCTATAATGCCTACTTCTGATGCGCTTGAGCCCCCCAACGCTGTAGTCCCTGGAAAGGGCAACTTTGCGTCTCCGCCTGGACGCAAGGAGAAGCACACCCCGCAAGAGTCTGAGAACGGACCACCGCTGAAGCGACAGCGTCAAGCCATGAACGACGAGGCTTCACCGTCATCGCCACCTGTCCCAGCTCCAGTGGCCTCTAGCTTGCGATTGCAACAGGTCAGGGCGGATTACAGCGATGACAGTAGCCTATCACCGACACCTTCACGTCTATCCCGAGAAGGGACCCCGGTTACAGCAGACGATAGCGACCTATCGACGAGGCCTTTGAAAGCATCGAGCCACGTGCTCAAGATAGAACAGGAAGCGGTAGGGTCACCGCCCATCCTGGGACGAGGACGGCGACTGCGTGGAGTCGCAGCTTTGTCAAAAGGCCAAGAAGAGCTGAACAGCTCTGTAGGCGCTGCATCTCCGATCCGTTCTAGCTCAAACGAAGAGCGGTCTACGTCCCCCGCTTCACGCGTCCTGTTCGGCCGTAGCACTCGCTTGATTCGGACGTTTACGCGATCCATGAGTCTGCGTCCGTCCACTTTGGCGGCAGAAGTGTCTGGCCTGTTTTCAGGAATGGTCTTTGGTGTATCTGTATCAAGAGGGCACAACGAGAGCAAGAGCTCGTTTGGCAAGCGAGAAAAGGAAGTTGAAATTCTCCAGGAGCGAATCCGAGAGCAGGGCGGCGCCATCCTGAATGAGGGATTTGAAGAACTTTTTCAGGCTCCCAAAGTCGTGGCGGCCGCCCATCGCCTACGAACGGCGCCGAGCACGACAAGCGACCCCCCACTGCAACTTCTCGCGAGCGTCTCCAAAACCGGCTTCACTGCACTCATCTCCGATGGACATTCGCGCAAAGCCAAGTACATGCAGGCGCTGGCACTGGGTCTTCCCTGCTTGGCCCGGCGGTGGGTGACAACGTGCCTGGACCGGCACGAGCTGGTGGACTGGTCATCGTACCTACTCTGCGCCGGCGAGTCGTCGTTTCTTGACGGCGCCATCCGCTCGCGAAGCCTTGCGCCATACGACCCGGCATCTGCTCGGCTCGCTGACGTCGTGCACAAGCGGGAGATGTTTCTGCAAGGCGCATCCATCCTGCTACTCCCGGGCAAGAGCAAAGACTCGCCTCGAACACACTTTATCTTCTTGACCCACGCCCTCGGTGCCCGCTTGACACGTGTCCATGACGCCGCGGAGGCACGGGAGCATCTCAAGGCCATGGAGGCTGCTGGCCATACCTACGACTGGATCTACGCGGAAGACGAGTCAGATCTGCGCGGGATCTTTCGCAATGACGGCCTGACTGGCGGGACGAAGCGAAAGCGCTCGAGCACGACGGGTGGAGGTGCCGATCGCGCACCGGCGCTGGTGAAGACGCTGAGCAATGAGCGTGTGGTGCAGAGCCTCATCTTTGGAAATCTAATCGAGGAAGACGATCTCTGTGGCTGATATTATAGCTTACGCATACGGAAAAGGGTAACAGGAATTTCTCAGGGACAGCGAAAGGATATCTATAGGCGCTTCGTTTTTACTTTTGATCTTTTTGTCCGCTCTGTTGGATATCATTTACCGCCGGAGTTTGGTACGTGGTAAGGCGAAAGCAAACCGAATTTAAAAAGCAAATAACCAGCATTTTGATTGTTTGCAGGACCAGACTTTGGGCAACTATCTAGATTGTTAGGAAGTAAAGTCGCTTTTGCTTTCTAACACCGCTGTTCTACTCCGTCCGCGGCCGCTTGCTCTCCAACCCGTCGCCATTGCTGGCCTTGCCATGTCCATTCGAACCCTCCGCTGTCGGCTCGCTGCTCGATGCCTCCGTAGCATCCGGATCCCTTGATGCTGCAGCCGCTCCGCCCGCTGCGTCGACAGCATCGACCTCGTCACGCCCCCTTACACGGCCAGCACCCTCACCCAAGCTGCCGCCGCGGCCCCGCCAGTTGCCGTCCTCGTCAAAGAACTCGTGCGCGTTCTCCGCCGTGATCCAGCCACCACTACCCGGCATGGGTGGGGGGAGGCTGTGTGTCGTGGACGAGCCGGCGGCCGCTGTATTGCTGGCTTGGCCGCTACCGCCGCGAAACACGCCCCGGAATCCCTCAATGGGTTCCAAGGAAGAGCCGTCCTCGCTCTCAATCAGGATGCCATCGTATGCTTCGTCGTCCTCTGCCTCTTCATTGTAGTCACCGTCCTCGTCGTCGTCGTATGCGCCATCGTCGCCATTTTCGCCGCCACCACCCTGTCGGGAAAAGGACGGGTAGCTGCCGCCATCCTCCTCGCCATCGTCGTCACCGCCAAACCGGTCCGGGTGCAAGTCCGCACAGGCGGAAATGGCGTCGAAAAACTTGGATGCTTCCGACACGGGTTCGGCGGTCGATGTCGCTGTGTCGTTCGTGGGCGCTGCTCCGGCCGGCACGACGGTCAGTTCCACTGTTTCTAGCTCGTCTTCGTCGCCTCCGGAGCCAGACAGCTCCAGTTGCATGTAGATTGTCGGTACGCGCCGGTTGTCTGCTGTGTATGCCGACTTGATCGCATGCAGGCCAATGACTGGATAGGGGAGGGCCACACCGCTGCCCACGGCTGGGCTGAACAGGGTGAGTGTGCTATGCGCAAGTCAGTCTTGGAGACTTAAAAGTCTAAAGTGCTGTCATCGTGGGGGCTCCAGCACCTACTCTGACCCGACGAAAACGTCCACAATCTGCCCAACCATGTCATCGCCCAAGACCGGCCACGATGGCTCGTTGGATGCCTCTGCCGCCTCGGTACTGCTGCCGGCCCACAGTGGCAGCTGTTCGAGGTTCTCCTTGCTCACGTATGCACGCGCGCCGGCCCGGTGGTAATGCAGCACGGGTGGTCCGTCGAAGAAGGACGACGGCGTGCGCGACTCGTGGTCGGTTAACCGCGTGTATGCATCGACTGATGGCGCCGAGCGGATAGTCGTTGGAAGCGTAGACGCTGCTTGGGGTGCCATGCTGGGTATGTGTGCACGGTGTCTGGCAATAACTGGCTCTGACCTTTTGTCTGTTTGAGCTGCGATGCCTGGCAACGTCGAAAGCTTCAGAGCTCCCCCACTTGGCAGTTGGCAGCATGATATCGCATTTTCATTGGCCAGAGAAGCTAATAAAGCTGAAACGTAAGCCGAGTACTTATCACGTGATCTTCTAGGATTTTCCAGGGTCCAAACAGGCTACGATCTACCCGTAGTGGCACCCAATGCTCCGTACCGAGTACGATTACGATAATTGAGGTCGTGTCTCGCTGCCTGACCTACAAACGACTCCCTGCTATTACCTAGCCTACGGAGTAGGCATTTCAAATTCAAAAGCCATGTGTAGAAGGTACGAAGTAGAGAAGTCTTCACTAGAGCTACCGCTGCGCGTACCTGGTTCGATGCGGATGGTACGGAGTACGATGTACTTTGTGTTCCCTCAGTCTCGAGCACGAAGACGGAGTACGGAGTACATGTTCGGAGTACACGCAAGTCGGCTATCCCAACCCATTAGGAAAAAGGAGGGAAATATACTTCGTGAGTTACACGTACATGTACATATACAGAAAGTCCCGAATGCGATCCAGACGAACGGGGCTGAGGCTGTACGGATAAGATGCAAGAGTCTAACACGCACTACCTACGGAGTACTACATGTACGGAGTACAACGCTGCCTCTAATACGGGATACGCTGGGAGAATGTTTTCTCCACAAGTCGTGACAGTGGACCCCCTTTCGCCCGTTTTTGCGCCGCGCTTCCCTTCTCCTGAGCGTCGCGCCTTCCTCCTACACCAGGGTCCAGTCCACCTGATTTTCTGCGCGCAATTTACAAATTCAGGGGCAGCCAGAATCACGATGTCGACCAGATACTCCCTCCGCCAAACTCCCAAGTAAGCTCCTTTGTGACCTCAATTGCAGTTTCTGTTGTTCATCTTGCTAACCTAGGGCGCGTCGTTCCCGTGGGGCAGAAAAAAGGAACCCTTCAGTGGCATGGTTGAGACGCCAGCAACGCGCTCTCGTTCTCGTAAATCGCTTGCTCCCATCGAACACTCGGACGCAGACAGCGACTCGAGCTCGGCTGTCGAGAAGGCCGCGAAATCTTCAGCAAAAACCGGCGCGCCTACCGCCCGCCGCCGCCTGCCCAAGTTTGTCGAGCACATCGACAGCGAGGACGCCTCCGACAGCCAGGCAACCAAGACCGCCAAAACCTCCACCGTCCGGACGCCGCCCGTAGCGCAAGAGGACGTCAAGCCCAAAATGACGGAGAGAGAAGCGAATGGGGCGCCGGTGCCTGCTGCCAGAAATGGCTCTGCTGTGGACGGCTGGAAGCCCGGCTCCGATTACCGCATTGACTATTCCGGCAGGAAGGAGTTTGGTGGCGCGTTCGGCGTATCATGCATGATGATCGGCTTTCCGCTGCTGATGTACTACATGTGGATCGGCGCGACATACTACAACGGCGGCCTGCCGCTGCCGGCCGAGGGCGAGTCATGGGGCGACTTTGGCAACCACCTGGTCAACCTCGTGTACACCGGCGCGTTTCCTTCGCTGAAGGCTTGGGCCATCTACTGGACTTTCCTGATCTTTGAGGCTGCCTGCTACTGCTTCATGCCAGGAATCTGGGGCTACGGCAAGCCGCTCCTGCACCTCAACGGCAAGCAACTGCCCTACTACTGCTCGGCCTACTCGAGTTTCTACATGACCATCGCCGTGGCCTTTACCCTGCACTTCACCGGCATCTTCCCGTTGTACACGTTTATCGATGAGTTTGGGCCGATCTTGAGCGTCGCCATCGTGTCCGGTTTCCTCGTCAGCACCGTCGCCTACTTCTCGGCCATCTTCCGTGGCGCCCAGCATCGCATGACTGGCTCGTTCCTCTACGACTTCTTCATGGGCGCCGAGCTCAACCCGCGTATTTTCGGCATCCTGGACTTCAAGATGTTCCTCGAGGTGCGCCTGCCGTGGTACATCCTCTTCCTCCTGTCGTGCGCCGTCGGCGCGCGCCAGTATGAGCGCTACGGCTACGTCTCCGGCGAGGCCTGCTTCCTCATCATGGCCCACTTCCTCTACGCCAACGCTTGCTCCAAGGGCGAGGAGCTGATCATTACGACCTGGGACATGTACTTTGAGAAGTGGGGCTTCATGCTCATTTTCTGGAACTTGGCCGGTGTGCCGCTGTCCTACTGCCACTGCACGCTGTACATCGCCAACCACGACCCGTCCGAGTATGCATGGAGCAAGCCGGCCCTGGCCGCCTTTTTCACCAGCTACTTAATTGTCTACTGGGTCTGGGACAGCTGCAACAGCCAGAAGAACCGCTTCCGCGCCGCCTCGCGTGGCAATTTGGTGCCCCGCCGCACGTTCCCGCAGCTGCCGTGGCAGACTCTCGAGAACCCGCGCACCATCAAGACGAGCACCGGTGACGATATTCTGGCCGATGGCTGGTACGGACTGGCCCGCAAGGTGCACTACTCCTGCGATGCGTTCTTCGCCATCTCGTGGGGCCTCATCTGTGGATTCAAGTACGTGATCTTTCCTTTGCCTTTCGTCTAGTTCTCGCTGCTGCTCCGTGCTAACATTTTTGTGCGCGATAGAAGTCCCTTTCCCTGGTTTTACCCCGTCTTCTTCTGTCTCATGATCACTCACCGTGCCCTTCGTGACATTGAGCGCTGCCGCCTCAAGTACGGCGAGGCATGGACAGAGTACGAGAAACTTGTTCCGTACCTCTTTATTCCTGTACGTCCCCAATGTTGAGATTTGTCCCCCCTCCCCCCCCCTCGACATTTAGCTGACCGTTGCTTTCACAGTACGTCTTTTAATTTTTGCAAGGAGACCATTGCATGGTCTTCCATGTACTCTCTCAAAGAATTTCTTATATACCGGAACTCCCGCAGACAATCACTGGCGGAGACTCTGCGCATTCTGCAGAGTAGGTATCTTGACATTCTCTTCCTTGGCTTCTTGTACATAGTAGAAGCATACTTTTTTTTGTCTTATCTTTTTTCTTGTTTCCTTATTGTTCGTCGTACATACCGGCTCGACTTTGGTCTACTAGCTTTGCAGTTGTGTGTTTTGTTTGGCGGAAAAGGAGGTTTGATGTGATTAATATCTAATAAAATAATGTGCAAGAAACAAAACCGACCTCAATAGAATTGACATCACGGAAGAGCCCAGCGAATGAACAGCAGTACAATTGTAGCAATAATACACGTAATTTGCTCCTCCAAAGCAAATTCAGATAGATTCGAACATGGACAAAAAAATGACAAAAGGAAAAAAAAGAGAAACAGGACAGAGCCGGCGTCATGCCGCGCCTGTCAACCCTCTCTCCTCAACGAAAAGCAAGCCGGACTTCCTTCAACCTCGTCCTCTGCAGTCGTTTTGAGCCGCCAGTTCCTTATTTCCAATCGCGTTGGATGAACAAAAGGATCGCCAAAGAGTATTATCGTATCCCGTACCCTCGCCCGGTCCTCCCAGCAGTGTATATGCAAACTTCCATTCCGATAAACGCTTGCCCCAATGCCAGAAGGACAAACAAACTGTTCCCTTCCAACTCTCCAATGTTGAGTGCTGTCTGTCGGTCGATCGTGGATAGGAACGAATCATCATGTGCAAACGGAGTAAAACGCGGCTGCCAAACGCTTACGGACGGATCCTCACAGGAAAACGAGTACCGCACCGAGAGCCACCTTCTATTCCACTTGCGTTATCGAATCGTCCATCAACATCGAGGGGTCGCAGACAAGGCGCTTAGCAGGAGATGTTGAGCGAAGCCTTAGAGTTCATCAGGAGAGCAACAATCAGGCCGTACAGACCTAGTGAACGGTGTCAGCATGTAAGACGGAACTCAAGCACAAGAGCACAGCGAATAAGACAGTACATACCCAGAACCTCGGCGAAAATGAGAATCAGGATCATGCCGACAAACAGTCTTGGCTGCTGCGCAGTGCCGCGAACACCGGCGTCGCCGACAATGCCAATGGCAAAGCCTGCGGCCAGACCAGCCAGGCCGACAGCCAGACCGGCACCAAGCTGGATGAAGCCGGTGTACAGAGCATACTGGTCCTGCTTCAGGTTGTCGGAGATCAGGACAGACACGACCAACCCGTAGATACCAATAATACCAGCCATAATGACGGGGACAATATCTGGTTGAAAAGTCGCGGGTCGTCAGCCAATGCACATCAGTCGTGTATGTTTCGGGCATGCGCCGAATGCAGCAGGAAAACTCACTCTTGACAATCAGGTCGGGACGCAGGACACCCATGGCAGCGATACCGACACCAGACTTGGCCGTGCCGTACGAGGCACCCAGAGTGGTGAAGACGATGGCTGCCGTGCAGCCCATGGCGCCAAAAAAGGGCTACAGAAGAAACGTTAGCCGTTTGTAATAGAGAGACAAGCCATAACATTAGCTATGCTCTTCATCATCGCGCATAGTAGCGTCGCGGCAGATGAGCGGAGATAATGGCTCAAGCATTGCTGGCTCGGGGCAAGAAGGAGGGACGAACCGCATAGACGGGGCTATAGGGTAGAGCAAGAATGTCAGCTTCGATGATCACAATGCAAGGGGACGATTCATCTGGTCGTGGCAAACCGCCGGAGCTCGCCGCAGTAGCCGCCGTGCGCAAGAGATAGCTTGACAGTGGGTGGCCAAGGCGTCGACGCGAGCTTCGCAGGATGGCATCGCCTGTTCAAATGCATACGCAAGACATACCACAGATCGCTAGACATGATGACGGTTGTGATGAAGGAATAGGACGAAACGTCTGGAATGCCTCAAGAGAAGAGGCGCGGTGGGAACGACGAAAGGAGCGACGAAGAAGCTGGTTCACGCGAGAGAGAGCTGGCTCGCAAAGGACGTTGAAAAGCTGAGCGAAACGTTGCAGAAGCTGTCGGGGCGGTCGAGAAGTCAGAGGCAGGGTTGTGGTCGATGGCAGGATAGATGGAGGATGAGAGCTGTGGTGATGGGAGAGATTGCTGAGAGCAAGGGAAAGTCAGAAACGAGGCCTTTTCGGGTTGCGAGGTGTTTTTGGCTTCTGGCCAATGATTGGAAGACAGCCGCAGCTGGGATCCACCAGTCCTAAGCCAGACGGATTACGAGTAAAATATTTCGCTGCCTTCTGAAGATAACAGGTCCCACTACTGCAATCCTCTGTTCTTACCTGCTTCGTGGACAGGAGGCTCGCAAAAAATGTTTGCATATCGTTCTAGGTAGTTTGTGAAGGTTCTCTTGATTGTCGCAGCTTTTGTATAGCTTCCAGGATTGGATTCCACCACAAATCGCTCACGGTAACAGCTGTCTGAGACGTCATTTCGGCCAGTGACCGACCAATACAAGGCCCTCCACGTGCCCCACTACAGCAGACCAAAACATGAGCTGCGACCGACATCGCGCTTCTTACACTTTCCGTCCCATATCACCTCGCACATCGCACTTTCTACTTCTGTCTGCTAGAAGTTTGCTAAAAAGGGCAGCTGCTCTCTCTTACCCCGTCATTTTCACGCCCCTGGTTCTAGCGCGTCGTCGAGACGCTTTCTCTCGCCCAATGTGACCTTTGATGCCCATCAGCTGCCAGATTCAGCTTTCCCAACAACAGTCCTCTAGGTCGCCAGAATGCCCGGACTTGCTCGGAAGATCCTCGTATGCACCGCCACTGATGGCCTCGTCCTGCATCCTATCTCCTCAAAGAAAGACCAGAGATCTCTTGCGTCCGTCAAGATTCACTATGGCGATGCTATTCTCAGCGCAACGTCGCGCGACCTTGCTTCTGAGGACGCCAAGCCTGTCCCGAGCTTTGAAGTATTTGGAATAGTTGGTGCGTTCATACCAGGAGGTCATTCTACAGCTTTTCTGTGCTTGCTGTGCTAACAGATGCATCTTTTAAAGGCTTGATCCGCGTGTCCAGGTTTAGCTACCTCGTTTCTATCACCAAACGCGAACAGGTTGCAACAATCCGCGGGACCCCTGTCTATGTCGTCACGGAGGTTGCCGTGACACCCTGCACGTCTTACAACGAATGTCGTGAGTCAATCGAGGCAACGGCAGAGCATCTAAAGGTACGGCCGCCGAACTACGTCACCGATGAAGAGAGCGATGACGACGACGGAAGTCAATACGACGATAGTGGAGCCATTGGTGGATTGGTCTATGCCGACGGTATCGGCGACGATGGTGGTTTTAAGGCGGGTGGTACTGGAAAAAGCTCCGCCAAGCCCACCGAGGACGCGAAAAGCCACAAGCCGAGCAACAGCGTCGTTGAAGATGTCATCTCGCGCAGGGGCAGCTATGGCCGCTTTGCCCAAAGGTGGTTCAGCCGTGGAGGCTGGCTTCAGGAACAAAAGCGGTTGATGGGCTTGACCGGCAGCGAAAAGCCCGTCGACGCAGCAGGAGAAGAAACGGTAGCAACAGAACCCACAGAGTCTATCAGCAAGGCCGGCAACTGTAGCCAGAAGGTGTCACCACCCTCCTCTGAGGCGCCTCAGCCAGGCACATCTTTGGACCCATCTTCTGCTCCTGCTACCGACGAAGCTAGCCAAGCCGGTGCACCTACTACAGAGGCCGAGGCGGCATCCTCTACACCACCGGTCAATAACGCGGAGGACAGAGCTGTCATCGGTCTATTGCCAAAGCTGCTGCGTACGGCCCAGATGTTATTTGGCTCCTCTCGCGCCTTTTATTTCTCCTACGATTACGACATCACCCGCTCTATACACAAACAACCAAGGTCGCGGTGGAACGACCTCCCTCTGCACAAGCTTGTCGACAACCTCTATTTCTGGAACCGTCATATCATGCAGCCATTTATCGACGTTGGTGCGGATGCCTTTTCCCTCCCCCTCATGCAGGGCTTTATCGGGCAGCGCTCGTTTGTCGTCGATAGCAATCCGCCCCAAGTCGACGTCGACGCCAATGACTCGGTTGAGATGAGCAATTTCTCGTACCGGTCCGGAGAGGGCGGCCCGCTTGCTACATCGCCGCCGAGGGTTGCCAGTGAGCGAACGTCTACCGAGGTCGAGCTTCGAGCCTCTGAACAGCGATTCGATGTCACCTTGCTATCGCGCCGCTCTGTGAAACGTGCAGGTCTCCGATATCTGCGTCGTGGCGTTGATGAGGACGGAAATGTTGCCAATGCCGTTGAGACTGAGCAGATCCTCTCTCCTTTGAGCGTGAACCAGCTGCTCGATTCACAGTATCTTCCGCCGTCACAATCTCTGAGTAAAACGTATTCGTTTGTTCAGATCCGCGGCAGTATACCACTGTTCTGGACGCAATCGCCTTACTCGCTGAAGCCTATACCCGTCATCCAGCACTCACTGGAGCTCAACTATGGCGCCTTGAAGAATCATTTTGATGGTTTGCGGAGAGCGTACGGGTCGGTCCAGGTTGTGAATCTAGTTGAAAAGCATGGCGTCGAGTCCGCGCTTGGCACCCAGTTCGAGAGGAGTGTGCAGAGGTACAACGACGAGACCAGCAATGCATCCAAGGAAGAAACAGTAGCGTTTGAGTGGTTCGATTTCCACAGCGCTTGCAAAGGTATGAAGTTCGAAAACGTCTCGCTGCTTCTGGGCCGACTAAGCAAGACGCTCGAGCTGTTGGGGAGCACGGTGGAGGAAACAGGGCCGACTGCAGAGAGTGACGGCACAGTCAGCCCGATCGGCACCGTAGCAAGCGGCAACGGTGGCTACAATGCAGGAAGCATTGTGCAGACCCAGAAAGGTGTCCTCCGCACCAACTGCATGGACTGCCTGGACCGCACGAATGTTTGCCAGAGCTCGTTTGCCAAGTTCATGCTGGATGCGCAGCTCCGCGAGCAAGGCTTCGAGATGTCAGCACAGCGTGACCAGGAGAATGCGTGGTTCAATACACTTTGGGCCGACAACGGCGACGCGATCTCGAAGCAGTATGCGTCAACGGCAGCCATGAAAGGCGATTACACAAGGACAAGGAGACGAGATTACCGAGGTGCATTGACGGACGCCGGACTGTCGTTGACTCGCTTCTTTAATGGGTATATTTTGATGCAATTCCGACCCTCCCAAAACAAAGTACTGACACCGCTCTACCAGAGTTGTGAACGATTTTTTCCTCCAGACACTCATCGATTTTCTACTCGGGAATGTGACGGACAAAATCTTCGACGAGTTCGAAACGAACATGATGACAAAGGATCCGGCCATGTCCATGCAGAAAATGCGCGAGCAAGCCGTCGACCTATGCCAGCGTCGTGTGATTGCAGACGAAGCAGAAGAGTTCATTGGCGGCTGGACATTAATCGCTCCACACGACGCTGATAGTAGTCTCACAGCACCACCTTTCGAGGAAGTTGTCCTTTTACTGACGGACGCGGCGTTGTACCTGTGCCGTTTCGATTGGAACTTGGACAAGTTATCGTCGTTTGAGCGGGTCGAGCTGGGCCACGTCGACAAAATCACGGTTGGGACATACATTTTCTCCACGGTATCGGCCATGCAAATGGACGAGGAGCGCAACGTGGGACTTGTCGTCTCGTACCGACCAGGGCAGGACGACGTCATGCGGATCAACACACGGTCGCTGTCGAGCATGCAGCCAGGCGAGAATGATAGGAGCGGGTCTAGTCAACCGACTTCGGCCGCCGAAAAGTTGTCTTCCAGCTTCGCCAGCTTTTTGAATCTGCGTCCCGCATCGCCGCCAGCCAAACGCTTAGCCTTCAAAGCCCTCTATGCCGACACGTCTGTGCCAGCTCCGGCCGCATCGGCGGCTGGTGAGATTGGCCACCGGCAGACAGAGAAGGAACAGATTGTGTCGATTGCAAGTGAAATCGAGCGTTTGGTCCTTGTGAGCCGGCCAGTTGCAGCAGGCACAGAACGCAGGTCAATTATCGAGGAAGCAGACATTGTGTCGCGGGCCGAGGCTCGCAAGAACACGGGCTTGCTTGATCATATTGGCCACTCGCTAAAGAAGCTGGTGTGGGCTTGATGAAATATGCGCCATCTGCTTTTGCCATATTTGATTTCTTTTTTGGTGGTCGGGGAAAGAAACAGCCGCAGTCGATTTTGTGTCAGTTTCGTGCATACAGATGCATTTGGTAGCGCATGTCCTCGAGGCGGATGGGATATGAAAGCGGTGGTGGCAGTCGAAACCACTCAGCTTCGTTCTCGTGTATCTTTGTCCAGGCAGCCGAGTCCTGCAACAGGAACTTGTCCAGCAACCAGCGCATTGGATAGCGCCTTGCTTGGATGCCAACGGTAGTCTCGGCATAGCTTCCGGGGCTGTCAACAACAAGCAGCACAGTCCCCACAGGAGCAGCAGCTGTGAGCCGGAGAAGGAATGTGGCGGCAGCGCCGAGTCCGCCGGCTGTGAACAGCTCATTGGCCGTAAAGAGCAGGGCCACGAGCGTCGTGGAAGGATACAATCCCTTGTCGCCAGTGGCGCCGCGAATGACGTCTTCCATCTGATCGTCTTCGAGCTTGAGAACGTCCAGCTGGCGAAAATCAACACGGTACCTCTCTGGCGGTTCAACCATGGCGCCTTTACAAGAATCAGGATCGGGCTGAACCATCGAGGTACGCAGCCGGTCAACCACGCTCCCCCAGGGACCCGAGTCGACGAGCACAAGGTCACCCGAAGTGTTCTCGCCAGCCTCGCCGGACGTCAGCAGTGCGCCAAAGGCCACAACCTCGGCAGCGCCGCCACCGATGGCTACCATACGCAGAGCCTGCTGGCCACCGGAATGATGTGCTTGTGTCCAGTGCTCCTGAACGATTGGGCTGCCGAGTATAGACGCATAGCACAGCGCACGGGTCGGGCTCCAGCGGGCGGCATAGGCGTCTAGCGGCGGTATGGCACCAGAAACAGCAGGGTCTATCTCTTCGGCACCGCTCTCGTCCGGAATTTGACTTGGTGTCGCTACCAGCGCCGCAGTCCCGGCATCGTCAGTTGTTCCGCCGAATGCGCCAGCAAAATCCCGTTCAAAGAGAGCGCGCTTGACAGCCTGGAGGGCATCGTTGAGTTGAGGCGAGGCCAGGGCCGGGGCCAGAGTGCGGGCGAAAACGTCCAAGAGACGCTGCTGGAGGTTGAAGTGGATATCTCGCTGCTGGACACTGGCAGGCGGCTTGCTCGGCGGTTCGCTCGCAACAGCATGTTTTGTCGACTGTGGAAGCTTGGGCGGTTTGCGAGCAGCAGGCTTGTTGTTGTTCTTCGGGGCGTTTTTGGAGCCGTTTTTGGGGCCGTTCTTGGAATTGCCCACCGCTTGCGAGCCTCGAGCCTGTGGCATGCCAGGCAGTTGGGGGCGGCAACACTGGTGCCAGTTTCGTGCAGGTCGAGGGTCGCTTCTAGCTGCTCCGGTCGGCATGGCAAGGACTTTTTTTACTCGCAGCTCAAAGATCTGATTAGTCATATATGCGATAACCAGAACCGCAAGCCTTTTGATTACCCAAGCGCAGTATCCCAACACGGCGCTTTTCGTTGGGCAACAAAATAGGCGATTGGCGACGTCGCCTACATATCGTACATGTACCTGTAAGCGAGCCGTCCGTAGGCGCAGCTTGACTTTACGCTTGATGGGGAGTTTCTACAGCTCCGATCCTCTGCAAGCTGAAGTTGAAGGAGATCCAAAGTACGCCGTACCTAAGGAGTAAGAAAGAGGGCGGAAGAAGAAGAATCAACTTCAGGTCAGTGCGTCGCGGACCGCCTTAAAAGCCTGGAGCTCTTCCATAGAGTTGGGACTTTGATCTTCCATTTTTCGCAATATTACGCGCTCTCGCCGAAAAGTAATTCTATCGGTGTTATTGTTAGTCGTCTGGACGATACGGTTTATGAAGTCTGGAAACACCGACAACGTCCGAGTCTGATTGATAATAACAATGTCATTCCCTTCTGCGGGGTGCCCCTTCTGCGGGGTGCAGGTGGCAGTAACCGTTGAGATGTGCTTTCCAAACGGCACTGAAACTGCCCCTCAGCTTCTTGCACCTGCCCAGACGGCTAGTCCATGTCTGGTGCAGAGCTCACGCATTCTCACTCACCCCACTTTAGCGGCAATAAACTCTTTTGCCTCTTTTGCGTCTCTACCTATTTTCCTTCTTCCCTGTCCTTCCCCGTTTCTTCTCCTTCTTATCTTCTCTTCTCTTCACCCCCAATTCTCCCACCCATTGTCTTCACTTCCGACCGTCATCGCTAAAAAGCACAACCGCAATCATGGGATACACCGACGCCGACTGGAAGGCTGTGAACACGATCCGTGTCCTGGCCGTAAGTTGAGCACTGTTTTGCTGCCCCGCCCCCTCCTTTCCTTCCTTCCTATCTTGTCCCCAGCTTCATGTTTGCGATACCTGCAGACTTACAAGAGCTTCATCTCCTGTCGGCGGCGAACCCGTCTATTTTTTTTGATTGTCTTGCTTTTACCTGCTTTTCCGGTGCCCTGCTGTATGGTGGACGTTTTGCGCAGCAGCCGGATCCTTTTGTTTATGACACCTTTTCTGTCTACGCTCACATGACATCATCCCCTCCGCCACGCGTTTTAACTTGACCGGAACGACCCAATTAACAATATTCTTCTTTGCAGGCCGATGCTACCTTCAAAGCCAACTCCGGTCACCCCGGAGCCCCGATGTACGTTGCCTCTGTTAGCTTTTGAACTCTCCGGTTTCGGCCAATGGCGCGCCGAAGCTTCGGCCCCGGCCACTTGCGTCCGCGAAGCAATTTGGCGGAAGCTGGCCAGCGCAGGGCAGGGCAGCTGCATGCATAAATCCGACGGAGTCTCTTAGCTAACCGATTTGCGCTTTCTCACAGGGGCCTTGCGCCGGCCGCCCATGTTCTGTTCAACCGCTTCATGAAGTTCAATCCCAAGAACACCAAGTGGCTCAACCGTGACCGCTTCGTCCTCTCGTAAGCAAAATACAAGAAGAGTGGCATAGGCGCAGCGCAAAACCGCGCCTCTGCTCGCGCTTCCGGAGACTCTCGAAGGAAGCTGATGCTGACATGCCCTCTCCAGGAACGGCCATGGCTGCATGCTGCAGTATGCTCTTCTTCACCTGTACGGTTATGCCGTGAGCATTGACGACTTGAAGGCCTTCCGTGTATGTTGAATCAAGTCTCCTCGGGAAAGAAAAGCCACAACTAATTGCAACACAGCAAATTGACAGCATCACACCCGGCCACCCCGAGGCCCACGATACCCCCGGCATTGAGGTCACCACCGGCCCTCTCGGCCAGGGTATCGCCAATGCCGTCGGTCTAGCCATTGCACAGGCCCACCTCGGTGCCACCTTCAACCGTGATGGCTTCGACCTGATCAACAACTATACCTATGTCTTCCTGGGTGACGGCTGCTTGATGGAGGGCATCTCCGGCGAGGCCTCGTCGCTGGCTGGCCACCTGCAGCTTGGCAACCTGATTGCTATCTACGACGACAACCACATCTCCATTGACGGCGACACCAACTGCGCCTTCACCGAGGACGTCGCCAAGCGGTACGAGTCTTACGGCTGGAACGTCATCACGGTTGGCGACGGTGACAGCGACCTCGACGGCATCGAGGCCGCCATCAAGAAGGCCCAGGCCTCCAAGGACAAGCCGACCCTGATCAAGCTGCGCACCATCATCGGTTTCGGTTCGCTGCAGCAGGGCACCCACGGTGTCCACGGCTCTCCCCTGAAGGCCGACGACATCAAGCAGCTGAAGGAGAAGTTTGGTTTCAACCCGGAGGAGAGCTTCGTTGTTCCCCAGGAAGTGTACGACCTGACGGCCAAGACGATTGCCGCGGGTACCGCCGCCGAGCAGGAGTGGAACGACCTGTTTACCAAGTATGCTAGCAAGTACAAGGCTGAGCATGACGAGCTCGTGCGCCGCATCAAGGGCGATCTTCCCGAGGGTTGGGAGAAGACCTTGCCGGTCTACAAGCCGAGTGATCCGGCCATTGCCTCGCGCAAGCTGTCCGAGACCTTGCTGGGCAAAATCGAGGAAGCCCTCCCCGAGCTGATTGGTGGATCTGCCGATTTGACCGGCTCCAACCTGACCCGGTGGAAGGACGCTGTCGACTTCCAGCCTCCCTCGACCGGCCTCGGCACCTACGCCGGCCGCTACATCCGCTATGGTGTGCGCGAGCACGGCATGGGCGCCATCATGAACGGCCTGGCAGCCTACGGCGCCCTGATTCCCTATAGCGGCACCTTCCTGAACTTTGTGTCGTACGCTGCCGGCGCCGTCCGTCTGTCGGCCCTGTCCCAGGCGCGCGTCATCTGGGTGGCCACCCACGACTCCATTGGTCTTGGCGAGGACGGCCCGACGCATCAGCCGATCGAGACCCTGGCGCACTTCCGTGCGCTACCCAACCTGATGGTGTGGCGCCCGGCTGACGGCAACGAGACGAGTGCCGCGTACTACGTCGCCCTGACCTCCAAGCACACCCCCAGCATTCTGGCTCTGTCGCGCCAGAACCTGCCGCAGCTGGAGAACTCGACGATTGAGAACGCCATCAAGGGCGGCTACGTTGTCCATGAGGACAAGGACGCTGCCGTCACCCTGGTCTCGACTGGCTCTGAGGTGGGCATCTGCGTTGATGCCGTCAAGTACCTGGCGGAGAAGAACAACGTCAAGGCACGCGTGGTGTCTATCCCATGCTTCGAGGTCTTCGATACGCAGTCCAAGGAGTACCGTCTGAGCGTCCTGCCGGACGGCATCCCGTCGCTGTCCGTCGAGGTCATGAGCACCATGGGCTGGGAGCGCTACACACACGAGCAGTTCGGCCTGAACCGCTTTGGTGCGTCAGGCCCGTATAAGGATGTGTACAAGGTAAGTTTCTGTTTACCCTCCATTCTTTTCTTCTTCGCTCTACATCGCACAGGTCTAACAATGCGCAGAAATTCGAGTTCACCCCTGAGGGCATCTCCAAGCGTGCAGTGGCTACGATTGACTTCTGGAAGGACGTGCCCAACATCCGGTCGCCGATCAACCGGGCCTTCCAGCAGATTATCTAGATGGATACGGAGGAGAAAACAATCGGAAGGTATAGGATCTCGGCTTGAGAGTCACTGTTTTTGGTGTTTTTTCAAACTTCAGTATGTTCCCGCGCGGCCGCCGGTTTTTCGGTGACGGCCAAAACAGATAGAAGATCGCCAACACCAACCCCTTGGCCCAAAATTGATGCAGAGGCTTTTATCTTTTACGCCTTGTGTGTCTTCCAATGTCTATGTTCTAGTTACGTTCTCCTCTGAAGGGCCCTCAGCTCTTGCTGCATGGCCTGCCCTACCCGTTCCAAGCGAGCAGTGGCCCGCCGCGCTTCTGGCAGCGACTGTGCATCCGGCGCGACAACCAAGCCCACAAGCAGGGGCGCTTGCCCCTCGTCTGCATCCTCGATCTCCGCGTCGTCGTCTAGCCCAGTGTCTCTGCCGTCTATGCCATTCCCGGTTCCACGGCGGTCACTGGTATCGTTGCTGGTGTCTTTGTTGGATTTGCTGGTCTGGCGGTTGCGGGCGCCGGCCACCCTTGCGTCGGCACGATCCTGTCCTGGTCCGGAGTCCGGTGACATGGGTCTTGTCCGTCTGCTCTGGCGGCTCTGTCGGCTCTGTCGCCGTGGGTCGATGAAGCTTTCGATCACGACGGCGCCCGTGCTGTATGTTGCCACGATGTGCTCAGGAGGTGTCATGCCCAGCGCGGCCAGCAGAGCAGCCGACGAGGAGCCGGCGGAGGGTCCACTGTCGGCAGTTGCTGGTGTTGTCGTTGTTGTCGCTTCTGCTGCTGCTTCTGCTGCTGCTGCGTCCTCCCATGGCCGGTCCGCACCTAGGCCGAGCCGGGCGGCCACGTCCCGGGCCCGCAGCGCCGTGGTGGCCAGGTCGTCGAGAGCATCGGCACGCTGCTGGCGAGTGGGCTTTGGCGGTAGGTCCTCTGTAGGCTGCTGGTGCTGCTGGTCTTCGTCCTCGGTAGTGTTTAGTCGGGGGTTGGCAGACGAGATGATGGGCGTCCGGGTCTGGTCGGTCAGGTGGATGGCCAAGTCCGGGAACTGGTGCGGGAAGGCGGCCATGGTCCCGTCCCTTCTCCTTTCGTCTGATACCTGTCCAATTCCGCAGCGGGAAACGGAAAGCACGACAGGGACGTTCTCGCGGAATACCTTTCTAATTGAAGCCGATGTAGAGAGAAGGAGAGAAAGAAATCGAAAAAAATCCAGTGGCAGTCCCAAAACCTTTTCAAGATATCTTCCAAAAAAATGATGTCTGTTCTCCTCTTGCCCTTTGTTCCTTTTCATCGTCTCCTCTCTTTTACTACCGACAGTTATCCGGAGCAGCGCTGGTTTTCATACTCCAACACGGCGGGGCTGACTGAAAGAAAGATAGGCGGGGAAGTACGCTAACAGTACGAGCACTCCGTAGACTAAGCGCACTCGAGGCGCTGACCTGGCGCCTGGGACCTGCCCTACGGACGTTTGGGTTGGCACTGTGGCACTTTACGGTTAGGTAATTTACTGCTCCCCTTTTTGGCGACGTGTTTCTACGCTTGAAGCTTACTTGGCGACCGTGTTGTCCTTCGTAGCTTTGAACACAACAACCAACAACTCCCCCTGTTCGTCTTTTGACTTCCCCTATCCTTTTAAACTCCATTTTGCAGCTGCATTGTTCTTTGCGTTCATTGTCGAGCTCTCTCCTATCTGCACTAGCCTTCTCTCGCCACACAACCGACAAGATCGACCATGGCCGACGACGACAAGGCCAAGGCTGAGAAGCTCGCCGCGGCCAAGAAGCGAGTGCGTTCATCTGATTTATACTTTGTGCGCCATGGAAAGCAATCCCAAGCTAACGGTTTACTCCTTTACACCCCATCCTACAGGTCGAGGCACTCAAAAAAAAGAAACAGACTGGTGGCGGCAAGAAGGACAAGAAGGACAAGACCGCGGCGAAAACTTCGGTAGACGATGCGGCTGCCGAGGATGATGAGACAAAGGACGACGTGACGGACGTGGCAACAACGACAAAAAAGAGCGGCAAGGGCGGCGACGACAAGAAGAAGAAGCAGGAAGAGGATGAAGGCGGCAGCAAGGACACAGGGGGCGATGACAAGGACAAGGAAGATGACGAGAATGCCGAGGAGAACAAGGACGAAGAGACGGCCGAGGCGGAAGATACCATCGACAATACTGCCGCCGTAGCACCCTCTCTCTCGGAACAGTCGCGTCTGCGCTCCACGTCCTTTCGCCACGGCGGGCCACCCGTACCCGCCGGCGACGGCGACACGGCTGCCAACATCTACCGGAAGCAGGTGGCCCGCATCGAGGAGCTCGAGCGCCAGAACAAGAAGCTATCCAAGGATGCTGCCGATGCTGAGAAGCGCTGGCAAGAGGCCGAGGATGCCCTGGCCGACACGCGCGACGGTGCCGGCGCCTCCGAGGTAGCCAAGCTGGTGAGTCGAGACCAAGTAGTACTAGCGAGGTGTCGGCCGGTTTGATTGTTCTGACGTGTGTTGTTTTCCCATCACCAGAAATCTGAGATAGCTGCTCTCCAGCGCCAGAACACACAGCTACAGGCCCGCACCACCAACCGGCATGCCTCATCGCCATCCACGAGTACCGGCTCGCCGCCGACGTCCGAGCTGGAACAACAGCTGCGCTCCAAGTCGCAGACGATTGAGAATATGGAGCTGGAGTTGTCACGGCTGCGCGCGCAGGTTGAGCGGCTCTCGGTTGGCGACGGTGGCGGCAGTGACGACGACGAAGACGGTGACGGCGACGGCGATGACAGTACTACTGCCGGAGGCGGTCTCGGAAACGGGCTCAGTCCACAGCAGCAGCAGCGGCGGCGGCGGCGGCTGTCCTCGAAAACACACCATGGCCAGCAGGAACAGGTGACCGCGTTGGAGGAGAAGCTGGAGCGTGCGGAGAAGGCGGCAGGCACGGCGCAGCGCGAGCTGGCGGAAGTCAAGCGCAACCTGGAGCGGGCGTCGGAGAAGGCGGTGCGGGAGGGCAGCGCGCGGACGAGTGCGGAAACAAAGCTGCGAGCGCTGGAGAAAGAGGGCGAGGCGCTGGGGGCGGAGCGCGACGAGCTGCGGCGCAAGGTGGAGGCGCTGGACAAGAAGGTGGCCACGCTGGCTACGCTGCACAAAGAGCACGACGCACGCTCGCAGGCGCTGCGTCGTGACAAGGAGCGCGCCGAGCGCGACCTGGCCGACACGCGCACGCGCCTCGAGCGCGCCGAGGCCGAGCTGCTGCGCCTGCGCAAGCGCGACGCCCGCGACGGCGGCGGCACCGACGACGAGCACCTCGACGAGCTGCTGGCCGGCTCGCCCGAGCACAGCGAGCGCCTGGCCCATCTCGAGCGCCGCCTGCGCGACCTCGAGGCCGAGAACGCCGACCTGCGCCACGGCATCTGGCACGAGCACCGCAAGGAGCTGCAGGTTGGCCCAGACGACGACGGGCGTGGCCGCCAGTTTAGCGACGTCGACTTGTCGGCGGGCGGTGGTGGAGGCGGTGGCGGCAGAGGTGCCGTCAGCGGTGCTGGCGCCGCGCTGGGCGACTTTTTCTCGGCCCTTACAGGCACTGTCGCCGGTGGTGGCAGCGGCGGCGGCGGCGCTGGCGGCAGCGGCGGAAACCAACGCCATTACCGGCATCATGCTGGCGGTAGCGCCGGTGCCGGCACCGGCGGCACCGACGACGGTTTTCTGGACGACGACGAGGAGCTCGACTTTGACGAGGAGGCCTTCCGGCGCGCACAAGAAGAGGAGGCGCGGCAGCGACTGGAGCGTGTGCGCGAAGCTAAGCGGGCGCTCAAGAATTGGGAGGGCTGGCGGCTGGACCTGGTGGACAGCCGGCAAAGCGGCGCCGAGGGTATTGGCCCGGTTTTCGAGATATGAAAGCAGAACTCGGGGTGGGGGAAAAGGGGGGTGGGTGGATAAAGAAGCCGTCTCACGAGTGTGAAATGTACATCATCAGGGGTTTATTTGTTTTTGTTTTCTTTTCTGAGAGCCCAGGGGGCAATTCACAAGTTATGCTACAACGTCTGATGCAAGAGATGGCAGGAAGACTTGAGCGGTTGTATTACATTGCTAATAGTGACAATCTATGAGGCGAGGAAACGGGGAGAATTCATGAAAATAGTACATGGCTTGAAAGCACAGTGAAGGAGAAGAGGAGAGAAAAGGGGCCTGGATAGGCGACAAAAGAAAAGGGAAAGCAAACGACGAGACGAAAAAACGAGGAGGGATCCGCCTGGCAGTAGAACGGAGAAAAGGGGAGAAACGCCATCTAACCGTTCCAGACTCAAAAAGAAGACTGCCCTTGAAAGCAGATGAAAAAAAACTAGCAATGGCAAATACAAGAGGAAGGCAGAGTTGAGAAGAGACAGCACCGAAATTGCCGGTGAAATAAAGAAGCGTTCTTGCCACAGCGATCTATCGCGTCGGGAGATCGTCCGCGGCGTGGACGACCGCAGAGGCCGGTGACGGAGGCGACGACGAGCCCATCACGGCAGATGCGTCGGTATCGGGTTTATGGGTAGTCTGTTCCTGTTGCCGCTGTCGCCGATGCTGCCGATGCAGCCGCAGCTGCTTTCCTGGCTTCGCCAACAGCCTCTCCGACGGCTTCTCCAATGACTTCTCCAGCTGCTTCTCCGACGGCTTCTCCGACGGCATCTTGCCCGCCTTTTTCGGCAGCTGTTGTTGCTGCTGCTGCTGTTGAAGCTCTGCAATCTGCTGCATCATGGCCAGTGTCTGCCGCTTCTGCAGCTCCACCTGCCGTCGCAGCTCCTCGTTCTCCTGACGGTACCGTTTCACTTCCTCGCGGAGGTCGTGGTGGCCGTCAGAGTCATTGTGCCCGTTCAGGTCGCCGGGGCCGTCTGGGTCGTCACCGCTGTTGCCGTTGTTGTCGTCGCCACCGATGGCATCGTCACTATGCAGCAAGGCTTCCGAAGCTGTCCGTTTGTGGCCCCGCGGTGCTATCGTCGGCGGACGTAGCGGACGCAGCAGCAGTCCTAGGTTCTCTAGTGACTTGTGGTCCTCGCTCTCATTGCCCAACAGCAGAGACGCCGGATACGCAGTCGCTGCCGCGGCAACAGCAGCAGCAGCCGTGGCGGTGTTGTGGTCATGGCCGTCGGTGCTGCTGTCGTCGTCGTCGTCCCCGTCGTCAGCGCCAGGGGACATGCTCGCAGGCAGCACCGCGGCCTGCGACCGTTTCAGCTTCGTGTTGGAGGGGCCGTTGCTGTTGTGGCTACCGCTAGTGCTGCCTTGCCCCGGGAAATTGCCGGCCACACCATTGCTGCCTACACCAGTTGCCTCGCTCTCTGGCGGCACAGCGGTGTGGACGCGCCGCATATGCTCATTGAGGTTTTCAAGCCGTGAGAAGCCTTTCCCCGCGTGCCGTTTGCACGTCTGGTGCGGGCAGTGCAGTGGCTTGCGTGGGCCGCCGTGCAAGCCGTGCACTTCGCGTTCGTGCCGGATGAGACCACCCGAGTAGGTGAATCCAGGCATGTTCCCGCAGCCCTCGGCCATGCACCGATATGGCCGCTCGTGCTTGTCCATATGCTTACTATAAGTGGCGTCAGTACGCTGCTGTAAAAGTTCCAAGAAGGTATAAGAAATCAACTTACTTGTATTCACACTTCCGTGCGAACCGCCGCTTGTCTTCTTCACAGTCTGTCCACGTGCACTCGTACACGCCTTGGCTATTTTTCTGCACGTCGCGTTCCGGCTTTGGAACCATCTTGGCGCGCTGTGTAGAAGACTTGCCGCGGCGATGACGAGGGCCCTTGGAACTGGGAGCCTTCATCTTTACAGAAGGAGTCGTCTCCGGCGAGTAAACGTCCTCGTCAGGAGATGGCACGGCCGAGTGCGAGAGGGTTGGAGAAGCGACAGCTGCAGCGGCTGGTACTGGCCTGCGGCGCGGGGTTCTTGTCTTGTCGGTGACGGCGACAGCTGCGACGGCCGCGGCGGCTGCAGCAGCGGCAGCGGCCACTGTGACTGTGGCGTTGTTGAGATCGGACGACGCGGATGCGTGCGATGCATGGTCCGGGTCGTCGCCGTCGCCACCAACAATGACGTCGTCGACATCGAGTCGTGGCGGCTCGCCCTCGGCAAGCATCGACTGTTCGGCAGGCTGGTAGCCGTCGACTACGGCGGCTGCAAGGCTGCTGACATCGGCGACGCCATGCATCGCGACAGTGCTGTTTTCTGCCTCGTCGTACCCATCGTCGCCGGTCTGGTCGATGTTGGGGTAACTCTCATCCTGAAGAAAGGAGCGCTGGCGCGACTCGAAGATTATGCTCATGATGACGGGAGGAGATGAATGAGGAAAAGAGAACGAAGGTAATGAGTGTGATGAGTGAACGTAAAACAAAGATGAGTAGAATAAAAAAAGAAAAGAAATAAGGGGAGAACTGGCTGAGAAGCTGCGATCCGGAGTCCCGGCAAAGGACTGCGTAAGCAGTTCGATGAGCGGAGGGAAGTCACTGGAGGAGCACTGAGACGCGGTGGCGAGGAAGGTACAACCAGCCACGAAGCAAGTTTTGTTGCGATGTCGCGTGACTCGACTCGTGCTATTCTCAGTGGCAGACTCTTTTGGCCTTTTTTGTAATTTTTGTTCTTGTGTTCTTAACGTTTTTCTGTGATGCGTGCTGGCTTGCCAAACGCGCCAGATGGGTTTTCGTTGTCTTACAGACGAGCCGTCTCGGAGCCGGGCTAAAAGATGGTCAGCTTGGCCTGCACTTGTGCTCGGGGATGTGGTGGGAGGCGGTGGTGTTGGTGATAAATGCGTGGCCTGAGGTTTGAAGAAGAGGAGAAAACAAGGCATCAATTTTCGGGGGGATTTGCGCGACGGGCTTTGTTTTTGTGCTCTTTGTTGTCATTTCCGCCACAGTTAGGCCGCCACATTTTCGGAGGCGACACGTGCCAGTTCTCCACTTTTCTCGCGAAGACACAGCCCTGTGATCCTATGTGCCGTTTGATCCGCGTCCCTCGTAGCCAAACAGAACAAGGAGACAAAAAAGCGAAAGAGGGAGCCGGCTGGTGGAGGCAAAAATATGGAATCAATACCTTAGTCAGAGTGTTGCCTGGCAAACTCAGCCGGACTCGACTGTGACCCCTGGCAGCTTGGGGGGCGGTGTCGTCAATATTGGGAGTGGCGGATGTCGGTTGTCAGGAATCAGGATGTCATTGCTCGTGGATGGATTGCGGCCGACTCTTGCCGGAGTCCTTGGACGCTCCTATATGTAGACAGGATAGCATCGTGCCGTTGATGTCGAGGTAGCAGGCAGCAGGTGGGAGACCTTTATACATGGGGTTTGCTATCATCGAGGCTGGGGTCCTTGCCTCCAAGACGTTTGTGGATGGTCTGCCGAGAGGAGCTTGTGTCCCAAGGCGGCTACCAGAACGCTCATGGCCAGTCACAAGTTTAGGCACCCTTGGATTGTTGCCTTCCCTTCCCGAGTGACTCACGTCACCATGCTTTCCCATCGGTGAAAAGTTCACGCAGAATGTTAAGCAGGAGTCTAGCATTTTGATTTTATCTCATATTTATCCTTCTTCCCCAGCACCGACTGGCGAACAAGCCCGCAGAAAAGAAGCCACGCGCACAGCATGTCAGTGCGAACCTCCGCGCCTTCTCCTCGTCACCCTCGTCCTTCCCATCGACGCTTCCATCTCGCTTTGATTTTTCCCCGTGTTACGGGTTTATACTACGGGAGCCACCGCCGCCCGGGCCTCGCTGAATGTCATGACCTACTTAGTGTGACAGTTGAACTACAATCTTTCTTCCTCTGCAAGCTGCGACTTGGCCGTCAGAAACACCTTGTGCAGGATGCCCTCCAGCTGCGCCGTCTTCGTCCAGCCCACGGTTCACCACCGCCTTTTCCATCCCCCCCGCATCCTCCTTTAGCATGCCCGCCTGCTGCGTCACCTGCGCCTTAAACAGCTATGCCGCCGTCCTCCAGATGCTGGCTCGTTTCTCACCTGCCCCTTCTGTACCTAGGTAGTTCAACGGGTGCCCCCAAGCAAGCGGCTCTTTTAAAGAGATCCTTTGTGGGAATACATCGAGAAAAAGGCAACTCATTCATCCTTCTATCAGCCTTACCACAGCCAAACAGCAACGACAACAAAGCAAGGGGTATTTAACTTGAATCCCATATGCACGTCTTGGAGCCTCTTTACATGACGGCAGAGCGAAGATAAAAACGAAACTCAAAGGGCAGACTAGTCACGGCAGTCTATCTGCGCTCTCTTGTAAGACGCCGACAAGAAAGACAAGGCCGGTTTTCTGCAGCATTAGGGTTATCAAGGAAGCCTAGTTTACCAGGAGCCCTGCTTTCCGAAGATTGCAGCCTCAAGTAGTTGGGGGTAAAGTAGGATTAGTCCTTAGGCCTCCTCTTTGCCAACGGAGTGCGGCCTCTCAAACTGGCCGCTTTGGCAGCGCCTTGTATATTTGGCAGGGGTGATAGAGGACAACAGGCAGCCGGCAGTCTGACTATATGTAGACCGCAGCTTGGCTGAGCAACTATTGGTTGAGAGGCCGCCAAAGCACGAGATAGGCCAGAGGACTGGCAACCGCGAAACCGTTGCTGCCTCGCGTAAATCGGTGGGCGATGAGTCTTACGTCTGCCTGAGGAAACAAGGGTGCGTCCGTTTGGCTGGTCGAACCATGTGACAGCTCCTGATTGGCTGGAACTGGCCAATAACTGTTGAGAATGCTACACCTGGTTCTTCGGAACGATCAAAGTGTCTTCCCGGCGAGATTTCTCCGCATAAGGAGCCTGCCGGGGAAACACTCTCCCCGTCTACTCCGTAATGAGGCAACCGGACAACATCAAATATCACGACGTCAAAGACAGAAGCGAAGCTAGTTGAAAGAGTTAGCAACAGTGAGATAAAAGTACAGCGCTCTACTCCGTCTCAGAGGCAATGGATCAGTCAGCGTTGTCTGCGAATCCCGAAGTCCGCTATATCGCCGAGCGGGAGTGGGGGAGGGGCCAAAAGCAGTGGAGGAGCTCACAACAGTTGAAGTGCCGGCAAGAACACCCACCCCGCCATCTTAAAAGGTCGCGACACCCAGTGGTCCCGCAACCTGCTATTTCGGACTTTCCTCTGGATGCTGTCATTGCTTTTACCAACGTCGACCAATTCGCCTCGAACGGAGACGGAGCGCTCAGATAAGCAAACGAAACAAGCTCGGAGATCTACAAGAACGTTGCCGCCAAGCTAGAAGAGAATTCGCCTTTTCCTGCCGCGCAAACAGCCCCAACGTCACACTTTCTCTTCTGTGACGCTTTATCCGCCTCTCTCGAACAAGTTCCCCCTATATAAGGAGCACGTCACGGCCGGATTGGACATCGGGAAGAGGGACACGGCAACAGACACGGGACAAGCACCTCAGGCGGAAACCAAAAACGCAACAACACACGAGGTGAGAATGCATCATTTGTGGTGTGGGAGGCTCGGAGGAATATAACCGCACTTCCTCTCATGTTCCTTTCCCCCAAAAGCATTTCTCTCTTCTTTGTGTACTAATTGTCTCGAGCCTTCACTCTACCTACACCGGTTGAAATCGCATCGCGACAAAATGGCTTCTACCGCTGGCAAGGTAAGAAAAGCTAGGGTTGGGCTTCACGGAGCCTATCAGGATGGAGGGTGGGAGGATAGGCAGAAGGGAGAAGGGGAGAAGGGAGCACAGCAGCTGACCAGGGGCACTAGACCATCACCTGCAAGGCTGCCATTGCCTGGGAGGCAGGCAAGGAGCTGAGCCTCGAGGACGTCGAAGTGGCGCCGCCCAAAGCCCACGAGGTCCGCATTGAGATCTACCATACGGGTGTCTGCCACACAGGTCCGTTATGTGTTCCTTTCCATCGTCACAGCTATCATCGCCAGTTCGACTGACATAACACCATGCTCCAGACGCATATACGCTCTCCGGCAAGGACCCCGAGGGCGCATTCCCTATCATCCTCGGACATGAGGGTGCCGGTATCGTTGAGTCGGTCGGTGAAGGTGTCACCAACGTTAAGCCGGGCGATCATGTCGTGGCTCTCTAGTATGTATTCTGGTCAACTTTCTCGCCGTCTCTGCCCGCATGCTCACCCTCCCCCTTTTCAGCACCCCCGAGTGCGGCGAGTGCAAGTTCTGCAAGTCGGGCAAGACCAACCTATGCGGCAAGATCCGCGCCACCCAGGGCAAGGGTGTCATGCCCGACGGTACGTCGCGCTTCAAGGCCCGGGGCAAGGACATCCTGCACTTCATGGGCACGTCGACGTTCTCGCAGTTCACGGTGGTCGCCGACATCTCCGTGGTCAAGATCCAAGACAGCGCTCCATTTGACCGTGCCTGCCTGCTGGGCTGCGGTATCACCACCGGCTACGGTGCCGCGCGCGTGACGGCCAAGGTGGAGGAGGGCAGCAGCGTGGCCATCTTCGGCGCCGGATGCGTCGGCCTGTCGGTGGTGCAAGGCGCCGTGGCGCAAAAAGCCGGCAAGATCATTGTGGTCGACGTCAACCCCAGCAAGGAGGCGTGGTCGCGCAAGTTTGGTGCCACGGACTTTGTCAACCCGACCGAGCTGCCCGAAGGCACCACCATTGTCGACAAGCTGATTGAACTGACGGACGGCGGCTGCGACTACACGTTCGACTGCACGGGCAATGTGAAGGTGATGCGTGCGGCCCTGGAGGCCGCGCACAAGGGCTGGGGCCAGAGCATCATCATTGGCGTGGCGGCGGCCGGCCAGGAGATCAGCACACGGCCCTTCCAGCTGGTGACAGGCCGTGTGTGGAGGGGCTGTGCTTTTGGCGGCATCAAGGGCCGCTCGCAGCTGCCGAGCCTGGTGGGCGACTACCTGGAGGGCCGCCTCAAGGTGGACGAGTTCATCACGCACCGCAAGACGCTGGGCGAGATCAATGCGGCTTTTGAGGTCATGAAGGCGGGCGACTGCATCCGTGCCGTCGTCGACATGCGCAAGCAGTAAACGGTTCATGGGAGGGTATTGGGTGCGAGAGATTGGAAATAAAGGGTCTGTTCGTTATATCCTGATATTTTGATAATACGAAGCCTTTATTGGTGAACAGGGTTTCTATGCTCGTGGTGCTTCCAGAACGGACACGGTAGTACCGTACATACGGAGTACATGGACATATGCTTTCTGGGTTCCTTCGCCTGCAAGCTGGCAAAAAACGATCTCGGTGTTGGCGGGGCCTCGTCGATCTCGTTGGCAGGCCCGGTCTAGGCTCGACAGAGCCATACTTCTGCGTGACTGCTTACTGTGGTTGGCTGGCAGGTGGAATTGTTGGGCATCGCAGAGTAACAAGATACTTTATCCATGGGCCTCTTGTGTCTGAGAATACGGAGCATGTTACTCATAAGGATTCTCAGGTTACACGATCAAGGGATATGGAGTAAAGCCGGTCAGCCTTCACTGTCTCTGACCGGCAGCTCCGTGATCCTTTTCTGCCTCTATGATACCCTTTGTGGGATGGGTCTGAGTCCTGACAGGTATCATTCATTCAGCCACGGGGCGGTTTGCTGAGACACCAAAACAGGGTCAGCTGGTCCTCAAGTAATCCACTTTCCCTCATTTAGCCCAAGCCGTACGGAGTAGGGAACAGGAGCTCTGAACATTGGTTAAATTCACCTAGCCAGCTAGCAAGAGAATCATAGCTTACACCCCGACAGCGGAGCCTCGTCACCGCCCGCACATGGCCGCGATTCTGTATCTCGTCTGGAGCTAAGCACAAAGAGACTCGTGGTGGAGATGGAGGCGGGTCCTAGAATGAGGCAAGCCTGGCCAGAATTGCGAGATATTGCACATACGGAGTACGTGTGTATTGAGAGCGGCAATCGCCATGATTTCGGGAGTCACAGTGCCATTACAAAGCCATCCCAGTCACCAGTCTATTCATTCACGTAGTTGCCCCTTTCGTTCTTCCAGCACCTTCCGGATGCCGACAGCGGGCGCCACTCACTAGCGCCAGGCTCCGGCGTTTGTTAAACGGAGAACAAGATACCTGTCCTCTCCGTGTGCTACCTTCCCCCCGTCAAGTATCTTTCTGCGGGTTGGTCAGCAGCTCCAGCAGGCTCTGGACCCCTCGGCGCTTGCTCCCCAGCATGCCGACCGCCGCCGCCGTCGTGGCCCTCGTGGATGCCCAGCCGTAATCACCACCTAACAAAGCACACACCCTCTCACGCCCCCTGCTGTCCCATCGTATCCGTACGCCCCCGTATTTCCCAGGATTAGCCATGGCTCCGCCCAGGAGTGAGGCGCTGCCCGACAATCGCTGTCTTAAGGCTTTCCTCTTTCTCCCGCCTTCGTTCTCGCTCCTTCCCATTCGTAATAAAGGCTCGTGTCCCTTTGAACTCATTGTCTTTGCCTTCTCCTGCATTTCTCTCCCGTTTTGCATCCTCCTGCTGCGTTTTGTCTCCTCTCCTCTCGCTCTCCGTCTCGACACGCCTGCGATCTCCACACTTCCTTCACTTATCGTCGTCAGCCCGTCGGCAGCCTAATCAGCCACTCTACGAAGCCTGGCGCTTCCTCTTATCGTCGGGCATCACAACCATCTCAACAACATCCTCGGGAAGAGACAACTTCTAGTTTCCCTCCTACTATTGACCCTTTTCGCCTGTGGCACCAGATATCTCTTCTACCTCTCAACTCTCTCTCCACCTCTACACCTACGACATGGCACCTCGCAAGATCAAATGCTCCTTCAAGGAGTGCAAGGATGCGGCCCAACGCATCGCCGGCGACTGCGCCTTCTGCAACGGACACTTCTGTGGTCGTCACCGGTTACTAGAGGACCATAAGTGCACCGGCCTCGAAGACGTGAGTTTTGTCTGACCCTCTGCTTGTTAAGAGTCGCCTCCTGGCGTCTTGTATTCCCCTTATCAACCGCCGACCTGAGCTGACTCGTTCTCCTCAACGACCCCCTAGTGCAAGAAGGCAGCCCACGAGCAGAACGCTGCACAGCTTGAGTCTGAGCGGACACACGTCATTAAGGGCGTCTAAACGGATTGACGCAAAGGACCAAACGCTGCGCATGTGCTTCTCGCCGTCTGCCCTCCCCCTTTTCCCTCCCTCTCTTGCGCACAACTCCTGGTTGCTCCCAGTCAAACCGCGACATTCGACCAAACCCATCTCAGTCTCGACACCGAGAGGCTCGCGACCGAGTGCAGGAAATCTTGCTCGACTAGGGTGGCATGCCTGCCGGAGACTGCCCGCCATCGCCAGAGTTAAGTGCACCGGGGAAACGGCGCCGTCTTTCTCGCAGATTGGCCCGGCTCGGCGCCGAAAATGCGTCTCGTGCCAGCCGTCTGCTTGACTTCTGCCAAACACCACCACGTGCCCTCCGCTGCTCCTTCGAACGTCTCTTCCCCGTCCCTCCCCCCTCCCGACTGCGCCTTGTGCGCCATCACCTTTACACGATCATTGCGAGCATCTTTGCGAACCATATCTAGCCTCAGTTTTATTTCTATATTGTTTTTGCCGTCGCCACGATGTGGACATCCTCTCGCCTTTTCCCCTCAAGTACGGCGTCCGGGTTGGAAGAGCGACGGAGTGGAGGGAACCGGCTGACCCATATTTCCTATCTTTGTTCCGATTCCTCCTTTGGCCTGTTTTGTCGTCCGGATTACTTTTGCCACCTCTGCGCAGCCCTCTCCATGTCTGCGGAGAACGGACTTTGTGCTCGATATTATCCTGCGTCTTGATGTTTCCTATCCCCATGTACATAACAGCCTGTTTTGCAGCGTTAGAAGCCGAGATCCCTTTCTTGGTTAATCACAGTCTCCTGGGGTGAAATCTGACTTGAATTCAACGTCATATACTCGTGTCTAAATGGTGAATCTAAAGTGGTCGCAAGGAGTTTCTTTGCTAGTTCTTTACCGGCCGTCCTATGTGACGACGTCGTCCAATTCCTCCCCGCGCTCCCGCCGTGCCTTGAGGCCATCGGCCACCTTCTTGCGGTTTGCCGCCCGGCAGAGTCCGCGCAGGCCTAGGGTGCACTCGCCACACTTGGCGCCTTGTGGCAGGCACACGGTCTGGCCGAAGCCCACCAAGAGCCAGTTGATCTCCTTCCACTTATCGCGCGGCAGCCAGCTCTGTAGGGCCAGCCGCGTGCCCTCGGGCGTCTTGGCGGCGGGTGACCCGGGCTTCTGCCAGCCCCACAAGTTGGTGATGCGGTGCACGTGCACGTCCACGCCGATGCCCTCGACGCGGTTCCAGCCGTGCTCGGCGGCCAGGCACAGGTAGGCCATCTTGGGGCCGACGCCGGGCAGCGCCATGAGGCCCTCGGCCGTGGGTGGGATGTCGCCACCCCACTGGTCGCGCAGGATGACGGCCGTCTGCTTGAGGTACTTGGTCTTGTTGTTGTGGAAGCCGACCTGCCAGATGAGCTGGTTGAGCAGGCCCGGGTCGACCGCCAGCATATTGTCCAGGTTGAGCCCCGGTGGCGCGCCCGGCTCGTGCGGCGGCAGCTCGGCCTGCAGCCGCGCCATGGCCACGGCGTTGACCGTGTCCTTGGTCTGCGAGCTGAGCATCAACGCGACCAGCGTGTGGAAGCGGCGGTCGCGCGGGCTGGCCGATGCCAGCGCCAGCCGCTCGCAGCCCATGGTGTCGACGGCGGCCTCGGCCGCCGGCCCGCCGGGCAGCCGCATTTCCTTGACCAGGTTGTACAGGAGCTCCCAGTCTGTCGGTGGCTCGACGCGGGTGGCGCCGTCGCCGTCGTTGTCGCCACCGCTACTAGTCTTGAAGGCGGTTATGACGCGCGCGGGTTTTCGGACTCTGCGAGCCGTCTTCTTCTTCGCCGGCGAAGGAATCTCCTGCAAGCTTGCGTCGCCGCGGCCGTCCTCCTCGTCCTTGATCTCCTCCTTGATCTCCGTCTTGACAGCGGCATGGTCACATTCCAGGACCTCACCATCCGTTTTGCTTCTTCTCAGAGTTTGAGAAGGGAGCTTTGTCACCGCTTCTGCCGTTGCGCGTTTCCGCTTGCCTGTCGCAGAGGTGGCTGGCACTGTCCTTGTTCTGGATGTCGTCTGAATGGCGGCAGTAGCTGCTGCTGCCCCTCGACTCTTCTTCCGCGGAGCCGCCGAAATAGCATCCTCAATGTCACTGTGAAAGGACAGCTCTGACAGGCTGCTGCCGTCGCTGTGATCACCCTCCTTGTAGTCGTCCTCGTCCTCATCCGCCTCGTCCTCCCGCTTGACTGCGTCGTCTTCCGACCCCGATGTGTCATTCTCGCGATACCGGAATCGAGAGAGCGACGTCGACAGCATGCGCGCAGATCTCCGCCGCTGCGTCCTAGGCGCGGCTGCTGTAGCCGTCGTCATGGCTCGCCGTCGCCAAGCAGGACAGGGACCGCGGACGTCGGAGCAGAGCCGACTGCTTGCCGACCGAGAGAAAAGATGCACAGAAATTGCTGCAAAGTTTGGCGGCGGTCGCAAAAAGTGATTCGCTGCTCGCGGGTTCATGCGCTTTTGACCTTCCGACGTTTTTTTTGCGCTGGGCAATGGCATGACCCCTTTTTACAGGCACGTTTGCACCAAGTACCCCTGTATTCCGCGATGTTGTTGCCTCCACACTAGTCCGCATCGGGAAATGACGCCAGTGCTTAAGGCCGAATGCGCGGAGGAAAACAGACTGAACTGGCTGAACGAGAAGCTGAGATGCTCTCTGGAAAGCTGAAGGTCAAAACAAAAAAGAAGCTCTTCAAAAGGTGTATATTCCGGTAGACTGGCACGCGGTCGGAGTTTATGCATGCGACGGTTTTGTTATGTGCATCGGATTTTAGGGGTTCCGGGCCTCTTAACCCCAGCTAATACGGCCTACGGCAGCCGAGGGCTGCCTGGCGCAAAGGCCGCTGGGTACGGAGTAAACTGGATAAATATGACGCCAGCGAGGCTGGCCCAAGCCCTGTAATTGGCCAAACTGCGCCTCGTAATTCACCCGAATGCCGTGACTCCAGCGGAGAGTTGAGACATTCAGGGAGTATTCGGGCTGTTACAACCTCCGACACACGACAAAGACTGTGCTCTAAGCGTTGGTGGTCTGAAAAAGAAGGTGATGCAGCTGTGGGAGCCTACGAAGTCTATTATATAAAACTGCGAGTCCCTGCGACCAAGCCGATAATTGAATCCTCTTCGTTCCTCTTCGTTCCGGCCTCTGTAGCTACATCACATCTTGACAGTCCACCGAAAACTCGACGTCTTCCAATTGAGCCATCACGATGACCGAGTACAACGGCGGCAGCATCAAGGCGGACCACCTCTGCGTGTTGGTCCATGGGGTATGTTGCACCATCATGTACCGTCCTGTTCATCCCTGCTAACAAAAGGTGCTCTCTACAGCTCTGGGGTCAGCCAGCCCACCTAGCCTCTGTGGCCGCCGCGCTGCGGGAAGCGCACTCTGAAGACGAGCTGCACATCCTCGTGGCCGAGAGCAATAGCGGCTACTTCACCTACGACGGCATCGAGACGGGCGGTGAGCGCGTGTGTCTTGAAATCGAGAACACACTGGCGTCCATCGAGGCCAAGGGCGGCCACATCACGAAGCTGAGCGTCGTCGGCTACTCGCTGGGCGGCCTGGTTGCACGCTATGCCCTGGGCCTGCTGCATGCCAAGGGCACACTGGATACACTCGCGTGTATGAACTTCACTGCCTTTGCCAGTCCCTTCCTGGGTGCACGCTCACCCGTGCGCGGCCTCTTCAACCTGCTTTTCAACACGCTCGGCGCGCGCACCATTAGTGTGTCCGGCAGGCAGTTGTTCGGCCTCGACAAGTTCCGCGACACCGGCCGGCCGCTGTTGGCCATCATGGCTGACCCGGCGTCCATCTTCATGGCTGCTCTGCGCCGCTTCCGTCGCCGCACCCTCTACGCAAACATTGTCAACGACCGCAGTGCCCTCTTCTACACCTCCTTTGTCTCCAAGAGCGACCCCTTCACGACCGTCGTGGCCGAGGGTGGCGAGGTCGGCGACCTTCCCATCAACTTTGTCCCGGGTTACGGCAACGTCGTGCTCGACTGCGATGCTCCGCTCGACCTCGACCGGCTGCCGCAAGTCCTGCTGGACGTCAAAACCAACACGGCGGTGCGCGAAGCCCGGCGCAAGGCCTCCCAGGTTAAAACCAGGCGGGCGCTGGCCAAGTTCTTGGCGAGGCCGTGGTCGCGCGAGGGTCGCCTGGCGCTGTTTGAGGGGGCGCCGATGGTGGCGCTGGCGTTTGTACTACCCCTCGGTCTGACGCTGTTCCTCGTCAACGCTGTTTATCAGACGGTGCAGAGCAGCCGCCGGCGGCAGCTGCACGAGGGTGGCCTGGCCGGCGTTGACGTCAAGGACTACCGGGTGCCGCCGTGGATTCGGGGCCTGCGGGAGACCGTCGAGGACGCTTACGAAGACATCAACACGTCGCAGAAGCCCGGCTTTGTCACGCCAGCCGATACGGATGCGGACGTGGAGGATGATGAAGCGGAAGAGGGAAGGCAGACTGCAGGCGGGGACTCGACACAGCACCAGCGGAAACACAGCCGGTCGTTGTCACTGTCGACGCCCACAGACGACGGAACCCGCGCGCTGGCCATATCCCCGGACCAGACCACCATGGTCGATGGCCTGAATAGCCTGGGCTGGCGCAAATATGGCGTCTGGATTCACAAGATCGCCCACAGCCATGCCGCTATCATTGTGCGGCATGACTCGCCGCATTTTGACGAGGGCAGGATCGTGTTGCGGCATTTTGTCAGGGAGGAGTTTTTGATGTAAACGGCGACGATATAGCCTTTGTTTCTTTGTTCTGTACTGTAGCATACCCACTTCCTAAGTTCATAGAGATCCAGCATGATACAACCGAATCCGTTGTTGACCAAAACAAAGGTCTGTTGATTACGTAAACACAAACTGCTCATCAACCGCATCGGTCACAGCTTCCTCGACATCGCACAAAGGAACAAACCTGACCGGCAACATACCTCACCAAAATACAGAGCCCGCCCAAAAGCATCGTTTTGGTGTGGCGAGACTCCAGTTTTATCACCAGTACTACCATTCTCTCTCCATATCACGCTTTGCTTCGCCTTGGTTGCCCTCTCACTTGCGCTCCCTACCTTCTTGGCCTTCGATCAGCCCTACACCACATCCCTACCTATGTCTGCTTCGCCCTTGTCCACCTGCTACGTGAGGGATACTGCTTGTTCTCGCTCACCGGCACTATGAGCGCCATCCAGGGCCTACTCAAGCACATTCCGTGCCCAAACGGCGACGGCTGCACGTCCGTCCGCTGCATGTTTCGTCATGCCGATGACAACAAGAAATCCGACGGGGACATCCTTAAAGAGAAAAACTCTGAAGAGGATACTGCTGCCAAGAAGAATCCCAAAGAGGAGGACCTTGACACGATGATTCCTCTCCATCATCCGGAGGTGCAGGCCGCCTCTGAGCTTGGTTCCCCGGTGCCTCTGACGGGACCCAGCATGAACAACAATGTAAATCGAGACATCACCTACCCGCAAGTCCTACATGGACGAAGCTATCACAACGGCCAACAGACCTGTCCACTAACACACGCGTCGCAGCTTTTGCCATCAGACAGCATCTCCAACACCCAGCATGCTCAGCCCATGATGAGTTCTCAGGCTGGGACTCAAGGGGTATCGGCTGGACCGGAACGGGGGAACATGGCAATTGAGCAGCCATTCCAACAGACACATCGGAAATGGCATGCAATGCGGCCACCTCCTGGCCAAGTTCATCCCGTGAATCTGCACACGCCAGAACGGCCACTGGTCCCGAAAGACGGCCCCAAGCACATACCGTATACCACGAAAAGTACGACAACACCAATATTAACACCAAGAAATGCTCCAGGACCCGCACATCAGACGCCTCTTAAGCGGAAACGCGAAGACTCGCCGGCCAGGCATCTGGAAGCAGGAACGGCGACCAAGACGGCTTCAACACCAGCAAAGAGGCCACCAAAGCGGCAGCAGGAATCGCTCAACCCGCGCTTTGTTGCAAAGGCGCCTGCCAAGCACGAGACACGCTTTCGCCTTCTGATCATGATACACCAGGAATTTACACGGCTCAATAGGATGCTCATTGCCTCCAAGGACCGCCCAGACGACCGGCGCCAGTACTGCATGACGGACCTCGGGCTGATCCTTGCAGCTCTCGATATGGAGGAGAGTTATGCCACAACTAAATCGGCCACCGTCTATTCCGACAGCATCAAGCACCGCATTATGGCGCTCAAGCGGATGACTCTGGACGAATGGATCAAGGAGCGAAAGATGTCACAGGAGGCCAGGGGTTCGATCGTGAAAAAAGATGCCTCAGAAAGCAATAAGTCGACCAAGGAAGGAGCGGATGCGTCAATAGCAGCAGAGAAGGATGCAGCATCAAAAAGAGTCGACACCGGACTCGCGCCAAAGCAAGAGCTTCATCTTCTCAGGGAGTATTTTGTCACGCCCATCGACAAGCTGGCCAACAATGGCTACGTCCCCATCGTGCCGTCGGCGGCGGATGTTCAAAAGGCCCGCGACGCACTCGAGGTATCCAAGGGCTGGGAGCAGTGCGACCGCTGCTCAACGCGCTTTCAGGTGTTTCCAGGGCGGCGCGAAGAAGACGGCGCGCTGGCGTCGGGTGGCCGATGCCAGTACCACCCGGTTCGACTGGACCGGGCCACGCAGGTATTCCGATGCTGCGGCGAATCCGCGGGCGACTCACCCGGCTGCACATTTGCCGACAACCACGTCTTCAAGACCGACGACCCCAAACGGATGGCGGCGCTGTGGAACTTTGTCCAGACGCCTGCCAACCCCAAGGCGCCGGCTGACCAGGCCGTCTGTTTCGACTGCGAAATGGCCTACACGGTGCACGGCATGGAGGTGGTGCGGCTGACGGTCACGGACTGGCCCGGTGGCGAGCTGCTATTAGATGTACTCGTGCGGCCCATAGGCGAGATCCTGGACTTCAACTCGCGCTACTCGGGTGTTTGGCCCAAGGACTTTGCCAACGCGAAGCCGTACTCGGCCGGCAAAAGCGACGATGCCGCAACGGACAGCCACGAGACACCGCAGCCACAGCGCTCGCTACCGATCGTGTCGTCTCCCCAGGCAGCGCGAGACCTATTCCACTCTCTCATCAGTCCCAGCACGGTGCTCATCGGGCACGCGCTGGAGAACGATCTCAATACAATGCGCATGGTCCACCAGAGTCTGTCTGACACTGTGCTCCTGTATCCGCACCCCAAGAGCCTGCCGATTCGGTACGGACTAAAGGCGCTGGCCAAGAACCACCTGGACCGGACCATCCAGACGGGCGTGTTTACCGGCGGCCACGACAGCGCCGAGGACGCGCGAGCGGCCGGCGAGCTGGTGCGGGCCAAGATCAAAGCGCAGTGGCTAAGCATGCGTATTGCAGGCTACTACGTAGGCGAGGACGGGACCATTGTAAAGAAGTGACTGAAGTGGTGGTGGTGTTGTTGCTGTTAGTTGTACAAAGCCTATATGGAGAACAAAACGCGAGAAAGAAAACGACATGACGCCAGTTTGTGATTGTTTCTTTTGTGGGCCCAACCCGTGGAAGACATTGTGATGCATTCGAATTCAGCCCCTCCCTCTCCTTCCTGTCTCTTTTCACATCCCTATCCCATCTTCTCTCTATGCCCGGCCGGCGTTGAGCAGAATGTTGGTCCCTTGCTTGCCGCCCGGGATGTAAGCCACGTTCGGGTTAGACGCCAGGGTCTGCGCAATCTCACGGCTAGCCTCGATCTTGCGGATCTGCACCAGGCCGTCGCCGGACTTGGCAATGGCGCGGCCGATGGTGTCGGCGCTCTCGGCCTCGCCCTCGGCGCGGATGACATTGGCCTGGCGCTCCTGCTCGGCGCGCTCGACAATGAAGCGGGCGCGCTCAGCGTCCTGCTGTGCAATCTGCTTCTGCTCGACGGCCTTGGTGAACTCCTTGCCAAAGGTCATGTGCGTGATGGAGACGTCCTCGAGGGCAATATTGAACTCGTGCGCGCGCTTCGTCAGGTCCGCGCGGATGCGCTGCGACACGGCCTCGCGCTGCGTGATCAGCTCGGCAGCGTCAAACTGTGCCACGATGGACTTGAGCACCTCATTGCCAATCGACGGTAGCACGCGCTCGTCGTAGTCCTGGCCCAGGTTCTGGTAGATTTTTGGCAGCGCCTGCACCTCGGGTCGGTGCAGCACGCGCAGCGTCAGGCTGACCATCTGTAGGTCCTTGCTACCCGTCGTGGTTGCAATGTTGCGCGGCTTCGTGCGCACGTCAAAGATGATGCTGCGCTGCAGCCACGGCACTAGAAAGTGTGTGCCCTCGCTGACGACAGTCTCTCGCACGCCTGACAGTCGGTCGAAGATGACGGCGCGCGAGCCGCCGCGCACGTCGTAAATGGATGACTGCAGCGCCGCAATTCCGACGGCTGCCGGGATAACCGACCGGTAGAGAAGGTTGAGTGCGTTCGCCATGATGTGTTGATGTGCTGGAGGGCGATGTCGAACAGGTTCATCAGAGGGGGGACGACGTCTTTGCAAAGCAACTGGGGGCAAAGCTCTTAACCTCCACACGGGTCGGATTATCTGACGTTCCGAGTGTGTGGGGCTAGTCCGAAACTGGCATCGCGCCAGTCTGCACCTGCGGCCAATTGACCATTCCGACATCTCCCATTCGACCTTGGAAATTCTCTCGCCTGTTTCCTCTCTCAACGACATCAACGACAACACGCGCGAGCCATCGGACAACACCCGACGCCTGCAACAACCACCCCCCTTGTACCGTCTTAAATTGATCCACGATGCGTCCGACTCAGATCCTCCGCAGCGGCGGTGGTGGCGACACCCCGCTGGGCAAATACGGCCAGTACGCACTCACCTTTCCTTACTTCCGGGCGCGCCGATGCGGTGTTTTGTTTCCCGCGGCCGGTGTGGCATGCCAAATGGCAGTGCACGGCGGTGATGCGGTTGCGGGATGATACAAATCGTTTGAACACCTTTGACTAACGTTGCTTCTTCTCATCTAGCTTTATTGGCGGCTGGGGCAATTTGGGTACGTGACCACTCACGCGCCGGTTTCGCGGCAGCGTCGTCCTCGCCTGGCTTCCGCAGAGACAGTGGTTGAAACCGGGGCGGTTCGATGAACGAATAAGGGCATGGCCCGGCGTTCCGGGCGGCCTGCCGATCACCGGTTGCACCCAGACACCGCAGTGTCGGCCGGACCATGCAACGGCCGCACATCGCAACCAGATCTCGGAGCTCCTCATCATGCTTGTTTCAGAAATGCTGACCTTTTCTTCTTTAGGCCCGGTCTCCCAGAAGCAGCGCGGCATTGTTTACTTTGGCATTGCACCAAATCGCCAGAATCCGTTTGCCGGCGCCGGTCACGACGCCGTCTTCAACACCTGGCGGCGGTTCTCCCGGCAGTTCCTGTACTGGGGCCCTTCCGTCGTTGCCGGCTACTTCTTTCTGAAATGGGCGAACGATAGGTGCGTGCACGCCATAATCATATTGTGCTTTCTCTTTTGCTGCTGCAACACCCTGCTGACGTTATGCCTTCGAACAGAAACCACTACCTGAACTCCAAGGCAGGCCATGCTGAAGCGACTGAAGAGGAGTAAGGGGTCCGTGGAAAAGAAAGAAAAACACTAAATAAATCAAGCGAGGGGGAGAGTGCATACCAGCCGTCTCTGTCGGGCGACTGGCCATTGTTGTTGGTTAATTCAATGTACCATCACCGTCTACGCCCCGGCCCCCGGAGGACGGGACGGCAGACCTAGACACATACTCATCAGTCTCAATCTTACCGGTCATCTTTGCCTCGTCTCCTGGCGTGATTTTGTTCTGACCTGGATTTCTGGGTTCTGCTGCGCCCGGATCGTCTGCTTCATATGCTTTGATCTGCGCTTGATTGACTCGCCCAACCAAGTATCTCGATGAATCCCCGAACCAAACTGCACGCCTGCAATGTGCGATCCTATCCGCAATGCGCAGTGATGACGGGCCGCGGCCTTTGTGGCCATTCTGATGGCCGCCATCAGCGATTCAGCGCCATGCATTGTTGCCACCTCTCGGGCAAAAAGGCGATGGGTTTCAACGGGGATCGAGCCACTCACGTGACCGTCTCAACCGCTCAATCACGTGCGACACCGCCACCAAAACCGCCGTCGCGATTGCGAAACGGGCGCTGATTCGCCAAAAAATCGAATAGCGCTCGCCCGGACCCGCTATTTTCATGTGGCCCGTGCGTTTCTGTAGGAGGTATATATAGGACAGGAGGTCCCTCGCACTTTTTCTCATCTTTCGCCCGTCTTACTGGCCCCTTTTTTTTCTTCCCTGCCACGAAACACTATTTTTTGCGGCTCTTCTCCCATCTCGCCCTTGTCGCAAAAGAAGTCAGGCTTCACTTTTCCCACAACAAGGAATCGTTGAGTTCTTTGCCTTTCCCTACACTCTCTCGCTATTTAACTATTGCGATCGAGATTTAATTTTTTCCCTTTTTTTCTCCTGTGACTGTGATTCCGTCTAGCGTTGCTTTTTTCTCTCCTTTCCCCAAAAAATCATCAAACAACAAGAAACCATTTCTTTCATCAAACGAAAAACGTGTTTCTCGTCGCATCGCATCGATTTAAAACGACCGCGCCCGACGACACTGCCGAGAAGAATTCAGTTTCATCCTCGCACAAGCTCTCACCTCACTCTGCTCTCGTCATCGCATCGCTCGATCGACGGACTCGGCCTCTCTAGCTTCATCGCCTCTCCGCACACCTGTCATCAGCCTTCGACCCCGTCGCCGGCTGTTGTAAGTGTGTGCACTGCTCGTCTTTCTTTTGATGGATATCTGAGCAGAACTGTCTGACTGACATGCGTTGAAGCTCCCATAACTAGGCTCCCTTAGCCCTGTTGTGTATCTTCCCTTCTCTTTTCTCTCCTCCGCTCTTCTCTCAGACGGCCGGATCCTTCCCTGTCTTCCGAAACTCTCCCTTCTCTCTCTTCTCTTTCTCCGAAGATCCTCACTCCGGTCTTCCTCTTCCCCCACTGTTGGACCACACTGTCCCACGACCGCAATCATGTCGTCGTCCGTCACGGTCGTGAACACCGCAGCGCCGGCACCCGGTCTGTACTCGCAGTCATCGATGGACTCGCTCAACTCCCACCCGTCGACCGCCGCTCAAGCACGGGCCTTCACGGCTCCTTCGTCGTTGTCGTTCCCGGGAGGAACCGAGAACATGCAGACACCACCGTCTGAAAAAGACGGCAGCGTGCCCAACGGCACTGCTAAGACCGGGTCTGCTACCCCAGCGCCTGGAACGGCCACGGGACCAGCGGTTGCTACTCAGGCGGCTCCGGCGGTTGGAGTTAGCGGCATCGTGCCGACGTTGCAGTGAGTGTTCTCTTCCTGCCCTCGTTGCTTTGCTTTGAGAAGAGACGGAGGTTCGCCTCCGTCTCGTGTCTCAGCTGTCTCTCGTAAAGAACACATGTTCATCAATCTCTCTGTAAAAAGGAATATCGTCGCAACCGTCAATCTCGATTGCCGTCTTGACCTGAAGACGATCGCGCTGCATGCCCGCAATGCCGAGTACAATCCGGTTCGTATTATCCGCCCAAGCACACGGCCCTCTCCCCGTCCCTCTACCTCGCTGGTTTTCCTTTCGTTTCTAGCGAGTCCGAGTGGTTTGGTTTGGTTTGGTTGTCGACTTGTGTTTGGCTGACCATGGACTTTTGTTCTCGTCATCTAGAAACGTTTCGCTGCCGTCATCATGCGTATTCGCGAGCCGAAGACGACTGCCCTGATCTTTGCTTCGTAAGTTGTCCTGTCGCTCAAATGATGCACGCACATGATATGTGACGTTGTTTGTGAGCATGATGCCAACAAGTCTGTTTTCTACAGGGGCAAGATGGTGGTCACTGGTGCCAAGTCGGAGGATGACTCGAAGCTTGCAAGCCGGAAGTACGCCCGCATCATCCAGAAGCTGGGCTTCAATGCCAAGTTCACAGACTTCAAGATTCAGAGTGAGTTGCCTTTTGTGTCTTTGTCACTCCCCGGCTACCGCTGCTGTTTCATTTGGCTGACGCCATCCCGCTCTTCCTTTTGTAGACATTGTCGGCAGCTGCGACATCAAGTTCCCCATCCGTCTTGAAGGCCTGGCGTCGCGCCATCACAACTTTAGCTCCTACGAGCCTGGTACGTGTCTTTCTCTCCGTGCTCTGCTATTCGCAGTTTACTGCTTGTTTCGCCTATTAACGTACCGTTCTTGCAGAGTTGTTCCCTGGCCTGATCTACCGCATGATCAAGCCGAAGATTGTGCTACTCATTTTCGTCAGTGGAAAGATCGTTCTCACCGGAGCCAAGGTTCGCGAGGAAATCTATACAGCGTTTGAGATGATCTACCCTGTGTTGCAAGGTCAGTTGCCGGTGCTCGATTATGTTGTTCAGGCACACAATCTAACACCAACAGACTTCCGCAAGGTCTAAGCACCTTTCTGGCTGCCGCTTGCCACACGTCAAGATGCGGCAAGCCGTTGTACTACTACCATGTTCTTCATCTTCTCCTTTCGCTTATAACTCCTTCCCTGAAGGGTGTGCGGCACTGGGCAGCATGGCTCTTCCGTCGTGCTCCCTTCTCGTCTCGTCATTCGACACTTTCTACAGTTCTTGCATCACGGCGGCGTTTTTTGGTTTTCTGCGCTACTATATTCCCTTTCTGCTTGCCATTTGCTTTCCTTCAACTTTCCCTGCGACGAAAACGAAAAGGACACGGAAGGGGACAAATCTAAAACTGGTGTCCAGGGGCGCGAGCAAATAGATTGACTTGGGACCGGATGGATACAGGAGGGCTTACGTTTCGCTACTGATTTGGATCTTTTTGCAGGCTCTTGTTTTTGATTTTCTAGTCACTGTCACAAACGGTGTTCTGCCACTCTGCTTTCCTGCTTCGTCTGTTTTCCCACGACTTAGAGGATACATCTCTGGAGGAGGGGGAGGAGTGGAACCAGGGATGGAAGTTCCACCCAGAAACCGTCAGGGTTTTCTACTGATGTCGACTGAGATTGAGTGAGGGAAGAAGGACCTCGACAGCTAGTCTGATGAGACCTCTCTATCCCCAAGCTCCTCGCTGGAGGGTAGGCTTGACGAGGGATCATATAAGTTGGAGGTGGGAATTGTGTCAGCAGTGCTGGTCTGTGGCCTTCACTGCTCTTTTCAGGACACTACCGCCAAGTGTTAACAAAATCTATGATTCCCAAACCCCAAAGAACTGAAAACCAACAAAAAGAAGAACTAAGAAGACTCAAGAGTAGTGAAAAAGAGACTGGACCGGTATTGTCGAACTTGTGTGTATGAGAGTGAGGAATCAACCATCTGCCACCATTATATGCTTGAAAGAACAATAATCTAATCAAAGCCATAGTGTTTACTGCTCTACTATTATGCAACCTCTTGAGATCGATGTGGGTGATCGAATGATGCTCAGATCAAAATCATAGCAACATCTTGAGAGTCATGTGACTACCTACCTACACTAGACATAATACAGTGCAATACAGTGTCAATGATACTGTAATGTACTGTGACTGATTGGAGCTCGACTAAATTTTCTATCTGAACTTTTTTTTCACCGTCCGTCCTCCTGAGCAGCACGAAGAAAACCGACAACCAGCGCCTTCTCCCCGCCGTGTCCCTTTCTCTGCGCAATCAGAACCCCGGTTACTTCTAGGACTATTTCTTTTCCCGAACGTCCCTCCCAGTCTTGTTTGTGAGAGCCAATTTCGACAATCTCGACAATTCGGCTTCAACTTCAACGGCGACAAAAACAACAGCCGAAAAAAACACCCAGCACAATGGCAGCGAAACACGAGCTGAAGGATGCCGAGGCGGCGGCGGCGGCGGTGATTGACGGCAGTAAGAAGGAGAAGAAGGAGAAGAGGGACAAGGCGGAAAAGAAAGATAGGAAAGATAAGAAGGACAAGAAGGACAAGTCGACGGAGAAGCGCCGGTCGGACACGGACGGCGTGCACAAGAGCAAGGACAAGAGCGACAAGAAAGAGAAGAAGAACAAGAAGGAGAAGCTAGCCCAGGTACTCGAAGCGCACCTGCAGGCGTCGGCGGCAGCGGCCACGGCGGCAGAAGCGGCAGCGGCGGAGACGTCGACTAGCGACAAGGAGATGGCAGATGCCAGCACGGCAGCACCTGCTGCCACGCCGGCCAAGACCGAAAAGGCCAAGAAGGCCGGTGCCTTGCCTAAGCCGATTGTGCGCGGCGCACTGGTGGAGTTTGCGCTGCCGCTGGCAGCCGACAAGTTCCAGAAGAAGGTCTACAAGATTGTCAAGCGAGGTGAGTTTTTTTCCTCTCTTTTTTCTTTTCTTTTTTTCTTTTCTTTTCTCTTCTCTCTTCCCGTTCTTTCTTCTCTACTCCTGCTAACGGACAAACAGCTGCCAAGCAACAGGCCCTGCTCCGCGGCGTCAAGGAGGTCAACAAGGCCCTGCGCAAGGCCCCCGCCAAGACACCGGGCAACGCGTCGGCGGCGACGTCGGCCGCCAACGTACCCGGCGTCGTCGTCATTGCCGGCGACGTCAACCCGGCCGAAGTCGTGATGCACCTGCCGCTGGCGTGCGAGGACGTCAGTGCGCCGTACATCTTTGTGGTGTCGCGCGGCGAGCTCGGCCAGGCCGCCCGCACGAAGCGGCCGACGTCGGTGGTGATGGTCAAGGCCGAGGGCCGGACGAACAAGAAGGCGGCAGTCAACGGCACCGATGCAGCAAAGAAGACAACGGCAGCAAAATCCGCCGACAGCGATGACGAGGACGACGAGGACAAGGGCAGCAGCTACGCCGAGCTGTACCAGGACTTTGTCAAGCTGGTGCAGAAGGAGTACGCCAAGCAGATGAAGGGCATCATCTAAAAGAGAAACAAGGAAAGTGAAAAGGGAAAGACGGTGGGCAGAGGAGGGAGTGGGGGAAAAGGAAAGAACAGAAAAGGAGCCGCTGAGGTGGAGAGGGGAACATGTTGTTTTTATCTTGTGTATTATTGGGCCTTTTGTGTTCTGAGCATCTGTTCCATTTGCTTTGCTTACGGGCGTTTTAGGTATTGGCTTGTTTGAACACTGGGTTGCTCCTGTCTTGTCCCGTTGTTGTGCGAATTGTTTTACCTGTCTACGGACTGGTCGTGCTTGCAGTTAAGTCACGGAACAACAAATCTCACGGGAAGAGACGTTTACTTTTGAAAGATATATAAATGTAGCAGACTCAGTACGGCGAGCAGGCTCAAAACATGCCCTTCCTCCCAAACGCGTCTAGAAAAGAAACGTCCTTCACATTGTCCTCCGTGCGGACCTCCGCTGTGGTGTCAACGAGAGGCGAGCAACACTTGCCGAGCTTAAAACGGGCTCGTCCGTGTTCCCCACCAGGTCAGGAAGGTCGCCAGACCGACCGTCTCGACTACCTTGGCGGCCACGCTGGCCACAACAATGTCCCACGGGCGCTTCTCCGTCAGAATCTCGGCCAGGTACTGCGGCGCGCTCGTGGCAAAGAAGATCAATGTCCCCAGGTAGGCGGCACCCTTGTAGGACAGCGTGCCGGTGGCGTTGATCAACGCACCGACGCCGTAGGCCTGCAGGCCCGAGCCGACAAAGGACGTGCCCCAGGCAACAGCGGCAGAGCCGGCCTGCTTGGACCGCACAAACTCCTCAGCGCTGTGCGACTCCTTGGCGCGCTTGTAGGCCTCGCCGAAGATGGGCTGGAGGACTGGAAGCGGGGGGAAAAAGTTAGGCCAACACATCACGGTGTTTGTTTGAAGGGAAAGGTTCGAGACTCACGGGCAAGCTCAGAAGCCTGAGCAAAGACGGTGCCGAGGGCAATGGCCGAAGGCTTAACAGAGGGGAGGTCTGGAAGAACCGAGTTAGAGACAGGCTCATTCTGCAATTGGGTAGGGTTAAACTTACACTGCAGAGACATGGTAAAGAGTCTGGATGTTTGTTGGGATTTTGGTGATGTCTAAGGTCGGGGGTTAGAAGACACGATGTACCAAGACAAACAAGAAGGTCGCAGCTTATATTGCTTGACAGTTCAAGACATGAGAAAGGACAAGCGTGGAACAGGATGAGAGTGTATACGTCACATACCGGGTAAGCTTTTCTTTGCTTTGATGCAATGTTCTCAAGGGGGGAAAGAGAGTGATGAGGCAAAGAAAGAAAAGAGGGAAGAGGAGGGGAAACGAGCGAGAAAAAAAGAACCGCCACTTCCTCTTAAAAATAGGAAAGCCGAAAGGGCAGTCGCACGCACTCGGCAACTTCCCAACACTGTCGTCATGTGTACTTTTGCTTCCGTCGTCAAGGAAAGTACGCCTGGTACTGCTTTGCCCCGACTTTCCTAGCTTCTGGACCTCGCTAATCACACATTCCTCTGGGGCCGTCATGTACCCCATACTTTCCTCTCAGCATTCCTGGCGCATCGCAGCTGAGGCCTCTTTGCCAGTTCCGTGCCCCCGCTAGCGGAAAAATTGGGCACCATTTGCTCTTTGCCCATGTTTTGTGTAATCCTTTTGTCGTTGTTTTCTCGCCTTCCAAAGCAAAGCGGCTACGACCGCGGATCGTGGTGATGTCACCAGCTTTGTTGGGCCCCACTATTCTCTCTCAGCCGCCTCCGGCCGACTCCACCACAGCTAGGCATTTCATCATGCTGGTGCTCTACGACTCGTGCCATTCATCATGCCGGTGCTCTATGTCGACTGTCGTCCCACTTGCGCCAGTGCTGCTGCCGGCGGGGCATGTGGCTCAGTGATGAGTTCTGAATTGGTTGAGTTCCGAGGCCGGGCCACGCGACGTGTAGCCACAAAGGCAACCAAGCCGCAGCAAAACCCGACCTTCCGTGCTCTAACCGGCGGAACCGTGACAGGTAAAAAGGACAAGAGACTTGCAAGGATGAGTGGCCTCCCTTGACTTCATCAAAACAGAAACGGTGGTCCCTGTCCAGCAGTAAAGGTGAGCCTCGAAGAGCTAGGAGGAAAAGGCATGCAGCTCGGAAAACGCCCAGATGCTGACCAGAAGATCTTGTCACAACAGCATCCCATAAAGCGCTCGGCACCGTAAGAAGGCGGGGAGTGATCAGTGTCTCAATATACAGCCTCTGCTCTCTCTACATTGCGAGCATCATCGTGAATTTGTTAAATGTTAGGGCGTACCATCATAATCAAAACGCTGCAAATGGCCGCAATCCTCACAGTTCGGCCTGGACTCGCGGACCAGCACTCTTCTCCTTGTGCCAACAGCCACGTCCCGGCTCCACAGCGGTCTGTTTCCGCTTCCCATCCTGTCCGTGGTGGCCGGGCGGCCGGTTCCTCTTCTTGCCGCCGCCGGCCACCATGGCGAGATGCACGTCTTGGCGGGCGGGCGGAGTGTCGCGCAGTCAAAGTCAATGAGCATGACGCGGCGGCGCCCCTCGTTCCAGGGGATATTCGTCGCGCACTCGTTGCCGTGGCAGACGCCCGCGGCCAGGTCCGGCAAGGCAGCGTCGGCCGAGCTTGCCAGCTGCGTCACGGCCGTCTGCGATACGTCAAGGTCTTTGCTGTCGCTGTCCCCGTCCGTCTCGGTTGCATTCTCGGCGTCTTCCTCGGGCACGCAGAGGTGATAGTACAACGCCTGCACGTCGCTTCGATCGATGCAAAGGTAAGCAATGGTCTTTCCGGTCGTAACGTAGCCATGTTCCACACCGCGCTGGACCATGTAATCGAACACTTGTGTCAAGGTCGTGGCGACTCTCTGGTCCGGACTGTCCTTGTCAGCCTCGGCGGTCATGCTGTGCACCTGATAGACGACGTCGCGGAAGAGTGTCTCCTTAACAAGAGCTTGTTTCAGATGTTTGGCGGTCAGACTCTGGGCAGCCTTGTACTCAAACATAAAAGCCAAGCTCTCGTTTCCGCTCGCACGTGTCCTCAAGCACATCACGTCCGGATACGGTTGCCGCCGCAGTTTCTGTTCCACCGCGGCTATGCTCTTCCTGGGCTGCTGTTGTTCTTGATCGGTCGCATCGTCCCTATCCGGCCCTCCCAGCTCCCGGGTGTCGTTACCGAACCACAGACTGACGGCGCTGAGCTCGCTGCGCATCTGCTCGTCGGCGAGAAACTCTTCGAGTATGTCCTTTGTTGGCGTCTCAATGGCGATACGTTCGAACATGGCGACGTCATATTCGTTGTGGGCCGGAATCTCGGAGGCGATCCGAGCCTCTTTGCGCGTCACGGCGGGCTCGGGGAACAATCGTCTGTCGCCGAGCAGCCGCCGGAACCGCTCAACGTGGTCTCGCTGTACCTTGAAAAAGTCCGTTTAGGGACGAAGCGACATGGGGTAGTGCTTGCCGTCACTCCCGTGGCTGGTCCCGTGGAGCATTTATTCTCTTCAGCAAAGTGAAGGCCTTTGAAGGCATAAATATAACAGTTGGGAGATACTCCTCCCGTGGTGTTTTGGAGCTGGATTTAAAGCTGCTTCTTCTCGCACCATTTCTTGCTCCTTCTCGCGCCGTTTTTGCTCCAGCTGACGCTGAAGCTGTTCGATTATTTGGCGTTCAGACATCGCGAATGTGTATGTGTCGAGGATGTGTGGTATCGCAAGTCTTGTCAAAGCTGGCTCTGGTGCGAAATAGTAGTGCTGATTCGGACCTCTCTTCAGCAAAGTGAAGGCCTTTGAAGGCATGAATATAACAGCTGGGAGATACTCCTCCCGTGGTGTTCTTCTTTTCAGCAAAGTGAAGGCCTTTGAAGGCATAAATATAACAGTTGGGAGATACTCCTCCCGTGGTGTTTTGGAGCTGGATTTAAAGCGACTTCTTCTCGCACCATTTCTAGCTCCTTCTCGCGCCGTTTTTGCTCCAGCTGACGCTGAAGCTGTTCGATTATTTGGCGTTCAGACATCGCGAATGTGTATGTGTGTCGAGGATGTCCTTCTCGCGCCGCTTTTGTTGCTTGCTGCTCTCGCGCCATTGCTTGCTCCTTCTCACGCCGTTCTAACTCCGGCCGACACTGGAGCTGTTCGATTCTTTGGCGTTCAGACATCGCGAATGTGTATGTGTGTCGAGGATGTGTGATCTCGCAACTTGTCAGAATTGGCTCTGGTGCGAAATAGTATTGCTGATTCGGAGAATCGGTTTGTATTCCGTACAGCAGCCTCATTGAGACGCAGGCAGCAGCCCCATCAAGACGTCGGTTCAAATATGACGGAGTATCTCTGCTCCGTATTATTCTTGCCCAACTGGTGCCCGACATGACAACATGACAACGCGCATCGTCAACAACTCTAGCTTCTAAAGCGAGATGTTGTTGTGGGAACGAATCACGTGACCTATAGCTTGCAAAATTCCTTACCCAATCGGCCAGACTGGACTACAGGCATTCATCTCACGGTGCTGTATCGGCAACGCATCATTCCGCAGGGACAAAGCGGAGAACGCAAAGGTCTAGAACAGCAATAGCTGGCACTGCGTCCGTCTGCTTTCGGTTACGCAGAAGACCCCTAGCTCCTCAAGGCTCCCGAGAGTGGCCTCTGAGATACGTCAACATGCCCCAGACGTGCATCTACAATCACAGTTCTACATGGTGTTGTACAGAGCTAAAATGCTGACTTCATTGATATCCCAATGCAACTCCTCTGTGTAAAAAACCAATCCTGTCCTTTGTATGCAGAAAGCCGGGTTCTGCTCTGGCAACCAAGGGCATTCAGGCAGGCAACAGTTGATGCGCCATCGCAACCAAAAGATGAACGTGCCAAGTATTGAAACCTCCAAGGTACGCACCCATTTCGCTCAGAACTCCATCTCCCTTTTTTTGGCGATCTATGATGATCAAAAACTCGGAAACGCCAGTCGGGCCTCCGCCTTGCCCTCCCATATCGCTGCTGAATAGTGCAATGTTCTCCATCCGCTATCGTGTCACGTCGCTCTTGTTTTCTCATCTTCATCGTGTCGACCGTGTACTCCATCACGCCATGTGGCGTCCGTCCTCGCCGCCGCGCAAGGCAAGCAGCGCCCGCACATCCGATACATACTGGAGGCCTTCCAGTAGAGGTACTAGGTGTAGCAGGTCGTTGTCGGTGTGGTCGCTGATCCAGCCTTGGATGGGAATTGCGTTGTCTAAGGTCCAGTTAGCGTTGGCTTGTTCTGGTCAGTGGCTGCGGGGTTCTCACCTTGATGGAACATGTAGCTGAGCGGGCTGTTGTCCAGTATCATAACTTTGCTCAGGTCAGGCTCCACAGCACTCAGGTCCTTGATGAACGCGCCGTGTCGGAACGTGCAGTGTTGGCGGTAGTAGCGGGCGGAGAAGAACTTGCGTTCCGACTCCAGCCAATCGATGACGGGGTCGGCATACTCTTGCACCGATGCCGTAAAGATAACCAGATTGTACCACTTGCACACCTGTTCCGACCTCTATTAGAACGAGTAACAAAGTAAAAGAAGAAAACGGCGCTTACCCTTCGTAGAAACTCGTCACAGTAGGGTCGCTTGTGCACGTAGTAGAGGATGGGATGGTGCGGTCCAGCACTCGGCTGGCCTCCGATCCCCACAAACGTCGTGTTCAAGCGAACCTCGACCATATGGCCAGTGCTCATGCGGCCACCTTTCGACATGCTGTGGATCAACGTCTCGTCCAAGTCTAGAATGAGAGTTTTCTGTTGCGACTTGTCCTGCGGTTCGAGGTTCAGAAAGGATGGCTGCCGCCGGGGGATCAGCGGCCGTGGCGGCGCCGGCGTTCGCGGATACTTAGTCAGTGCGCCGGCAGGCGATGTCGGCGATTTGAGCTGCGCCGAGATATCTGTAACACCTTCGCTGCTGCCAGTCCCACCGAAGCTCCCACGGCCACTACTGGCACCGCTACCTTGCAAGGACGCCGACGCAGAGGATTGTGCCTTGCGATGCTTCCGTTGCCGCTGCGTATCGTCGTTCATCTTAATCCGCACCGACCGCCGGCTATTCGTTGGGCTGGCCACGCTGCTGTTGCTGGGTAGGTCGTCCTCGCCAGACCGGCTACCGACAGTCCCTCTCCTGCCAGCACCTTCAGACGTGCTTCTTCGTCGTTGTCCTCCCGTGCGGTCAAAATCCGACTCGGATTCCGACGATATCGCGTAGGAACTGCCTCCACTGGGAATGGATGATGCGGAAGAGGTAACGCGTCGCTTTTTCGGCGCCGTGGTTGCCGACATCTTGCTGCTTGCCAAGGGTCGTCCCGCGGTCGTCTTCTCGCCAAAGCCTTTATAGCCCTCCTTCTCGTCCAGAAAAGACGTATCTCCTGTTGCAAATTTCACCTCCGCGTCGCCGCGTCGCAGATGAAGCGCGCGGATAAAAAGGTTCTTCAACTGGCCAAGGGGTGCAAAATGGCCGTTCTCGTCGTAGAGATAAGCAATCAGGTACACGCCCGGCGCAGCCAGGGTCTGCAGGACCCAGTGTATCGAGTTCCACACCGTAATGGCGATGCGCTTCGGTAGCGATCGCCACTTTGAAAGGCGTCCGTTCCCTGCGGCCGAGCTGGCCCCGTGCAGGTCCTTCTGCGGGATCAGCGGCGTCGTCTCGTCGGCAAAGCCGGCCATAGGGATGTCGTCCACGGCGTCGCCACCTCGACCGTCCTTTTCAGAGTTCAGGGTTCTGCTGCTGCTGCTCCCTTTGTTGGAAAACGTGCCCCCTGCTCCGGCGCCCTCGCTCTCCGATGTGATGGCGAGACTGAGAGCGGTGATGGAACTGGACCGCGAAGGGGGAGACCCGGCCGTCGGAGTAACATGCGACGACAGTATGTTGAGAGAGTTCATATTTCGCTGTCACAATGTACCGTTATCACCGCCAGGCCGCCATGAGAAGAGAAGGTACAAATGTGATGCCGGTCGGGTATGATTTGAACCGCTGTTTCCAGCGCCACGAAGGCAGCAGCCAGAGTGTCTATGGCCAATCAGGTTCCCTGGAAGAGCGATGGAGTCGATTGCACGGTCGAGTCGTCTGCGCGTCGCCGGGGTCTTTGGGTCTTTGTGAGGAATGGGGACACGGACACGGGATCCTAAAACAACAAAACAGTGCTTCGCCCAATGCTAACAAGGAGCAAACAGTAGGAGTAAACGAGTGACGGGGTAAGAGTTTGCCGCAAGGGACGGTTGGCTGCGATGTTGCGGACCGGGTGCGGGAACGATGGGGAGGAGGGGGGGTAAAGCCAAGTCGAAGACGATGGCGATGGCGACGGGGAGGAAGGAATACAATTCCGACGAGCTACCGGATACCACGGAAACAGATGGTGTGTCGCGATGCAATTCTCGCAAGTGGTCTAGAACTATGCGCAAAAAAGTCGCTTTGCCCGAGGATCGAGGGGTCGAGGGGTCGAGAGCGATGGGGATATACGATGGGCGGTCCGGCCAAAGGGTGGCGGAGGTCGCAGTCGTTGAGGAGCAATATGGGAGAGTTGTTGAAAGACAGAAGAGGCGCCCCCAGGAGGAACACAAGACACGGGAAGAATGCAGGCCGGAAAGTGGGCCAGCCAGGGTTGGTTGCCTGTGCTAAAAACGGTCATGCAACAGCTGCGCCGCCTGGGAAACGCGAGCGTAGCGCCATAATTCAGAGGTTCCGGGGCGGCTGGGCTGTTGTTAGGAGGGGAACTCCGGGACGTAAGAAAAATGGTTGGGAAGACAAGTAAGACGGCAAGAGGAGCTACAGAGTATTACGGAGTGCTCCGTGACCTGGCACGGAAAAGTACCAGACGCAAAGGTAACGACGGGCGGTAGCAGCAGTCATCTCACGAGGTCAGCAGGCCTCAGAACCGGCGCCTACTGCACGGTCCAGCCCCATCTGCTCAGCATCTGCCCGCTGTGTTTAGCGCTAAGTCGAGGCAAGATGGTGCCGACAGCTGGCCTGGCTGGGCGACTGAGCCGTAAAAGTGCCGACCGAGTCAGGAGCAGAAGAACTAACCACACTATTATTGGCCCACGTGCAATTGGAAAGACCGCATGGCAGGACATCCAGGTCAACCAGACTCTGAATATGCCATCTGAAGTTGACGAAAACGAAGTACTCCGCAATCGTACTCGAGGTGCAAGCCCACGCCGTTGTCTAGAGTCCACTCGCTACGTCATATACGGGGCCAAAACGGGTAGATACAATTTGTTTGCAATATCTCACACATTGAGTCAAGGACGGACAGGAACATAATATACGTTTCTCGGTGTTGGTGAAAATACAGATTAGAATACAAAATACGGCCAGAGAACAAAACACGACCGCATGGGTTGGCGACCCGGCGCCCATCGCGCACCATGACCAGAATCGTTGACGTGATCGTCTGCTCCCCTTGCCTCTAGGAGCGATCATGACGCATACTCGCTTGCCGTGGGACACGCGAGCTAAGATATACAGAAAAACAAAAGAAAACATGCGGAAAAGTGGTCGAGGTAAGCCTAGCCTATGCCAATAACTTGAGTAACACAGTCGATCTCTCGGCGAACGGTCTGCAAACGTGTCGCCCTCGCGAATATCCGTGCTGGCAGCTGTCGTGTCCCGAAACACGGCATCCTGCAGGCCACGCCAGTCTGGCGCGCCATATGGTTAGAGCCGTCCCACTCAGAAAAAGAAGTAGGCCAGCAGGAAGCTGAGAAGGCACAGCAAGGCTGTCACTTGCACCGGCACACCTTCTGTTCCTTGCCGGGCCACTTGCTGGAGCTGGGTATTTCCTGCCGCAGCCTTCGTCGCCGAGTCTCCAGGCTTCTCGGACACGTCCGCCCCGCTCGTGACACCCTTCCGTTGTCTCAGGCCGCCATCCTTGCGGAGAGACGAGATAAGGGCCTCGGACTCTGCCAGCTTCGCAGTCAGGGCAGCAATTGTCGCGTCTTTGTCCTTTGCAGGAGTTGCTACCAAGGGTGCAGAGGTGGACACAGCAGACACGGATCTCGTGTCCGCAGCTGATACAGCCGGCGCCGAGGAAGCTAAGCTCTTGTTGGACACCTTCCGCTCCGGTGACGGTTCTTGCACGGAAGACAGGCCATTGACTGTCCGGTAGTCTTCACGAGGAGACGCATAGGAATTCGCGGCTTCGGGCGTGGCATCGAACTAAACAGACAAAAAAAGCGTTAGCCGCACTACGCCGAGCTGGAGCACACTGTGCCGTAAACCACGAGTATGGCAACTTACCCCATTCGTCGCAGCGTTCCGAACCGGGGTCACAGCCGCACCGAGACCATCGGAGTCTTCCGCGGGCAGGAAGGTAACGCGAATCTTCTTTTCTTGGACGCTCGACTTATCGACTCCATCCCACTATTGAGGGTCCAGTTAGCATTGCCATAGAGAGCATCTGAGGAGCGTGTGTGCTTCGGCGCACATGTCCCAGTGGCACAGTCGAGCAAAACGTACAATCTCCTGGATGGAAACAAACTCCTTATCGCCTGTGATGGGAACCGACTGCACAAGAAACTTGTCGCGACACTTGAAGTCGGCAGGAGGGTCGCTCTTCATCGCTTGGAGGAGAACTAGGAGATGGCGTCAGAAGACAGTGTCTCGTGCCGAGACAATTAAGGAGTGCGATATGGACGCACCGGTAATCTCCACCTCACGATCGGGCTCAATGCGTCCCGAGTTTGGACGAACACAGTACCTAAGTGAAGAGCAATCGTCAGCTTTAGAATGTACGTGGTGGATGGACAAGGAGCCGTCCGGCTTCCTGTGTCGCCAGCACACTTACTGCTTAGGTGCTGTGGTTTTGACCTTGAAGGCGGCTGGTGTCGGGTTGGGGTTCTTGATCTTCAGAGTCTCGGAAACCTCGACCGTAAACGGACCTATGCTCATAAACACCCGGTTAGTCCCAGCAGTCCCAAGGCCCATGGCGTCTTCCACGGCAGCCGCACAAGCTGCGCCAGAAAGGAAGAGAGGAGTGACGAACGGCGAAAGCCGAGCTCTGCGGGCTCGATAACGACAGACATGGCGGAAGCTTGAAGCCGGAGTCGCAAATCGTATGCAAAACGTATGCGTGTAATTGCACGGTGGGACGACGACGGACGAATGAAGGAAGGCGTTTAGACGACGTCGTTTTGCGCAGCTCTTGAAGAAAGAAAGGGACGACGATGCAGTTCCGTCAAGGACGGGAGGATGTTCGCGTGGTCAGATGCTAGAGAAAGTCGCAAAAACCGGCGTTCGAAGCGTGAGTCCAAGACACGAGCAGTTGATGCTCAACGGGGAGAGGCGCTGACTGCGATTGTTGTTGTCTCCAGATTCGGGCGATGGTGGTTGATGATTAATAGCAAACAGCAGCTGGAAGGTGAAGACGACATCGATATGGCCAGGTTTCACGTAATTGGGAACACCCCTTGCTTGGTAAGTCGCGCTGGGAGGCCTGGCCAGCCAGCCCCTCTGGAGGCAGCCTGTAGGTCCGAAAAACACCGCCCCAAGGCCAGTGGGGTTTGACCTGCTGGCTGGCCAATGCGCTGTTCCATTGCTGCTTCCCTGCTGTAAGTTTGCAGCACGACCGTTCTCTCGATGACGGCTGAGTGCTGCTTCCCGTGCAGCTTCCACCTCCACTGGCACGTTGTTGTTCTCTATTTGACTGGATAGGAATTTGCTGTCTTGTACTTTCCCTCTGGACAAAGCCCACCTTCTCCTGCTCTCTTTTTTCACGCCTTGTCCAGCTCCACCTCCCAACTTCGCAACCCCTCTTCAACCCGACAAAAGCCCGGCATCATACAAGTTGGTCCCAAAAGCTTCGCATCCGTTTTTCCACAGTTGCTTCCGGAAACATGACTCAGTCAGATCTTGACGTCCTGCTCGACATGGGCTTTGATCGCGAGCGTGCCGAGCTCGCCATCAAGAAGTCCGGCGGCCTACAAGGCGCCCTGGCCTGGCTAGAGGAGACGCAAGACACGCCGGTCGAGCAGCTCAAGGCCGCAGCAAGCAGCAGCTCCGCTGCTGGCAAGGATGCGCCGGACGGAGAGATGGACGATGACGAGGGCGCCACAGCGGCAGCGATTCGTGCGCTGGAATCGGACCAGGAAGCCAAGTCGCTCGTTTGCAACGAGTGCGGCAAGAAATTCCGCAGCCAGGCGACGGCTGAGTTCCATGCTTCCAAGTCGTGAGTTCTCAGCTTACCGGTGCCTCCCACTTCTCTCTAGAGCTCTCTGCTAACAGATGCAGCGGTCATACGGATTTTGCCGAGTCTACTGAGGAGATTGCACCACTCACCGCAGCCGAAAAGCAAGCCCGGTTAGAGGAACTGCGGCAACGGATGCAGGAGAAGCGCGCGAACCAGGCTCTTATTGATCGTGAGGACGCCAAGAAGAACGAGGTATGCCAGTTTCGCAACCCACGGTGGCAGGCACGCAGAACTAACGTCAAACCCTTTCTAGAAAATCCGCCTGAAGGCCACCAAGGAAACGCAGGAGATGAAGGAAGAGCTACAACGCAAGGAACAGATTAAGGAGGCAGCCAAGAAGCGTGCCGAGAAGCGCGAGGATCTAGAGGCGAAGAAACGCATCAAGGCTCGCATTGAAGCGGACAAGGAGGAGCGTCGCCGCAAAGCTGAGGAAGCCAAGGCTCTCCGCGAGGGCCGCGCACCCGCAGCTCCTGCAGGGCCGAGCTCGCCAGCAGGCGGCGGTCTGGCAGCCGCCATTGCCGCATCCTCTTCGTCCTCGTCGAACCAGGCACGGCTGCGTCTGCAGCTGCCAACGGGTAACGTCCAAAAGACATTCGACGCCGAGGCAACGCTCTTCGAAGTCGCACAGGCATTGGAGACCGACGACGGCTTCAAAGCGAGCAAGTTCGAGCTGACATACCCGCGCAAGACGTTCGAGGGCGCAACGGATCTGAGCAAGACACTGCGGGAGCTGGGACTGGCACCCAGTGCTGTGTTGCGTGTTCAATAGGCAAGGCCAGAGGAAGCGGTGAGGTCGAGGCCGGAGCGCAGTTTATCGTGTCAACTCTTGCGTATCATTTTGAAGTGATGTTTTGCCTGTCACGAGTAGAACTCGAGAAAAAAGATCTCCCAGACAATGACCACATTTCAGCACCGCAAGTGCCCGCTACTATTCATTATTCGAGCGCTGGTCACATATATGTCATTGACAATCCCTCGTCTTGTCTTCTTTTCTTGCGATTTTTATCTTTTTTTTTCTTTCTTCTATTGAAAAAGTACAGAAACAAAGAAGAGTAACCCGGAGGGTTAACACCAGAGAAACACCGTATGATGTAGGCTTTCGCCCCTCCGGTCCAGTTTATGGTAAAGCTGGAGCAAGGACGTCGTGGGAGGGTGAGGGTGAGAGAGAAACGGGAATAACGAGGTGGTGCGCTTAGTCGAACAGACCGAAGCCCATGTCGTCGTCGGACTCCTCCTTCTCTGTGGGCGGGTTAGTATCATGTTGGACAACGCAGGTCGACGGGGTCTACAGTACGTACCCTCCTCCTTGGCCTCCTCCTTGGTCTCCTCAGCAGCAGCGGCAGCACCGCCGCCAGCACCGCCAGCAGCCGCGGCCGCGGCACCGCCACCGGAGCCGACGTTGGACAGCAGGTCCTTCACGTCCTTGCCATCAAGAGCCTAAAACTCGTGTTAGCAAAGGCCGGTCTTTTCGTGCTGTATCGGACTCTGTATTCGACCGAAAGGTGTGTGTGGAAAGAGAGAGAAGAGAAGAGAAATGCACGCTTTGTGCCCCCTCATGTCGGCGCCCAGCCCACAGCCGTCTTCCCCAGAGCCACTCCCCGCAATAGAGACCAAGAGTGATCATTGCTGATGCTGCTGCTCTCCCTCTCTCTCTCTCTTCCTCCGAGTCGCTTGTGTAAAAGAAATTGGCCATCGTACCTTGGCGAACAGCTGTGCCCAGATGGGCTCGACTTCGGCGACATTGGCAGCCTTGATCAGGGTGTTGAGCTTGTCTGCCTAGAATAGCGGATAAAAAAGTCAGTACGTTCCGTCACATGCAACAACAGACAGCCCGTCTGCTCGTCCCGTCGATTCGACTCGTCGGACAGGAATCCTCGTCGTCTCATCGGGCGGGATCGACCATGGACGTTCGGCTTTGGGCGGGTTCGGGATAACGCACCGTGATCTCGACGTTGTCGTCGGCCAGGATCAGCGCCGCGTAGGACGTAGCGAGCTCAGCTGTGGAAGGCATCTCGAGCAGTTTTTGTGTGGTGTTGATGGTGTCTTGGGAAAGAAAACGAACGGTGGTGGTTGTGTTTCTTGCGAAATCTGCAAAATTCAAAGTAGTTGGCCAGTCTCGATTTTTTTTGGCTCTCAGCCCGCAAATAGCCTTACTTGGAAGCAGCAGCGTAAGGCGCAAAAAAAGGCACCTAAGGGTTTGTGTGCGCTGGTGGAGAAGCCCTTGTAAAAAATGTCACCAAAGGCGAGTCTGTCGGAACGCGGAACAATGAAGCGCCGTGGAGCTGATACGCCGCACTACGTAATCGATAAGGCTGCCCAGTCTTGATTATATAATATTGATACAGGCTGGAAGCTATCCCAGACCCCGCTTTCCCCTCCCATCCGGTAACGCCAGAGACATCTCCGGTCGGCAGGAGAGAACAATACACAGCGAGACATTAAACTCAAGAAACCGTTGTATTAGGAGAGGTTTAGACAAGAGCTAAATGTATAATTCTATTTCAAAGCAGACCGATCTCGCTAAGAGGTTGAGAAGGAAAAAGAAAACCTCGTGTGCGACGGCAGCGCGTTGCGCAATGCAAAGCATTCTTTCCTTATCCGGCCGCTCCTTCCCACTGCAGGGTTGTTCCGAACATCGCCGCTCAATTGGCTCTGATCCGTTTTGGCTCTGGCGATAACCACCCGACAAACTCCCGACTCGAAGAACCCGAACGTGGTGGCCGCTTCTTGTCTAGATCCTGATCCCCAAACCCCGACCCCTACGGAGTACAGTACTTTGCCAAGCCGCTGGCTTGTAATCGCCCCTCATCCTCGACGATTACATTCGTTCCGTACTCCATACTCCATACTGCTGTCAGTCATATCTCGCCTCCCCCCTCCCTTCGGACCAAGCAAAGAACTTTATCAACAACGACTACTACAATCTCATCCTACCGACGGCCAAACAACACGTTTTATGCATCGCTTCCTCTACCGTTGAACTAGACCCTTTTCGCTCTTGCCTTCACTTGCGTTCTATCTTCTCTCCACGCGATGGACACCCCTGCGATTCCAGCACCACGAGACGCCCACGAGCGCGAGGTCCTCGCCCACCTCGAGTCCATCCGCGACCGCCTGCTACTTCTCAAGCAAGATCGCACAAAGTACATCCGTAGCCAGGATGTCCTTCAGCTGTACGACCAGACGGTAGAGCAAGTGCGCAACCTGCGCAAGATCCGCGAGGGGCGCGAGGAGAGCGAGACCAGATGTTTGTCCATCCTTTCCCTCAGAGGCATGAAACACAAACGATGAAGTAATGACTGACCCTGAGCTTCTCCCTGAAACAGTGGACCGCGTGCTAGAAAGCTGTTTCCAGCTGCTGTCGCTCTTCTTCATGACGATAGGCCGCACGAGCGAGGCTCCAGCAGCGTATGCGTTGACGTCCACGATCCGTCGCCTGCTCGACCACCTGACCGAAGCCAACCTGTACTCCGCCAAGGACCTGGAGAGCATCACACACACACTACAGCGGCTCTCGGCCATTGTCAGCAACGCCGAGGAAACAAATTCGCCATACCTAACCGAGCTCCTGGTCCACCGGGTCGAGCTGTGCAACAGCATCGTCAAGAAGCTGCAGGAGAAGGTGGACGGCCTGGAGCCTCCACTACCGGCCATCCACGAGAAGCTCATCTCGATTCTTCGGTCCATGTCGCTAGCTAACACAAAATCAAAGGTACAACCGCTTGCTTCGCTGTGTTCTCTCTACTTACCTTTCTGTCTGCTGACACTGTGCACAGTTCTCTACTACCGAGGTGCAAAGGTACAAGGCGCAGCTCAAGGAGATTGATGAGCAGCGTGTCGATGGCAACTTTGTCGACAGCGAAGGCAAGACACCAGCGGGCAACGAGGAGGTGTCGGATCTGCTGCGCAGGTGCCTCCACTGGGCCGAAATTGTGCTGGCGCGGAAGGGCATTATTCCCGAAGAATTTAGGTCCATGTACGAGACGCTCGTCGGCATCCGCAGTGAGCTCGAGAAGCTGTCCATTACGCAGGCATGGTCGCTGCGCGAGACAGATCTGTACGACTTCCAGCGCCAATTGGACAAGTTCGACGAGGCACGAGTGGACGGCAACTGGCTCGACGACGAGGGACAGCCAGCCGAGCTCTACGTTCAGAGGGTGCGTGTGTCCAGATCTGTGAGAGAAGTGAGGAAGTGGACATTGAAAACGCTAACCAAAGAAAAACAGACGTGTCTGTATCTGATCCGCCGGAGCTACGGGCTCGTGTACTCGCTCATGATCTCATCTGAGCCGGTCTCGGAAGCACTACTGCCCATCTACAACCAACTGCTGACGCTGAAGCGCTGTCTGCTGGAGGTGAAGGAGTCTGGTGGGGTCTCCTCACCAAGAGAGCTGTACCCCTATAGCATGAAGGTGCGCCCACCATACCAACCTTTGACGGCTCGTGATGACCCTTGTTTTTTTGCAAGTGCAGCCGCTAACACGTGTGATCATGTAGCTCAACTCCATCGACAACATGCGCGTCGACGGCAAGTTCATGGTAGGGGACGACATACCCGAAGGACAGGGCAACGTCACTGAGCTGTTGTCTGAATGCTTTGACCTCAACTATGAGCTGAGGCTTGCAGCAGAAGAGGCGACGAACGATGACGAGGAGTAGGTCTGTACGCACATCATATCTCCAAACAAAGGGGGAAGAGAAGCCTTCTTAATCTTGGAACCGGGGACTGTAATTTTTGTGTTTCTTTTTTGATCCTGTTTTCACTTTTTGCCCTTAATCTTGCCCCTCGTGGACAGCCTTGTTGTTACGCACCAGTTTGATTTTTTTTCCGCACATGATGTACTTTTTGGCCCTTCGCCTTCACGGGACTGCTAGAGGAGGGTGCTGCTGAGCGGCGTTTGAACACGATGTTTTTTCTTCCTCTCTTCCTGTGGGGTGAGGAGCTGAGGCGGGCCATGTAGTATGCGTGCGAGGTCTTTGACAAAGACAGCGATCGAGGCGATTTAGAAAGCGCAGGTTAGGTTAAAAAAGCACATTACAGGTGCTGATAACTCTCCTCGCCTCCTCTCCTCATCTAGGTACCTATCTACCAACGACTCTTGTCCGTCTTCTATCTTCTCGGCCCTGCTTCATATGGATCGTGTCGGACTTAGAGCGCGCGGATGGCAACCTTGAGGGCGTAGATTTGTGCCTGGCATGCCATATTAGATGAGTTCCGCGTGCGTCGACGCAAAGAGATCTCACAACGAACCACTTACATTGTCGACATCCCAAACGCCCTCCTTGTAGTAGACGTCCTGCTTCAAAAGGTCAACGACGTCCGACTTCTTGTCGGCCGCAATGATGATCGTGCTGCCGGCAAAGTCAAATGTCTTGGAGTCGTTGGGGTCGGCCGGGACATCGTTCAGGATGGCACCTAGAGGAGACAAGAGGGTGTGAACAACATGAGATCATCCCCAAGCAAGCAAGAACAGAAACATGACGCAGCACGCACCACCAAACTTGATGTCGTATGTCTGGCGCGCCTTTTCGAGGTTGGCAAAGTGGACTCTGTCCAAGAGTTAGAAATTAGCTGCGTCGAGGAGAGCACGGCAGGAAGCAAGAAAGGACGACACGTACGGCCGGACCTCCAGGCGCTTAGCCGTGGTATTGGGCACGTCCGGAACGATGACGAGCCACTCGGTCTTGGGTGCAGCGGAAGCCATGGTGCGTATCTGTAGGCGAGAGAAAGTAGAGGAGGAGGAGGAGGTGCTGGTGGCAGTAGAAGCTCTGAGCAATGAACGCCGGGACGCGGAGGCGGCTGCTGTGGTTGCAAATGGTGAGAAGGACGAGAAGAGAGATTGATTGGGACGCAGGAGGCGAGCAGCCATTGAAAAAGAAGGAGGTAGGACAAAAGCGAGGAGGACAAGAGGGAACTATCTCGACGGCGTTCGGTCGACGGTCGCGCTGTAAAGCCGCTTTCTGCCGGGCTGTGGATCCGTAGAAGGAGGGGTTGTTCGGGGGACAATCCACAATGGCGCAAGCTCGGCCGCCATTCTTACTGCTTGCCAGGGAAACGAGCTGTCATCAGCTAAGTTTGATTCGTAAGTATTCCGTTGTTCAATGCCTAAAGAAACAGAAGGAAAAGAAGGAAGAGGTGCTGAACCACTCAGCTTTGCACGCAAAGGAGAGCTTATTTTAGCTATTAGATTTAAGTAGGTATTTTACGCAGCGTCTTGATGCCTTGCTTTGGTTTCATAACACAAGCCTCCATGTTGAAGGTGTCATCGGCACGGCGTGCCTTGCGACACCCGTAGCTTAGAATCCGCCGAGGTTGTGCTACTTGGTGCCTCAGGCATAGAAATCTGCGGGAGTACATCACATGACCCAACCAATCGAATGCGCGGCTTTTTGGGCTGACGTCCGGCCTGGCGGGAATTTGAGGAACCTTCCTGGGAAAGCAAAAAATAACGACAGACCTCGTTTTGTAAACCGCATCGTCCACACGTCTCGTCTCCGCAACGCGAATTGGCATAACGATCTGCACGTCGGCCTCCTTTCTTTGCAACTCTCTTGAGCGGAACCCCAATTGGCAATTCCCCTTCCAACGCCGAGACCCTTCCGTCGAAGCAAAAGCCTCTTCGAAATCATCAGGGCTCACCTCACCAAACGAACGACGCGCACCACGTTTCCCCACGCCACCACCACCATGTCCTACCCGTCGCTTGCACCGTTTATCATTGCGCGGCCGTGGCTGCACCGTGCCGTCAAGCCGATTGCCAACTGGTACGCTAACCTGGCCGGCTACCGCCAGCTTGGTCTGAAGTAAGTGCGGGAGGGCAGGAGTTGTGCTGCGTCTGCTACTTGTGGCTGTGTGTTCTATCCCATTTTACTCGTTACTGACTCCATCCACAGAGCCGACGACCTTGTCCCCGAAGAGAGCGAGGTTGTCCAGCAGGCCATTAACCGCCTGCCGGCCGATGTCCGGTACGAGCGCGTCTTCCGCATGCGCCGCGCCACCCAACTCAGCTTGCAGCACAAGCTGCTACCCAAGGACCAGTGGACTAAAGCTGAGGAGGACCGGCCATACCTGATGCCGCTGATCAAGCAGGTCGAGGCCGAGATCAAGGAGCGCGAGGCCTTGGACACGCTCGTCGTGATCAAGAACCATTAAGGTGGTGTGGAAGTGTCAAGAGGAGGGGGGAGAATGAAGCACGCCTGCAGGGGTCCGAAGCTGTGAGACGCCGAGCACTGAGAACATAGAGGTACGCAAGCGGCTACAATCTACGCCTTGCCGGGAGCTGATGGTTGCGGAGGGGCCGACTTCATCGGACAGACGAATTGCGTTTTGCTATTTTTTTTGTCCGCTTCTTGTATCATACATGCACATATAAATTTCTCAAAGAAAACCCTCATCTAGCTGCCAGGTCGACCAACAAGATCGTCAAGAGCTTTCGTCTTTGTTCAAGATCGCCATGGTTCAAGAGCACGCCAACCGAAAAGCACATGGACCAGGCAGTCGAGCCCACATTAGAGGCTTTCCCACAAGGAAGAAAACATAACGCAGCGTCAGGGAAAACTGTAACTGTCACATAGACACAGGCTGGCGTTGGACAAAAGGCAGAGTGTGAAGAACAGAAGTAGTTTATGCTTTATATTACACCCTCCAGCCTCGCTGCGGTCCCAAAATACCAAAGAAGAAGAGAGAAAAGAAGACGGAAAAGGAAAATCAAAGCTCCAACTTTCTTTTCCTCCACGTCCTAGACACGGCGAGGGAGCAACGCTACCTAGCATAACGCACAATGCCGAGTGCTAATGGGGGACCCGAGCCCGAGTTCGTACAGAGAGCAGCCCCTCTCGAATACCACAATGTGTGCAAGGTAACCAGAAGAGACAGAAACGACAAGAAAAGATAAAAAAGGACAATTGTAGAGCTGTCCCGCAGAGCTCGTATCAAGAATGCATTAAAAAAAGAGAAAAACACTGCTGAGGTGCCGCCGCCGTGATCAAGCCCATGGGCGCATTTGGCACATGGGTCGACTCGGGTTGGCTGAAGACGTGAACATGGTGATAAAATCGGAGGATCCGGGGTGGGTAAAGATGATCATTCGTGTGCTGTCCTGTATTGGACAGCATTTCCGGAGGAGCCGTATGTAGTTCCCAAACGCCTTGAAACTCCACGTTTCAACAAACAAGTCGAAGATGTCAAAGGGAGGTAAGACAAAAGAAATATGTACTGGGTGCTTTGCTCTCGCTGGAAACTCCGGTGGGGTGCTTCGACCAACCACGAAAGGTGCTATCCGGCTTGTGAGCCGGAAGCAAGGCCGGAGCTCTTATGCGTTGCCGCTCTTCTCCTCGGTGTCAATGTGCCACACGACGTAGTTGGGTAGGCCGTACACTCCGTAGCCAGCTCGCTTCGCCATCTTTGCGAAGCCCTCTGTTTCGGCCTGGTTCTCAAAGGCATAGCAGGGAAAGTTGATGCCTGAATTTGAGGGCGACGTTAAAATGGCTGTCCGTCCGAGCAGTCCGTAGGGAGTTTGAACTTACCAGAACGGTGAACATCAGCCTTGACAAGGATGTTCACGCCGCCAATGCCGTCGAGCTCGATTTCTTCGTCCTTGTCGTTTCGCCAGTCGCCCATGAGCGCCATGTAGGTTCGACCAGTGTCGTATTGCTTGTAGCCTATAGCACGGTTGTTAGCGATGTGCACGAGAAACGAACAGACGTTGTCTGCATAATAAATGGACATACCTTCTGCAAGAACGATGTTCTTGTCGAGCTTAGCCGTCAACTTTCTGCTCTTGTCCGACTCGACCCACGAATTGTAGTCGACTACAGCACACTGGTCAGCAAACAAATCGTCTTGAAAAAAGAAAGGCCTCGCGGAGATTGGGGGACTTTGTTACATTTCCCTTCAATGTCTTTGCCGTCTCGGTACCGATGGAACCAGATGTCTGTCGTACTTGTCAGCAAATAGAGGATCAAGAGGTGAGCGCCACACCAAAGGTTCGAAGTGGCATACTAGGAACAAGAACATCGCGGTCGTGAGCGATGAAATCCTCGAGGATGCGGTTCGGGCTGTCAACAATGTCGACGTCCCGCCAGTATACCCAGGAGTGATCTGGTTTCAGCGCTGCCGACAGCAGGTAGTTGCGCGCACGGCCAAGGGCTTTGCGCCGCGGACCTTGGGCCTCGAACGAATGTCGCTCGTGGACGTCCTGGCTCAGATGGAAGTCAAAGTCCTTCTCAATAACGATGGCACTACGGAACGGAATGTTGTCTGGGCGCTTCTGGATGCGGTCGAGCTCGGACGCCAAGACGGCAAGTGTCTCGTCCGTCGAGTCGGAAACGAGGAAGCCGAGGTCGATGAGGCGGTGCGGGTAAGTGAGCTCGGCAAGGAGCTCAAAGTACTTTGCCAGATAGGGCGCGGCATCCTTGATCGGGGTAAGGATGAGCACACGCTCCTCGTTGGCAAGAGCTTTGGGGGTTGATCTGATGGGGTTGAGGTTGACGTGTTCTATTGTGGAAGAGTTGATCGTGAGGGGCGCGTGGTGGTTGAAGATGACGGGCGTTTGAAATCGCGCGTTCCATGCCACCTGTTCGTTCAAGGACATTTCCATTGGGGACTTCTTTGGACCCCAGCAGTAAAAGCTGCACGCAAACGGGGACGAGACGTTAGTTGGGAAGGATGACCGCAGCGCTGGTAAGCAGAACGTACCTTTGCATCTCAGATGCTGACGACTGAATGCCACCCCATAATAACAAGAAGATACCAACAATGGTGATGAGTAGAAGAAAACGAGTTCTTGTCACATAGACCAGGACAGCACGCGAAGGCGGCAGGCTGGCCTTGGCAGCCTTCCAGTTGAGGCCGCCCTTGGGGAGCAACATGGTCGACGGAGCCGACACGGACCGCGCGCAAAGGACAGAATGGAGGAGAGGTTAAGGCGAAGGCAATATGCCAAGCGAGCAGCGCGCCCGTTGCTATGGTTCAACACGCAGACGCTGGCTGTGCTGTCTCGTATCGACCAGTGCCCTCGAGCGTTGATCTTAATGGTTTCGGAACCCCGCGTCTGGATGATGTGCCTACTCGTCTTCCAGGGCACGGTGAATTGTGTTTGTATGGCCGTCAAGGGCGCACGTCGTCGACGCTGATGAATCTCGAGGTGATGAAAGGGAGGGGTTCGTCGTCGAGAGCTCGAAGGGGGCTGAACGCTGTGGGCTCTCGTTCAAGCGTCGCCAACGAAAACGCCAGAAGTCGAAAAGAAGCGAGTGTGAGGTATGTGTCGGGGAGGGAGGGGGGTAAACGAGAGTCGGGGTGAAGATGTCGAAACGTGCGAGGGCAAAAGCCTGGTGTCGGGAACGTGGCCGGAATCCAGCAATGGCGACGAAAATTGGCAAGCGGCTTGTCGTCACAGCTTTTTAGGTTCGTTTGTCCCAGCGCTTGTGTTGTCTGGAAAAAAAGGGTATTCCCGGTAGTATCGCGCCAGTCCAGCCTGTCCCATTGAACAACTGTCCGTTCGCGTAGACGATGGGCAGGGGAGAGGTGGGAAAAGCGAATGCTTGTCTCGGACAGAGAAAAGGCGAGAATGAGGAGGATGGAATGCAGAAAGCTCAGCTGTCCCATGCGACTATCAAGGCCACGCAGGGGCGTCACTGATTGGCAATTGGCCGCTGGCGAGATAGCTAAATAGCGCTAGCTAATAGGGGCCAATCGGGGGCAGTTAGCACTGGAGACTGCCACCAACCATTCCTTTGCAGGTCGTCACAAGCGGCCAGAAATGAAGTTTCTGGCATGCCCGGATCAGGACTGTTGAGATTATTATTGACTGAGATGAGTTTCCGCTGCAGGCCGCCGCCGGGTTACATGAGAACACGCCGTGGCCACAATAAATTTAATGAGCTGAATCACGTTGCAGTGGAAGTGGTCTCTTAAATCGCGATCCAGAATGGTCTAGCCCAATAGGGTCCATCCGGTCCATAGCTGTTTGCGAAAAGCCCATTCCTTCAGAAAAGTGGTTCAGGCAGTGGACTGCTGCAGCGTGTGCGCCGGATGTGTATCGGCTGCGCTGTTGCTGGCTGTTGCAGAGAACACCTGAAGTACGGAGCACAACAGGACAACGATGCCATTTTAGCCTATCTCCTCACTTCAGGCTCAAGAGGAGCGCCCAGACGAACGCTCCCGCTGGATTTATAAATTGAACACGTGATCAGGCGACAGCGTTGGCGTCTGAAACGCGAAGGACAACCACAGGGCGCGTACTCCCTCTCACCATTCTGACCGGGACTCTTCCAGCCCTGTAGTTCCAGCCCTGTAGTCAAGTCTTGTGCTTACCAACGCCGGTACCACTCTCTAAAGGAGAAATGCGATTTTTTTGCGCAGTAGCTGACGAGTTCAAGCAGGCTCTGCATCCATCACGGCCGTTTTTCGAATGCCACTTGTGCGACTCAATCTCTTCCGTCGCTGCGTCCTTCCCCTTTTCTCCACCGTCTCTCCTCCGGCCTTTTTTTCGCTTGGCGCCATCTTGACGCCTGCCTACTCTCGGCCGACCTCTTTAGTCTCAACATTGTCGCCGTCGCAACGTCGTGAGCTGATAAGGGACATGGCACCCGTCCGGCGGTCGGCTCGGCTGAGCAGCTCCGGCGCCGCGAGCCCAGCTCCGGAAGCATCGGTGGCGGCTGTGAAGACGGCAAAGACGGCAAAGACAGCGAAGACGGCAAAGGCAGTAGGATCGTCTGCTCCTAAGCCCACGTCACAAAAAAGAAAATCTGCTGCCGCAGACGGTGAGCCGGAGGCGTCGATTCCGCCGGCCCGGCCGTCTACTCCGCCGCCAAAGCGCCGCGGTCGACCCTTGGCAAAGTCCACGGCCACCACCGACGCCGATGCTCCCGCAGCGGTAGCACCGCCTTCGACGCCAAAGCCAACGAGGCTGCCGCACCACCAGGCCATCAACCGCCTGGCCAACCCGGACGCCACCAATGCGCCGCTGCTCTCGCCCGAGACATCGCGCGTGGTGTCAGCGCTGCCGCTGGACAGCCTGAACACGCCGGCGCGGCAGAACCGGACGACGACAGCCAACATCCTAGACGAGGCGTGCGCGCACCTGGTGCGGGTGGACCCCAAGCTGAAGCCGCTGATTGATGCGCACTACTGCCAGCTGTTCAGCCCCGTGTCGCTGGCCAAGGAGGTCGATCCGTTTGAGAGCCTGACGAGCAGCATTATCAGCCAGCAGGTTTCTGGCGCGGCGGCACGGGCCATCCGCAACCGGTTCATCGAGCTGTTTGCGCCGCTGGGCAAGGGCCAAGACTTCCCGCACCCGTCGCAGGTGGCGGCCATGAGCGTGGAGACGCTGCGGACGGCGGGTCTGTCGCAGCGCAAGGCGGAGTACGTTCAGGGGCTGGCGGAAAAGTTTGTGTCGGGCGAGCTGACAGCGCGACTGTTGGCGGAGGCGCCGTACGAGACGCTGGTGGAGAAGCTGGTGGCGGTGCGCGGGCTGGGCCTGTGGAGCGTGGAGATGTTTGCCATGTTTGCGCTGAAGCGCATGGACGTATTCAGCGTGGGCGACCTGGGCATCCAACGGGGAATGGCGGCGTTTGCAGGGCGCGACATTGCGAAGCTGAAGCGCGCGGGCAGCACGGCGGCGAAGAAGAACGCCAAGTGGAAGTACATGAGCGAAGAGGACATGGTGGCCATGGCAGAGCCGTTCAAGCCGTACCGGAGCGTGTTCATGTGGTACATGTGGAGGGTCGAGTCGGTCGATGTCAGCTCGTTGGGCGGCTGAGGGAGAGATTCGTCCATTTTGTTTGAATATGTGTCACAGGTTCATGTCTATTTTCTTTGGCTTTTTGTCATCCTGCTTCTTCAAGGCCACACACGCTGTCTGCTGGCGTCAAGGGTGACGGCATCTTCTCTTTCTCCGTGGTGATGCAGAGCCTCCTATGTCGACCCGACCAGGAAGGGCAAAAGCCGAGACGGTTTTGATCTTGATAGCGAGGAGAAACACCAAGCCACCGCTGTCTTGTGACTCTGAAACCTACAGCCGGATGCGAGCAGACACATTTATCAAATCCGTTTCTCCTGCAATACGCCATGTGCCAGAAGTTCTTATGTATGTGGTACCTCGTGCTACCGGACAAAACCGAAAGGAAGGGAAAATGCAGAAGTCCCGTTTTTGGGGATGCAGGACGGGGTAACTGGTCAGGAAGATGTGTTGCTCTGCCATTGGAGTGAGGTACATATTTGTGTTTTGTGACACTGAAGCACATATGCCCTTGAAAGTCATCGTGATCAGAAACAAAAGACTGTAAAAATAAAGGACGTATTTTGAAGATTTGTTTTGTGCAAAAAAGACCAGGCAATATTCAGGTACAATTTTGCAAGAAAGTATACGGAAACGCTTGCCCATCGCTTGATGCCGTGCAACGGCGATGCCGTCGTCGATCTTCAAACAAACCAAATCCGACTCAACAACCTCTGTTCCAGCGAAGCCATGGCTTTTCAGATACATGCACTGTCCGACATGCACCCCAATAACATGATGTCCTTGATATGTCCAGGCAGAACAAGAAACAGGCTCGGACATCGGTTTGTGTGTTTGACATACAGACGCAGCCTCTTTCTCATTGGGCTCCCAGACACAATGGACCCTTGGCATGGTCTCGGCACGGGTTTCATGTGTGAGGGCAAGCTTCTGGCAGGCTTCTAGCAGGCTTCTACCTGCTTCTCCCAGTCCGTCTCTCGTCTTGGTTAAGCAGCAAAGCAAATTACGTCACCACGCGGCCCAGCATTCGTTTATCTCCTTGGCTGGATTGCAGCCTCTCCTGCCGCGATCACTCCCTCCCGTAAAGCATAAGCATATGCTCGTCTCGACGTGTCGAAGTCTGCCTAAAGACAGGCCCAGTCACAAAAATCCCGATAGGATGGTAGTTTGTGGTAGCTAGAGACTGGGAAACTGAGAGACTGACAGACCGAGATGCCATGTCAACAGACGGTCCCTGAAACAGATGAACACCTTAGTAAGTACTCCGTGCCTCGGTGGACATGCGCCTTGGTGGACAGGTACGGACGCGGCCAACAGCCGGATGATCAGCGGTGTCCCCGTTGTTTGGAGATTCCAGAAACAGGAGCGGGGCATATGAAGGACGAGTGGTGGTTGATACTGCGGTGTTTTACACCCACAATCCAAGCATATAATGTATTCGTACGGAGTACGGAGTACGGAGTAAGATACTGAGCCTGAGGAAGGACTGCTGGAAGTTGCCACAGACGAGAATGCTTTTGTCTTGCCTGCTCGGCGCTTTAGCGCACCCCCGTAGCAGCGGACTTTGCGTGTGTTACGTGCACACCCCTTCCTTTTCCCGCTAAAGACCCACTTGGCCACTTTGCACGCCTCTCCCAAATTTTCGAGAGGCAAGCTTTGAGAGAGAGAAAGGGGAGAAGAAAGACGAGACGAGAGCAGAGAGGAAAGAAACAGAAAAGAGATGAACAAGAGGAATGCAAGTACGACTCACTACTAACAGCCATTCCCCCGAGCCCGCTTGTTTCAATTGCTATTTACGACTTGCAGTGGATGGACGGTGCAATTGAACACGAACGCGTGGTGACGTGCTCGTGCATATGCAGGTTGGAGAATACGAAGATACATGCTCAGACTCGACAAGCTTGAGGACCAGAGAACGCTACGTGTACTTTGGGGCCAGCGAAGTTCATGATGGCGGCCATACGTCCAAAGAACAAATATGGAGCGCGAGTAAGAGTAGCAAGAACCAAAACGCCGAGAAGAGAACACAGAATAGAAATCAGGTAGCTGGTGGCTTTTTTCCCTCGGATTCTTTCCTGCCAGCATGTTCGTCTCTACTTTGAGCTGCCTCGGTTTGCTTTGCCTGCCTCCTGTAGCGGCTTTTTATCGGGGCTCTGGTTGCCAAAAATACCTTTCCTTACTCCATTATATCACTAAGCACAAGGGAAAGAGGGAGAGGGAAAGAGGGAGAGAAAAAAGGTGACGCCAGCTTTCCGCCCGACCCTGGCTCGTCCTGACATGGACTTTTCCGCCCGTAATTATCGGGCCTCTGGCCGCGACGATCATCGTTTTTTTCCAGCAGCGACAGAGATCGGATGTGAAAGAGGGAAAAATGGTGTTCCCAGACAAACTCCTCTGGAATCGAAAGCTAATTTCGCAAGAGATTTACGTGGAGATGCGGCCCCATGCCGACAGCGACAGGGTCTGGCCATGGAGCTCTCTGCTTATCTAGGGCGAATTTTAATAGAGGGTAACGATATTGCTTGGCATTCTCCATGCAGACGCAAGCCACGTTTTCGTCTGTGATACTCTGGCGTCCTGTACGGAGCATCAAATATGCTTAGGTAACGCATCACAACGCTGGTCGTGGCAGCTGATGTTGCTGGCAACTTGAATTAAAAGAAAGGCCCGAAAGAGGTTTTTCTGCACAGGTATGCGTCGTCCCGGCCGTTGAGGAGCCATGAGATATGCTCAAGCGACTGCGCAGCGACGCCACGATTTGCGAGACACGCAGCCACGGGAAAAAGAAACACCCCAGAATCCGTTTGTTCCAGGCCAGACACGGCGCCGCCAGACACAGACCGCCTGCTGGACAAACAGCTCTGGCTGTTCAGACCTGAAATTCACTATTAGAACAGTGGAGTTTGGGAAAAGAGAGGGCGAGGGGGGTGGATCTAGCCAAACGGGCTCCACTCCAGACACAATTTAGCTCTCAATTGCCCCTTCCCCTGCCACTCCAGTGCCTTGTTGGTCGTTCATTCCCTCTGCTCGTGCCTTTTTCCCCGTCGTAACTGCCTTTTGCGGACCTGTTTTTTTTTCTGCCACCCCCTTCTCCTTGTTTCCCTCCTTCTCTCTTGACATTTTCCCATCTCCCTTTCTTCTGTTTTCCCCTCCCTCTACTTCACCTTCATCGTCCATCGTTTGTCTCGACACAATTGTCGAGAGCCCTTTTGTTTCTTCATCCCTTCTTGTAATTTTTTTATTTTACGTGCATACTTTTTTTCTTCTCTTCTCTTCGTCCTCTTTTGTCTTCACCCAGGTGCACGCCGACTCTCGCTTACCAGCTCCTCTGGGCCTCCCGACCTTCGTTTCAAGCTTTGTGACGCGTCGCCGGCAAAGCAAACATCTTTTGCGGAAAACAAAAACTCAAGACAGCCAAAGGTACGTTCGACCAATGCAGCAAAAGTGAAAGGGCACGATGCAGCAGGCGCACAAAAACACAAAACCGCACACGCAACACTGTTTACTCGTTTTGAGAACCTCTCGCAACGTCGCACCTCGAAAGACGCTCTTGGGCCTTCCCTCTCCCTACCCCCTGCCACACTTTGCGTGACCGGCACGCCAGTCAGCCGATGCAATCGCCCGTTGCCGCCGGCCGCGCGATGCCGAGACGCGTGCGATGCGATGCTCTGAAGCGGCTGCTGAGAGCTAGAATTCGCGACTGGTGTTCCGCTCGGCGAGGGCTTGGCTGCTTTTGCCTGTTCAACAACACAAAGATGGCGGACGAAGCGGCAGAGGACGGCAGCAGGCCGGTTACCTCGTGCAGACAACATCGCGGTAGCAGACACCAGAAGACACACGAGCAGGACTAGCCTATGATGGGCAATAGGCCCATGGCACAAAGCGACCAGACGAGGGCGACGGATTTCACTCATTCTGATCCGACTGCAACTTGTGGCCCTCTACCACAAAACGTTGCTCCAGACAAAACACCTACACGGAGACTGAACTTTGCCCACTCAGACCGCCCCATCACTGGCCAGTAACCAACTGCTTGCGACACTCCAGCTGCTTCTTTGGATCCTGCGCAATTCCAGCTCTCTCGCCACTCTTCTACTATGCCTGCGTTTCTCTTGTCCTTCCCCGCAACTGGAGCCCATCATCTGCCGCGCGGTCTACGTCTCGTCTGTCTCTCTCTGCTTGTCCTCTGGCCGAACAGCTCTCTTGCGACATTTTTTGCCTTTGGTGTCCGCCGACGATTCATTCCTTGTTTTGTTCTACCGCTTTTTTTCTCTTCGAGCTCGCCGCCAAAATTCCATCGGTGCCCTTTCACTTTGCTGTTGCCAACAGCGAGACGCGTTTCAGGCTCACCACTAGCTCTCGAAAACGACTACTCCAAACAAAGGTCCAAGCTAACAACATTCTGATCACAGCGATTCGACGAAAATGGTCGCCAAGCAGATTTTGCCTCTCCTGGCGGCATTCGCCGGCATTGCCTCAGGTATAGTGCCCTCGGACCCCTTTTTGGCTGTTGGGCTGTGTGCTGACCTCGCAAAGCGGCAACCGACATCTGCAAGCAGTCAACCTTCACCATCAACTCCCAGGCCGACATCGCGGCCCTGGGCTCGTGCTCGTCCCTGACCGGCAACGTCGTCATCGGTAACCGGACTGACACAACGCTCGATCTTAGCCCCTTTAAGACCATTGATGGCGACCTGACCCTGCTCAACAACAACCTGATCAGCACCTTGAGGAGCTCGAGCCTCACCTCGATCACGGGCGCCTTCCATCTCCAGAACCTGACTACCCTGTCCACACTGGCCTTTACAAGCCTGACCAGCGTCGGCTCCATCAACTGGGTCTCTCTCACAGCTATCGATGTCCTGACATTCACGGCCGGCATCAAGACGGCCAATTCTATTGTTGTCAGCGACACCTTCCTGAAGAACTTGGATGGCCTGGATGTCGCGTCCGCCGCCTCGATCGATATCAACAACAACCGCCGTCTGGTTGAGTACACTTCGTCGCTCGGTAACCTGACGAATCTGTTGAACATCAACGCCAACGGTCTGGATCTCCAGGTCAACTTCCCCAACCTTATCTGGATTGCCAACATGACCATCTCCAACGTATCAAGCTTCAATGCTCCATCCCTGGTCACCGTCAATGGTTCTCTGCGCTTCGACTCCAACTTTTTTGAATCGTTTGCGGCTCCCAACCTGACCCTCATCGACACCGGCGATCTGGCTTTCGTCAGCAACGCCCAGTTGACCAACATCTCGATCCCCAAGCTCACCTCGACCGGTGGTGGCTTTGTCATTGCCAACAACACCGCTCTGCAGAAGGTTAATGGCTTCGGCAAGCTCAAGACGGTCAAGGGAGCCGTCGGCTTCCGGGGCAACTTCACCGAGTATGTCCTATTCTCTCCCTTCCCACCCCAGGTCTCATGATGATTTCTTTACTGACTTTTCCCACCAGCATCGAGCTTCCTGCCCTGACCGATGTGCGGGGTGCGTTCAGCATCATCTCCACGAGCGACATCTCGGCATCGTGCTCCGCGTTCAAGAAGCTGGCTCCTTCGAGCCAGGGCGGCAATGGCCAGATCCAGGGCAAATTCACTTGCGACAGCAACAATGTCAACGCCAACTCGGACACCAACCCCACTTCTACCAGCAGCTCGAGTGGCTCCAAGAGCACCGGCAATGTTGCACCTGGTCTGAGTGTCAACGCCATGGCCGTCATGGGCCTGGCGGGTGTTGCCGCCGTCGCACAGATGTTGTAAGGGACGAGACAACTTTATAACATATCGTAATAAGAGTATGGAGGCGTCACAGGGAGCCGGTGAAGTTGCCGGCTTCCTTGGTGTGGTTCGATTCCGAGGAGGCGGTTTTGCATGCGCTGCTTTTCCGCGGGGACGGTCACAGATCAAAGGATCGGCAACCAAAAGACGGTGTTTGGACCCCCAGATGTTCCTCGTCCCGTGCTGTGCTTTACTGCTTTACTTGTTGTTTTTATTTCAGGGTTTTAACATCTTACGCTCTTTTTCCATTTTGACCTTTTTTTTGTTCATTGTTTCACAACCACCATCTCGACGCTCACCCGCACACCACCCAACCACGTACAGCACTTTTAGAAACTAATAGCTTTTTACCAATTGATGTGTTCACTTACTACTGCAGGTGCATTTTTAAGAAGGTCACAGGTCTCTCTACCTGCTATTAGGTAGGTATATGTACATGTACATGCACTCCTTAGGGTGGATCAAGTCTATCTACGGCTGAAGCGGCGACCTGATTACAGCCACTGGGAAAGCGTAAAGGTCCCTGGCCAGGCCAGGCCAGGCCATGAGGCCAACGGAACGGGCCGCCATGGATGCTCCTACGACAGGCATGTTGGGTGCGGCAACCTCCCTGGCAAAAGATGCAGACACGGACGAAAGAGAGGAGACTGTGCCATGGGAAGGCGAGTTGTATTCTCGTATTGTCCCAAATCTACTGGTAGATGCCTTCCTCGAACTTGTCGGCATCGTAGAAGCTGGGCACGATGACGTTGCCATTGAAGATGCGCCCATTCAGAGCATTGACGGCCTTTGCTGTTGTTAGTGGGAGAGAGAAGGACGGAGGAGAGAGAAGTCGAGAGACAGGACAATGGACATACGCGAAGAGCCGATACCGGCTCGGTAAACTTGATCAGCACCAGCCGGCTCGGCACGTCAATGAGCACGCGCTCCACGCGCCCGTACTGCGCGCCGCACTCCTCGCCAATCTCCTGCACCAGCTGGCCGTCGGCCACCTCGGCAGCCAGGTCCGGCAGGCCATCCACCATGTTGCGGAGGACAATGACGGGCGAGATGCTGCCGGTGCTGTTGCTGGTGGTTTTGGCGCCACCGCCACCGCCGCCGACAATCTTGCCAAACGCGCCGCCTCCCTTGCCGCCGGCGCCGGTGCCACCCTTGACCCGCTTGTGCCGCAGCGGGTTGACAATGCCGCTCTCGTCGGCACCGAGGCCAGAGCCGCGCGTCCAACCGTACTTGGCCATCAGCCGCGCGGCGAAGCCGGCCTGGCCAGGACGGTTCGAATGGGGCTGTGGTTGCTGCTGCTGCTGCTGCTCTGTGTCTAGTGCCGGCTCGTATTCTTCGTCTTTGTCACCTGCATCTTTCATGACGTGGTCTTCTTGTGTTGTTGCTGGTGCGAAGCGCACGGGTGCCCGAGACGCGACGAGACCGGCAGCGGGGGGAAGCGCCTGGGCGGGAGGTGGTGGTGGTGCTGCTGCTGCTGCTTCTGCATGTGGTGGAAGTGGAGGTGGAGGTGGAGGCTGAGATGACGGCAACGACTGGAAGATTGGCGGTGGCGCGGCGGCTGCATAGATGCCGGCGCCGCCGCTGGACAAGGCCATCCTCCCGCGTGCGTAGGCGTCGTCGACGCCGTCGCCTTCTTCGTCTTCCCCCCGCTCGTCTTTCTCCGGCTCCTCCTCCTTTGCTTGCAACAGCTTGCCCCCTAGTCCTGGCGGCGGCGCAAACGCGCTGTTGAAAAACGCCGGTCGCGCTGCTTCCTCGTCTGCGCTGCCACTAATGCTGTCGCTGTCGCCATCGTCGCCAGCGTGTCGTCGTTGTAGTGTCTGTCCCTGCCGCCGGTGTGCGTGCAGCACGGCCTTCCACTCCCGTACCGCCGCGATGCGCTCGTCGCTGCGCATGTACGCCTCCATGTTGGTCGGCCGCGCCGGGTCGTACAGCTCGTCCCAGTCGACATACGCATCGGCCTCGCGGGCTACGCGCTGCCTATCCTCGAAGCGCTTCTTCTTTCGTTTGCGGCCGCCTCGATGTTGCCATTTTTGGTTGGCGTCGTAGTCGCCGTCGCCGTCGTCGTCGCCGTCGTCGTCGTTGTCGCGGTTGCCGGTGGCGGCGGCGGCACCAGTCGTCGTCCAGTCAGTCAGGGATGTGCCTCCTCGTGGCGGCTTTGAGGCTGCAGGCGAGGATGCTGCTACTGCTGCCGTTCCTGCTGTCGATGCTGCCGCCGCCGATTGAGAGACGGCTGCTAGCAAGACGGTGCCAGAGGCGCCTTTCGGTTTTGCCTTGGCCTTTGTACTCTGCTGTGGCCGCCGAATGATGGGCTGGAAGCGGAGGGCCGCTATGGAAGACGTCCACGGTCAGCTACGGCGCGCGAGATGGGAGCTGTCTCATCGCCCAGTCTGGTCTCGTACCTGGATTCTTTGCTGGCTCTGGCTTCGTCTCCATTGCGGATGCAGCGTCTGCTGCGTCGCCTTCGGAGGGCCCGCCACCGAGCAGGTCGGCATACAGCGACATGGCGCCGCGCTGGGGTGGAGGTGCGGCCATTGAGCTTTGTTGTGCAGCTTTCTGTGCCTGTCTGTCGCGGCGCGCGTCAACGTCGACACGTTCTCGTTGTGGTCTGTCGTGAAAATGCGCTGTAAGTTCGGCCAGTGTGCTGTATTAGCCTCTCTTGCGTGGGGAAGCTCTACTGCTTACCCCCACAGCTTACTGTTCCATTCCTTGTTTCCGCTTACGCCGACCACTGCTTCGACAACGGCGTTTCCATCCTTTCCGTACAAATCATCACGACAGCTTGAGTCCCTACTGTTCGCCCGTGCTTCTCTTGTACGGCCGATTTCTTGCGGCCGAGGACGTCACATGACCTGCCCCTCGTTCTTCCAAGTGACCCCCGACCTCCTTGCCAAAGACTATCGCAGCGAGAACGACACATATACCTCGCACAGAACCCTGTCCCTGTCACCAAGCCAATGGCGTCCCTCACACTCCGTTCCGCCATCAACGGAGCTTCCGCCTCGACGGCCGTCATCGTGCCGGCCGGCGGTGGCGCCGGCCCGACGCCGCTGAATGTCTCGTACCTCGATCTCGTTTCCGAGGTCTCCCGCTACCAGGTCAAGCTGGCGGCCCTCGGCATTGGCCGGCGGGCACCCGTATCCATTGCAACGGTCAACTCGTACGAGTTCATCGTGGCCTTTCTGGCGGCCGCCTGGCAGCGTGCCGTGGCGGCGCCGCTGAACCCGGCCTACAAGCAGGACGAGTTTGAGTTCTACATTGAGGACGTCCAGTCGGCCATTGTGCTGGTGCCGCGCGGCGCGTACGCAGCCGATGCGCCGGCCGTGCGCGCGGCACGCAAGTTCCGCGCTGCTATTGCCGAGTCGTACTGGGACGCCGAGCGCGGCGAGGTGGCGCTGGACATCAAGGAGGTTGGCAAGCTGGACGTCGGTCCGCAACCGACGCTGTGGCCGAAGCAGCACGACGTGGCGCTGGTGCTGCATACGAGGTGACTTGTTCTCCTTCTTTTCCTCTTCTTGGTCTCCTTGTCAAAGACAGCCGCTAACAACAGGACCATAGCGGAACGACTTCGAGACCCAAAGTGGTGCGTTTGTTCATGACCGTCGGCAGACAGGCTCCTTTTGGTCGACGTTGACTGACTCTTGCCCTCTCTTGTCCTTCTTAGGTGCCCTTGACACACCGGAACCTCACAAGGACCATGCGTGAGCACTCCCTCCCCTCATCCTACTGTCAGCACCAGCAGCTAACCTCGTCGCCTCCCAACACAGAAAACATCCAGGACACGTACAAGCTGACGCCGGCCGACCGCACAATGCTCGTCATGCCACTCTTCCATGTCCACGGCCTGGTCTGCGGCCTGCTGGCGCCGCTCTTCTCCGGCGGCTCCATCATCGTGCCGGCCAAGTTCTCGGCCACCGACTTCTGGCGCGACTTTGTCGGCCACGGCGCCAACTGGTACACGGCCGTGCCCACCATCCACCAGATCCTGCTCAAGCACCCGGTCCCGTCGCCGCGCCCGGCCATCCGCTTTGTGCGCTCGTGCTCGTCGCCGCTGTCGCCGACCGTCTTTGCACAGCTGGAGCAGGCGCTGGGCGCGCCCGTGCTGGAGGCGTATGCCATGACCGAGGCGGCCCACCAGATGACGTCGAACCCGCTGCCGCCGGCCAAGCGCAAGCCGGGCTCGGTGGGCCTGGGCCAGGGCGTCGAGGTGCGCATCCTGGACGACGCGGGGCGTGAGCGGCCGCAGGGCGAGGAGGGCGAGATCTGCGTGCGCGGCACCAACGTGACGGCGGGCTACCTCAACAACGAGGCGGCCAACAGGACGTCGTACACGGCCGACGGCTTCTTCCGCACGGGCGACCAGGGCCGCCAGGACGAGGACGGCTATGTTGTCATTACCGGCCGCATCAAGGAGCTCATCAACAAGGGCGGCGAGAAAATCAGCCCCATTGAGCTCGACAACGTGCTGACCCGCCACGCCGCCGTCTCCGAAGCCGTCAGCTTCGCCATCCCCGACGACTTGTACGGCCAGGACATTGGTGTGGCCATCGTGCTCAAGCCCGGCGCTGAGCTTGCGCCCGAGACGCTGCGCAGCTGGGTGGCCGACAAGCTGGCCAAGTTCAAGGTCCCAAAGAAGGTGATTTCGTCCCCCCCTCCCATCTCTTCGCTTAGCTCTAACCTGCCAGATCTACTTTACCGATGTGATGCCAAAGACAGCCACTGGTAAGATCCAGCGCCGCATTGTTGCTGAGACCATGCAGAAGCAGGACACCAAGGCGAAGCTGTGAACAGGGGGAGCCCTGCATGAAGAAAGAACCATTTGTCGCCATTCACATACACAGAGCCCGTATAGCCATAGAGTATTTTTTGTCTAAAGCTTTATTTATCAAGTTGGCTACTATCTAAACGTGTTCCCAGATCCGCGCTCTGTCTTCTCCCCCGCCGCATCAGTCCTCGTCTGCCACTTTGTCGGCCACGGCCTGTTTTGCCGGGTTGATGACGCGCTCAGGGGTGTACTGCTGCGATAGTGGCGACTGCGCTGACGACTGTGTCTCGGACTGAATGCGCGACTGGGCCAGAGACTGCAGCTGCGGCTGCGGTTGAAATGGGTTGACCAGGAATGGGCTGACCGGCGACTGCGCCAAGCCTGGCATAGGCATACTCCCGGCCGGCGGCAGCGTCAACGGTTCCAGCGGCTCCGAGGGGTTTGATAAGCCCTGAATAGGGCTCATCGCGGCGCTGTTGTTGTTGCCAGTGGCCGCGCCACTTCCAAAGGCGGAGACGGGCGACGCGCCCTTGAAAAACACATTGTCCGGGCTGTTGCTGCCCTGTGTTGGAGGTGTGTCGAGACCCGGGATAAGGATGTTCTTGGCCTCGTTCTCGTAAGCAGCCGGGATGATCTCAATGATCTTGTTGCGCGGGAACTTAAGCTTAGGGATGTCCATCGCACTGCAGTGCATCAGATAGGCATATAGGACACGTAGGACGGACTCGTGAGCAATGATGAGCAGGTCGTTCTGCTCCCGCTCAAGTTCCAAAATGATGGGCTCGAGTCGCACAGCCAGGTCATGATACGACTGGAAGAGGAAAACAATTAGCAAACCGACTGGTCAAGATTGTGCTTTAACTTGGGGCATTCGTACCTCGGCCCTGGGGAACCGGTGGTGATACGGATCAACCTTGTGGAGCTCAACCTCTTCCGGATACAAGGCCCGAAGAGCTCGGTCCGTCAGCTTCTCGCACACGCCAGGGTTAATCTGGCTCATCTGCGACCGCTGTCGAACTTTGTAGCCGAGGTCCTTGAGGTAGTCGGCCGTCTGCACGGTACGCAGGCGCGTCGAGGTCCACACGGTAAGTGGCCGCAACGGGGGCGGCTCAGCGTTGTTTCCAGCCTCGGCAGCGACTGCTTGTCTCTCGTACTCGCGGTGCGCGAGCAAGGCCTCGGACATCAGCTTGGCGTACTCTTGTCCTTGCGGTCCTAGTGGCGGATCGGAGCGATACATCTCCTCCTCCTCAGTCACGTCGGCGGCAATACCGGCACGTGCGAAGAAGGTGGTGCGCGACTTGATGTGCAAGTTGGTGAGGTAGAAGACGATGCGGTGCGAAAGGTAGTTGAAAGACACGTTGTTGTAGTAGAACTTTTGGCCGGCGTTGATCATTTTAACAAAGTTGAGCTCTCTCTCATCCATGGTTTCGAAGACGGGAATCTTGGCGTTGATGCGTTTGAGGTACAGCTGAGCGGCCTCGTCGGGTTCCATGCCGGCAAACTACAACGCTCTGGTTAGGGGCACAGTCACGCAGGACAGGCGGGAAGAATGCCACTTTACATCTGGAGAGGAAATCTTGACGTTGCGGGCGTTCTCAGTCAAGATGCGCTGACTATCGACGTACGACTCGAGGAAGAGCGTCTCCAGGACAGTTAGATAGAGAAACAGACAGAGAAGCGGTTAGACTGGGAATAGCACAACGCACCTGGACATCGTGTTTCTTGAACTCCTTTGCCAGAGCTCGCCGGCCGGCTGCCGTCGGATTCACAGCGTCGTAGATGGCTACCTGGCCGTTCTCGTGGTTCAGCCAGGAGTAGATGTCTTCACGGCACCGCTTCAGAATCTTTTGACGCAGCATGATGGACGCCGGCGTCGCATTAGGGAAGAAATAGTCGTCGGGCACCGCACCACCGGGAACGGTTGCGCGACGGTAGTCACCGAGGTGGAAGATGCGGGTTTTCACACCCAGCCTGGTGAGAGAAAAGAGAATACGAGGTAAGCAGGAGGCATCGACGCAGGCCTGGTCGGGGACGGGGCGTGCATACCATTGGAGATACCGGGAGAGCGACACGCAGATGTGGCTGGATGGCAGCAGGGTCAGCATGGTTCGAGCAGGCAGAGGTCGAGGAACGTACGTCTTGCCGCGCGCAGGTAGCCCGACCATGACAATGGCAATGCGGCCTGAATGGAAGAGGCGGCCCGACATGGTGCTGTAGAGTTGGGCCGGGGCCATGTGTTTCTGGTCGGTGGACACATCGTGAATGCCGTCGATAAACGTCGAGCTCTTGCGACGATAACGGGGCGCGTTGGCCGCGATTTCGGCGGTGCTGTGAAGCGAGCAACAGTGTGAGCACAGAGGGAGTGAACAAGGAGGGAGAAGCCAGGGCCAGGTACACACAGCAACGTATCCATCGTGGAGAGAGCGTGACTTCAGAGCTGTTGGGCGTTCACGAGAAAGAACTCAGCTGATGGTGGGCGTTGAACGTGGGGTATGCGTAAGCACCGTTCAGCGTTGTGGTAGAGCGCAAGGGAAGACGAAGACGATGCGTTAAAAAAGAAAGAAAGAAAGAAAGTGAGGCCTAAACCGAGAGAGCAGCAGACAGCGAGAATAAAAGGGATTCCCTCGTTATAGCTCCTATCGGAAAGAGCAGCAGATAGCGAGAACAGGAGGATCCCCTCGTAATAGCTCCTATCGGAAAGAGCAGCGGGGTGATAGGCTGCAGCTGTCGGCGGTGCTTATCGACTGTAACGAGGCGGCTAGGTACGGACAGTAGCCAAGGCTATCCTCGGAAAGATGCAGGGAAGGTGCAAAAGCGACCCGAGCTCAGCGAAGAGTAAGACAAAATAACGCAAAGGACATCCCGTTTTTTGGTGAAGACGAGGGAGTTCAACAGCTATTTACGCAGCATCGAGACTATCTACTCCATCAAGGCTGCATGGAGGTTGCTCGACTTTGCAGCGAGCTTCGACCAGGTGCACTTCCACAGGTGCTGCCAGCCTCCAGGGTGCCAGCTTGCCAGAACGAAGCACAGGACAGAGAGCGGTTGGTATGACTGCGACGTTCGTCTGGTCACGTGCCATGCTTCGGCATCAGAGCACGTGTTGCCCCACTGTAGTCTGGGGCCGACACAACAATTTTGCGGCAAGAGCTGTCGCTTCGAAAATTCTGCCACCTGCTGAATCCAGCTTCAGCTTTCGGACCGCAAGGGAACCTCTGAGAGGACGGCAATTCTGAATAAACGAGGTCGGATTTCATGAGAATTAAAGGAACAAGAAACGCATCTTTTTGGCTGAGCGGACGACACTATCCCTCTCTTCCTCGCAGGAACGTTTCGGTTGTAACTCCATAATTTTTTCCTGCTACGGTTTTTTTCGCGCCTTCTCTTTGCAACGGACAGGTTTTTTCCCTTTCCGAGACTCCATTTTCAAAACGTCTTGTCTTACCTCCAACTTCAGCTTCAACTGCAGCCTCTGAAGGACGACTGGCGACGACGACGAGAGACGCACGAGACGAAACAGACAGAAGAGGGACATCAAGACTAAAAAACCGCCGCCTCCGCCGCCGCCTCCGCAACGCTGCGCGCGCGACACGTCGACACGTCCGAATACGCACGGGGAACAAGCGCTGTCTTGGACGGCAAATCAGCACAAATGGCGTCCGCAGACTCTCTGCTGGCGTTCCTGCAGGACAACCCGGTGGCGCTGTCGATCACAGATGCGTGGAAGTCGCTGTCGGGCCGGCGCGCGCGCCTGGGCCTGAGAAACCCGGGCACGGTCGAGTCGCTGGCCAAGGAGGTGCAGCGCGATGTGCTGCTGAACAACCACATGTTCACGGGCATCAAGGCGGAACTGACCAAGTCGTTCAGCGTGTCACCGCTGTTCCAGGTGTCGCACCAGTTTGCGCTGGGCGAGCGGTTACAACCATACACATTCAGTGCCTTGTACGGCACGAACCAGGTAAGGAGGAGGAGGTGGAAGAAGAGAGGAGAGAAAAAGAGGAGAGGGTGAACGGGAGAGAGCAAGAGAAGAGAGGGGAAAGGGGGGAGAAGAGAAGAGAGGGGAAAGGGAGGAGAAGAGAAGAGAACACTGTCTGACCCTCTTCTGCCAGGTTTTTTGCCAAGGAAATGTCGACGCCGAAGGCCAGCTGTCGGCACGCTTCAACTACCGCTGGACGGACGTGCTGGTCAGCAAGTCGTCGTTCCAGCTGGCGCCGGGTGACGGGCAGCAGCTGGCGCAGTTCGAGAACGAGTACACGGGCAAGGACTTTACAGCGTCGCTCAAGTCGATGAACCCGTCGCTGCTGCACGGCGGCGTGACCGGCATCTTCATCGGCAGCTACATGCAGTCGGTGACGCCGAAGCTGGCGCTCGGCCTGGAGGGCATCTGGCAGCGCTCGGCCGCGTCGCAGCTGCCGGACGCCGCGCTGTCGTACTGCGGGCGCTACGCGTCCAACGACTGGGTGGCCACGGCGCAGCTTCACCTGCAGGGTGGCATCAACGCCAGCTTCTGGCGGCGCCTGTCCGAGAACGTGCAGGCGGGTCTGGACACGACGCTGTCGCTGACGCCGAGCCAGGCGGGTGGCGTGCTGGGCGGTGGCGTGCAGAAGGAGGGCGTCACGACGTTCGCCGCAAAATATGACTTCCGCACGTCGACCTTCCGTGCGCAGCTGGACACGCGGGGCCAGCTGTCCGTGCTGCTGGAGAAGCATGTGGCGGCACCAGTTATCATGACGTTTGCTGCCGTCGTTGACCACGCCGCGGTACGTTTTTATCCTCCTCTCTCTCTCCCTTTTTCCCTCTCTCCCTTTTTCCCCCTTTCCTTGTTTGTCTAACAATGCACAGCAACAAGCCAAGATTGGCCTCGGCATCTCCATCGAGACGAGCGGCGAGGAGCCGGAGCTGAACCCAGACGGCTCGCGTGTGCAGACGCCACCCAACAACGTGCCATTCTAAAGCAGTGGAACGCGAACGAGGCAAACGAGGAAAATGCGGCGGTAAACCAAGACACAACGAGACGACGTGCGAGTCTTTTTTTTCCTTCCCACTTTCCACGGCGCCCAACCAAAAAGGCAATCCCTCCACTCCCCCATCCCGTGTCCCCTATTTTCTGTACAATTTTTCCCTCTTCATGATCTTGGATCTGGGCTTTTCGAAGCTGTCCCACGAGGTCTGGCAGTGGCGTTTTTCTTCTGCTTGTGTCATAATTCTGCATTCTCCTAGTGTCAATAGAGAAAACAATACAAGAGGGTGTTCTGCAACCTTTTTTGGTCGAGTTTGACGCCACGGAGACCTGGCGAGTGGGAAACAGGCATTGACGAATTCTTGTCGATTGTCTCGGCGAAACATGGAGGTAAAAGATATGCTTGAAAAGGGAAAAGGCCGCGACGCTTACCTGGACAAGCAGCATTTACCCAGACGATCACCAACTAATCGATGCAATGCTCAACCCAGAGGCTGTTCGGGGCGTCAGTCGTAGATGCATCGTCACGAGGCGGATTGTCGTGCTCCGGCGTAGAGGGGATGCAAGCAGGAGCAAAATAGATTGCATCCTCATGGCTTGGCGATCCGAGATCCTGGCTATGTCAGGCTGGCTTTGATTTTTTTCATTTGAAATTCTTTTCCCTTTTGTATTCCCGTCACTTTCTACTTCCAGACGTTTGCATGAACGCCTATATAGCTTTGCAGGTCGGGCCGCTGAATACGGAGCAGATCGTGGAAGATCCGAAAAAAGAAAAGAGAAAGAAAGGCCGTTTATGTAGTCATGCTTAAGAGAGAGCTCAATACCAACAGACATGCAAACGCCAAGCAAAAACTCCCGAATGGGGTAATAAACAAACATTACAGAACAAATGAGTCGAACGTCATTCGAGATTCAAAGGAGAAAGCGAGTTCCGATGGAAGCATCTTGCTCCATACGAAGCGGTCTATGCCACATCCCTACGTTCTACGACGCATTGACTCTCCCCCCTTAGCAAGTAGAGCCAACACACCCGGATCCGCGGCCAAAATAGGCCACATAGTGACACCCTCACCGAGCCTCAAAGTCTTGGCGGCTTTTCTCTCCCCGTCTTTCCTATCCCGGGGACGGGGGAGAGTGAGGCTACGGACTGTGGAGGACGACGGGACAAAGACAACTTCGGCTCCCTCCCCCACACTATCACCTTCTTGGTCGCCTGCAGAAATTGACACTTTGTTGCTCACATGTTGATCATGCAATATACGGCGAACCTACGTAGTCCATTGCCATGGCTTGCCAATGCTTGTCTTGAGGGCGAGATGAGATCCTGAGCATTGCCAGTCGATGTACACGACATGCATAGACGTCGAAACTGGTGCAGAGATGGGCCGGAGACCGTTCACACCTCTCGCCACTGGATATAAAAGACGGGCTCTTCTCTCGCCAAAGTCTATCACTCTGAAGAAGCTCTCTACTCTCCTCCAACGCGCCTCTTCCCTGTCCTCTCACGACTCTTTCTCATAGCTCATCGTCCAACCCTTCCCTTCCATCCCATCCCATACCACCCCCCCCAAGGCCCACTGACCGCCGCCACGATGTTGCCCAAGGCCATCCTCGCTGCCCTCCTTCTGGCCCCCGGCGTTCTGAGCGCCGTTCTGCCTCCTGTCAACGTGAGTTCAAGGCGCGCAGTTTGGTCCTTTTGCTGCAAAATCGGCTGACCACAGACCCTAGGCTGGATTCGACCTTGTTGCCCGCGACTTTGCCCAAGGCGATGCATCCATCGAGGCCGTCGAGGGCGACGCTCCCCATAAGAAACACGGCAAGGGCGGTAAGGGCGGCAAAGGCGGCAAGAGCGGCAAGAAGCACCCCAAGCACAAGGACTCTGAGCCCCGTGCCGTCTCCGAGGAGGAGGACGTCGAGTCTATCGAGGGGGACGCGCCCGGCAAGAAGAACGGAAAGAAGCACCACAAGCACAAGGGCGCCGAGCCCCGTGCGGCTGCGGCTTCGCAGGAGGATGACGGCGAGGACATTCTGTCGGTCGAAGGTGATGCTCCGCATAAGAAACACGGCAAGGGCGGCAAGGGTGGCAAGGGTGGCAAGAGTGGCAAGAAGCATCCCAAGCACAAGGATGCTGCTCCCCGCGATGTTTCTGAGGACGGCGAGGACATTCTGTCGGTCGAAGGTGATGCTCCCCATAAGAAACATGGCAAGGGCGGCAAGGGTGGCAAGGGTGGCAAGAGTGGAAAGAAGCATCCCAAGCACAAGGATGCTGCTCCCCGCGATGTTTCTGAGGACGGCGAGGACATTCTGTCGGTCGAAGGTGATGCTCCCCATAAGAAACATGGCAAGGGCGGC